>JAPMOR010052401.1:0-38026 GCA_026543865.1 Argiope aurantia | reverse complement strand
ATTATTTATTGCTTATTTCAACAAAAAATTGTCCCTAACCATATATGTGATAAATTATTTGTTGATTGCATAGGGAGTAGCAAATGAAAATCACTCTTTATCTTTTATTTTATTTCTTTTCTGTCAGAATTATAGATAATTATTTATAATGATCAATACGTTTAGGGTTAATCATGATTAATAAATTACTGTTACACATAATCATTAAATTAATCATATTTTTCGTAACACACACAAACACACACATGAATAATATGTTGTTGCTTAAAGTTTTTTGAAAATTTCCCCTTTCTATTTTTATTATTGATCAAATCTCCTGTTGAATTCTGTTGTCTAAATTTTTAGAACTCTCAATAAAAATCTCAAGTTTACATTACCTTTAATCTCTGATCATTCCAACTCCTTTTACTTTTTTAATTCATTTCCACACAGCTTTTAATTACTTGTAATAACTCATTAGACACTTTACTCTCAGATATTGTAAATGCCAATAAGTGAAAAAAAATTGTAACTGATAATTTATTATTAATATTTACTGTATATTTATCTTATATTGTCTGTGATATGTTATGAAAAACGTAGCAAGCGTCCTCACATTTCAGTAACATGAATAAAAACGTCTCTAACTATCAAAATTTCACTTGCCTGCCATCCTTTGAAAGATACATTTCTGTATCTGTTTAACGCATTTCGTTGACCAAAATTTTCTAAATGTTGATAAATCAGATGAATAAAGTGGATTATGTTTCTTTTATTTTCTTACTAATAAATGGATTACTAAAAATTTAGATGACATTTTCAGAGAGAAATTATGTGAACATGAAAAAGAAATAAAATGAAATGTCATGCTCATTTAGTTAATGAAATAAATGTCATAAACAATTAGAAGAATAAGACTCTGATCATTGACTAAGTTTGTTTATTCTTTATTGCATTTAGGATGTCTATATTTGCATTTAAGATTTAACAAAACTTCGCAAACATTAAATATTGTCATTTATTTAATGATAAGCATCATGTTGGAAGATTGTAAATATCACTTCAAGTAAGAAAAATGCATAATTATATACCAAAATGTCAAAGTTTCATTTAATATATTTAGTTTTAATGATATGATTTATTTAATTAAGATATTAAACCTTCTGAAATACCAGATATAATGTCATTTTTTACCTTTTTTTAAAACTCTTTCGCCGATTAATTTTATCTGTAGAGTTAATTTTATAGAATTCTGTAAAGTTATATAGTTTTTTTTATCTTTATCAATGGTATTTAGAGACTTCTGAGAATGTGAACTAACCTAAAATAATAACTTAGATTTATGATCTTATAAGAGGCTTGAAAATAAGAGTATTTTTACAAATATAAATAATAAATGAAGGTAGGTTTGCACTTCGTTTTAAAATGTTATTTCGTTTATAAAAACTCGATGGTCATTTCTGTTTTTCTGGAAGGTTTAAATTCCTTATGACAACTTTCTCAAACTTTTACATTAAAATGTAATTGTAAAAAATGACTTAATAAAAATAGCCTTTTATACAAACTGATGATTGAGCTCGTTAAATAAAGTGATATTTGTTTACAGGCAAATAAAGGAAATAAATGACATTTTGCATGAATGAATGGATTTTATAAAATTTTAAACGGTCTTTGTAATTATATTTCTTAATTCAAATGCAAAAATGTATCAGCTATCAGTATACGATTTGGTATTCAATCATTGACGGCAGGATTTACACCAGTTTAGAGTTAAGTCCGAATTATAGGCCCTTTAACAATGCGTATTATTCAATTGAGATATCAGATAATTTATATTTATATTCTTCAAATGTACGCTATATAAACATAAGTGGATTTCCATATTCAGAACTTACGCTTCAAAATAGGAATTCCAAAGACGATCCAGATGGCGAGATTATGTAAAAGAAACAGCATTTTCAGATTTATTTATGGATGCTTAGATTTTTAGTTGTTTAGTCTGCTTGAAATTTCTCAGTACAATGAAATGATAAAGCGCATAAAATGTAAGCTATCATCCCATGTAATGATAGAAAGCATGTCAGCAGAGATCATTTTATTGGTTCTGTAAGATTTAGGTTGCACAGCCTATTGCACAGTATTGTTCAATATTATATGATTCAATGTTTAACTATAATTTATAGAATTACAGATTTTTGTACAACAGTTTACAATATATGTGTGCTTTTAGGACACCAAATTCTGTGTGGGTTTGATTTATTTACGTTTTCATTGCAATATTTTAACTGTTGAAAGATGCTTCAATCTAATCAATCTCAAAAGTGTGAGAAAAAAGACATTAGAAAAACTTTAATTTCTAGTTACTCATTGCTAATCTTCGATATATCTTTAAGAGTACTTTCATTGAGAAAATCAATTAAATGCAGCACATCCTTACTAGCTGAATAGGTTATAAGTGCACTTCGATCTGGAACCAAGTACTCGTAATGATCAGAGAGTCTTTAAATACATTACGTTTCAAAATATTGTATTTTATCAAAATAAAATGTAAAATCAAACCAAAAGGAACAATTCAAAATTGAAATTTAATAATTGAAATTCTATGGTGTGTCTAGTTGTAATACGATATCTATATTAAAAAATATTTGAATTTCTGATAGAATTATAACTTTAAGGAAGGCATTTCAAATATTTTTTTGTATCATCAGGTTACTAAAATTGTATATTTTTTAGGATACCCAGAACAAAAAAAAATCATTGTCTGTATTATTTCACTGTATATATAAATACAAATGGTGTTCTCCATTTCTCTTAAAAATGCTACTTTGTGAACCAAAATTACAAAGTATAATTTTTTTTTGAATTTTTCAGTTTATTATCAATAAAATATGTAAAAGGTGACAAAACAGACAAAAGGTGTTTGTCGCCGCCGTCTATATCTAAATTTGATTTTAAATTAAATCTGTATATAATGCAGATATTTGCAAACTCCATAAATAGGACCTACTTCAGGATACTATTCTACATTTGAACAGAGTCTTTCTATAATCTTTCTTCATGACCCTTGACCCTTCCTGCATGATCACATTCTACATTTTGTAACTGCATGAATTGTTACGTAATAAAATATGTAGAATAAATAATAATAAGAGAAAATAATAATATTTTAAGAAAGCATCAGTCTTAGTTTGCTTATTATAACAAATATAAAATGCCTTTTTTAAGTAATTTTTGAAGATATCTTTCATCAGATCAAGCATTTATAACCGATAATTTTTTCATTGGTTTTTATTCTTTATACATAACACTTGCTTCCATAATCACAGGTATCAAAAAATAAGATTATCGCCAAACTTATGAAAAATATGAGACAGTAACCAAACAACATATCAGAAAGAGAATTTTGTTCCATTGATGTATGCCTTACAAATTATTCAAACATTTCAGTTGAGTTGAATGCAGCAGTCAATGTATAAAAATCAATATAACATCACGTTATTTGAAGTTGAACCATCCACCAAAGGTTTAAAAATTCAACTTAATAAAAAGTATGGTGTTATCTTGAGAAGATTTACAGGTCACATTTAATTGACAGAAAAGTACTTTTTACATTCTGACTCTAACGTACTTGCAGTGACATTCAAATTTTAAAGCGTATTCAGTATGATTGCAAGGATTTTAATCTTTATCAATAAACATATTTTGCTGAAATCGCTGTCAATCTACATGACATTTAAAAAAGATAACATTCATGTCAATTCATTTGTTTTTTATGTGCGACTGTTGTGACATAAAAAACCTACAAACCAAACATATTAAATTTATTCCCGGTACTTTTAAATATGCCAGTTTAAACATTGCATTTATTCATAGTTTTAATGGATCACCACAAATAAGTCTCAATATATATCTTGATTTTTTTCCTTTTTATGTAATTTAATTTGTTTTTTTACAATTTATTTATTTATTATGTGAGAATGTTGTAACATAAAAAAAACCTACAAACCAAACATATTAAATTTATTTTTGGTTCTTTTAAATATATCAGTTAAAAAAGTGCATTCATTCATAATTTTAATGAATCAAAACAAATAGCTTTCCGTAACTATCTTGATTCGTTTAATTTTTACGTAACCAAGATAATTACCATAGTGATGATTCCATTCCTTGAGAAACCCAATCGGACAACAAAGTGCAAATAATTAATAACAGAAGTGGAAGAATGGAGAGAAGTACAAATAGAGAACTTTTCAAATGTATTGGGCATATGGTGACCTCTACTGAGTCGAAGTTTATAAATGATGCAACGTTTTGCGAATGTAGTTGCTTCGATCCTATCTTTTTGTTTTCTTTCTGAAATAAGAGAAGTCTGAAACGGACGTTTTCTTCCTCGGGAAATAAAAAAGAGAAAAACAATCCCTCGTTATATCTGAAACTGCTTGTCTCAGATTTGTTCTTTAAATGGAAAATAATCATGTGAAAGCAGAGCATGTTTTCGATTCAGGACTGTAGATATGTTTCTCTCAATAGAAAGATTGCAATCGTTAGACGTTTGGGAATATCAGGTTTCTTAGGATAAATTTCGTTTCCAAGATAATGCTTAGTTAGTTTGTACTGGAATAATTTTACGGATACGTCGCTAGCATCAAAAGAAGAATATTTTCATATATTTTAATATAGAGTGTGTCCAATGTAATCGTAATATATCTGCTAATTTTTAAATTTTTACATAAGAAATGCATTCACTGGATAAATTATTCAAATAAAGAAATTATTTATATATATTTTTTGCGGTTTCAGTAAATAAACGTATTTCTAAACAGCAAAATATTTATTATTTATAATATTTTAGCCGCATTAGAATAATTTAATAGAATAATTATGACTTACAAACATTTTAAAGCAAAGTTTGCCTTTCTTTTGCTATCAAAATTTAACTGTGTTGTGAATCTATATAAATTTTAAGATTTTAGACCAATCAACAGAATGGGTTGAAAGATCAACGTCTCGACTGAATAGATTGTTTTGAATTGACTGTTTTTCTCAATGCAGAGGCTGAAATGTTTTAAAATTATCTAAAACAGTAATATTTAAGTCATCATGGATGAATGGATAAATTACGGATAAATAAAAATTAAAAATGAGAATGTATAAAATTATTTTGCCAAATACGATTAATTCGAAAGAAGGTTGCAATTATTCGTTAATATGATTAATAAATTTGTCATTTGACTTGTCACATTTGTCAATTTGTCACATTTTTGGTACTAACTGATTAATCTCATTAACCGTAACATTTATTAATCTTAATGCACCCGGTTGTTTTACTTTTATTTGAATTTACATTTAAATACATTTTGAGCTCATGTCTACGTAGTCTATCCTGTCATTATATATATATATATATATATATATATATATAAAGTTTAGCAGAAAATAAGAAATCTAAGATCTAATTCTCACTAATTTGTAGCTTTAATTTATTGTCTTAGCTAATGCTATTTCAAAAGAGTAAAAATGAGAATACAGATTTAAATTAATTTTTCATGAATTCTAGAGAAGATTTGAAAGTAACACTGATAAGCTTTTCAAGCTGATTAACTCGACAGAATAAAGTAGCACTTTTAAACTAAGAATAATTGTTCTGAAAATATTTCTTTTTTAATTCAACATTTTAGAAAAGACAATGCATTTATTAAAAATTTGTTTTGTTTTGGAACACAGTAATGAGATAAATTTAAGAGAAATTAAATAAGCATCTTTCTACTTACTTATTTTTGATAGAAATTAATATTCATCGTTTTGCAACAAATTGCGTATGCAATTAAGGGATTCCTTGTATTAAATAGTATTTAATGCTAATACTTTATACCTGTGAATTAAAATGCATGCTAAAAAAATCAACTTGTATAAGTACCGTTACTCTGAGACTTAGGTTACTTAGAAGGTGTAGGAAGAAAAATATGGGAGCCCCCTCCCCATAAAAAAAGATATTGTTACGAATCTGTGATGCTGCTTCCCAGCATAGTTGGTTCCATCATCAGAAAGACTGTTTTACAGTCATATGTATTGAACGGAGTCTGGGTGTCGCGTCGGAGGTCCCAGTACTTGGCGACAAACTTGGAGACCATTTGGCGACTTGGAGACGAATTTGGTGACTTTGGCACCAAAATAGATTATACCCGAAACATCGAGAATTTTCTCGATCCGTCCATTAGGAACCGAGATACGCCTCGAAAGTTCCTGATTGGTTGAGAGGCTTCTAGTCCCGCCTCCTGAGACCAATAAAAGGAGGCAGTCTGCAGCTGCTGGGGTAGTCGGATTCGACGGTAAACAACGGGTCTTCCAGAGATTAGCAGAACAGCGACGGAGTCAAGTTAGTGCTGAACTAAGTTGTGCGCTACTGTCTGCGGTAGTCTTGTTGTGTGCTGGCTCGGCTGAAGATAATTGTCTTTTCTATGTTGTATATAGTTGTCGTCTTTGTGCAGTGCTGTGTATCTTCGTGTAAAGAAACGTCGTTCTTTTTTTTTCTACTGCCGCCTGCTGATTGAGCGTTCTACACACCATATCACTTCCACTATCCAAACGAGCCGGGAAAATTCATAACATTTGGTGTCAAAAGTGGGATAGTGGTCAACAGTGTATGTTGGAAACGAGATCTCAGGCTACGATGGCTGATAGCGGCAATGGGGAGTTACTGGCTCGGTTGGCTGAGATGAAGAAATCGATGGAAGTTGGACAAAAGGAGCTTAAGAAGGACATCGTAAGTGTTAAAGAGGAATTCTCCAATATCATTCAGGAGAAGATGAATGCAATTAAAGAAGGGGTGGCGTCATTTGAGAATAAGGCAATTTCAGTGGAAACTAAAGTTTTGAAGATGGAAGAAAGTATTGACAAAAAAGTTCGAGAACGTTTCTACTGGAATAATGTGCAAAATGACATGGAGAAGTGGTGTCGCACATGTGATCCCTGTGTTGCATATAATGGTCCTGAAAAACGCATTAAAGGAAGACTGCAGCTGTATAATGTGGGAGCACCTTTCGAATGAATAGCTTTTGACATCCTAGGCTCTCTTCCTAGGTCATCAGATGGCAACAACAACATCCTGGTTGTCATGGACTACTTCACCAAATGACCTGAAGCTTATCCCCTTCCCGATCAAGAAGACCCGACTGTTGCAGAGATTCTAGTTCAAAACTGGATTTCAGGATACGGAGTTCCTCTACAACTGCACTATGATCAAGGAAGAAACTTCGATTCGGCAATTTGCAGGAGACTGTGTGAGATACTCGGCATCGACAAAACTCGAACTACGGCTTTACATTCTCAGTCAGATGGCATGGTAGAGAGATTCAATCGGACCATTCTGAACAGTCTCTCTCTCCTGGTGTCCAGCAATCAACAGGACTGGGGCAAGAAACTGCCCCTATTCCTACTTGCTTATAGAAGTGCCGTTCACGAGACTACTGGCTATTCCCCATCCCAAATGCTCTTCGGACGTGACCTTCGTCTGCCTGCAGATCTACTGTTCAGCCGGCCTCCAGATGCTCCCTTGGCGCCCGAGGAATATGTCGAGAACCTCCGGAGACGGATGGAGGAAGTGCATCATCTGGTCAGAGATAGGATCGGCATGTCTTCAGAGAAAATGAAGACCCGATACGATGCTCGAGCTACGGGACACAATTTCCACGAAGGAGACCAAATGTGGTTATGGAATCCGAAACGTCTCAAAGGACTTTCTCTGAAGTTGCAGACCAACTGGGAGGGTCCTTATACAGTCCTAAAAAGACTGAATGATGTTGTGTTACGGATACAGAAATCATCACACTCAAAACCGAAGGTGATACATTGTAACAGGCTAGCCCCTTACCTTGGCCAATGTGATTAAGATCTTTTCAGTTCAGACTATGGTCACCCATTATATGATAAATAATGTAAATCATTTATCTTCTTAATTTTGTTTTTTTTATTATTGTAATTTATTTTTGTATTGCTCATGTATTTTGAAAATATTTACGCTGTATGTCATTTTGAGTATTTGTTATTTTATACTTGCTTATTGTGTGAATATGGTAATCCTATAAGTAGATGCCTTACTCATATATTGTACTGCACGGGACGTGCAGTCCTTAGGAAGGGGACAATGTTACGAATCAGTGATGCTTCTTCCCAGCATAGTTGGTTCCATCATCAGAAAGACTGTTTTACAATCATCTGTATTGGACGGAGTCCGGGTGTCGAATCGGAGGTCCCAGAGCTTGGCGACAAACTTGGCGACCATTTGGCGACTTTGGCGCCAAAATAGTTTATAACCGGAACATCGAGAATTTTCCCGATCCGTCCATTATGAACTGAGATACGCCTCGAAAGTTCCTGATTTGTTGAGAGGCTTCTATCCCCGCCTCCTAAAACCTATAAAAGGAGGTATTCTGCAGCTGCCGGGAGTAGTCGGAATCGACGGTAAACAACGGGTCTTCCAGAGATTAGCAGAGCAGCGAAGAAGTCAAGCTAGTGCTGAACTAAGCTGTGCTCTACTGTCTGCAGTAGAGTCTTGTTGTGTGCGGCTGTGTGCATGTCTCGGCTGAAGATAATTGTCTTTTCTATGCTGTATACAATTGTAGTCTCTGTGCAGTCCTGTGTGTCTTCGTGTAAAGAAATGTCGTTGTTTTGTCCTACTGCCGCATGTTGATTGAGCGTTCTCCACACCATATTATTTCCACTATCCAAACGAAAAGGGAAAATTCGTAACAATATGATCTTTAACACTCTACGGTCTACTAACAGACAATTCTATACATGATTTATTTTTCATTATAAAAACAAAAATTAAAGTTCATGAAAATAAAGTAAACATATGAGAAATTGGAATCTCCTATCATGTTTTTATGTAGGAAAAGTAAAAGAAAAACATAAAGAAAAAGATAAATTTCTATAACAGAATCGGATAATAAAGAAGATTTTACTGCAATCTCAAAACATTTATATTCGTTTCTTCTGAATTAAAATTTTGCTGTTTTTAAAAATGCTATGTATATCTTATATTAATCTTAAAATCTAATGTCTTTGTTTATTGATTTTCATTCATTATTCGTAAGCAATACGCTCTTCAAATTATCTTTTTATGGGCATTCAGAAACTAAATGCAAAAAAATAATATTAACGTGGATTATATCTGTATTAGTTTATTTTTTCTTATCTTTCATATTTTCCTATTTGCAAGATTAAATAACTATAGTTTGCAGTGTTCTTGTAACAAAAATGTTCCATTTTCAATCTCTTTCAGTGCAGTATGCGTACAGCAATCATAAAAAAAGGAAAGTAAAAGCCCCATACAAAACGACTGTGGAAGAAGTTCTTCTAGAACAAGGAGGACCAATGATTTACTATAGAGAGAAAGAAAGGACCAAATAAGGGGAAAAAAAGAAGAAAAAAGCACGGGATAGTGTTTATTAAAGGATGTTTTCGGCCAAATGCCTACTGAGACATGTATCTGGTCAAAATGACAAAATCAAATCAGAGAAGAGAGAGACACTATCTGCATTTCCTCCGTCTACATGCTGGAATGTATTGGAATATATTGTTAATTCTTGCCTTATTTTTCATCATTCTCTAATATCCTCTGAATGTTGAGATTATTTACCTTTCCAGTATTGATACAAAATTGTTATTTTTTTGGAACATTCCCATTTCCTGTCTTATAAATGGGTGGCATGAATATGAAACTGGAAATTATTGGCCATGAAGAATGGAATACATGTTCTATACTTTTCATTGGTTAAAGTAGTGTGAGTTTTAGGCATTTTTACTGCCCTTACAATTACTTATTGATTAAATGCCTTTTAAAAATATGTAATTGAGCAAGGAACAGCGTGGGTTGATTAAAGGGGGATGACAATTCTGAAACTGACTCTGTTTGGCCGATCATCTCAACATAAAATCATCTCAATTTAAAATTAAATATTTGGTCATGATCGTATTCCTTTTCAAATCATCACACGATTCAAATCATTCTTTGGGAGTTTATTCCAATTAGTTAATGGTTTTATTGATTTCTTACTTCACTTGATAAATAACAAATAGTATAATTATAGGTTAACGTAATATATGGGATTAATACAAGAGGAAATCCGTAAGTGCCGTACACAATTTTGAACTAAATAATAATATAGAACGTAATTATAACATAGAACGGTATTTAAAATATTACAAAAGGAAATATTACAAAATTATTACTTTCCGACATAGCTGCCAATCATGTGGACGTGTTTATCAAAGATATGGATCAATATGAATAATCTGGTTTTAAAAAGCACCATTGGTTCTTATTAAGTACTGTTAGAATCCTTGCAGTTCAACCAATTCCATGTAGTTACTCTCCCCATTCGTGCAAAAGTCAAGAAACAGATTGTAATGTTTTGGAGAACAAACCCTATAGCTTAAATTTGGAGCCCTTAATTTTTCATATGTTTGGGTACAAGAAGCTGTTTCTCAGCTGTCATAAGTTTGATTCTGAAAGCAAGCTCATACAGCACACATAAATATCCAAGTTCTCTTATCTCATATTTAAAAAAAGTTTGGAGGCCATAAGAATTTTGTAACTATTTCAGACAAAAGCATTTTTAAATTTGACAAGACTCTTCAACTAAGCAATTCTCTTCAACAACTGAGCATTGGCAATTTTCTTGGTTTCAACTGTATGTAATTCGTTTACTTAATCTGGGGATATACAGTTTTATTCCATCCTTATTAGCATACTAGAAAAGTTCCAGGAAATTTCTTTTTTTTTAGTGATACCAATAAAGGTAAGTAAACAGTATTACAGATTTATAACAAGTGGTAAAATTTGAGAGTTTGGATAACGAGATAACTTATCATCCATCATCTATGAATAAAAGATGAATTATAGATTAAAAAACCCAATCAAATAGTTAAGAAAATAGTAATAATAAATAATTGAAATATGTACCCAGTTGGCTTAAGTGACCAGAAATAAATACATTCACAACATTTTGGAATATTGTTTTTTTAAATGATAAAAATTTTCTCTTTGAAAATTAGGTCTTGTAATGGTTTACTATCAGCTACATTGTCTTCATGAAGTGTATTCAAATAGTGTAACAAAATCAATTAGTAAAGAAAGAGTCCTTGTTTCTGGGTTATTTTCAAAATAAATATAATCAATTTATAGAATTCAACTGCATAAATAAGTATATTTTGATAAGAAAATGTTAATATTTCAACATAATAAAAAATCTCCTGAAAACTGGAATAATAAAAATTGGAAGATTGATTCTTGAGTTGTATCAAATAAAATATAGCTTAAGTATGTCTAGAATCGAAAATAATTCCTTAAGGAAGAATAATTTAATGTAGTTCACTTCTTTAGCCATTGTAGTACACACGTGTGCTATATTTTATGTTACTGTATCTCGACGATGTAATATGTCATAATACATTATCTCAATCAGTATAATAATATAATAAATGTTAGTGTAATGTAATATAAAATACAATAAATGTAATATAATAATACAATAAATATCTGAAAATATCAATATATATCAAGATGCAACACTTTCACGATATAAATATATTGATATTTGATATCTGAAAATATCAAATATCAATATATTTATATCTTGAAAATTTTATTCATTACAAATATTAAAGTATCTGTTAGTTTGTTTGATGTCATAAAATATTATATACTTTTTCCGGAGAGAAATATTTTTGAAATTTCATATTCCTTTTGCTGGTCATAATAAATTATCTTAATCTTTAAAATGAAAAATAAATCTCTGACAATACTAAATATAATTTATGTTCTTAAAATTCTGTAGATTGCAAATACCAAAGTATATTTTTTTAGTTTGTTTCAATGACATAAAATATAAAATGCTATTTTCAGAGCAAAATATTTTAGCAATTTCATATTCTTTATCACTTTAGCGAAGATGATGTTCATAATGTATGTTTCATCATACCTTATCGTTTATAATTTAATTCGACAATTTTTTTGAAAATATTTTGTGTAGAAAATGAGCTTTAACCCTGAGAAGGGAGTCAAAGTGACTTCGCTTTGTTTATTAGCTCTGATTATCATGAGGTATTTTGTCCTTGAATACAATCATCTCCGCAGTACCTTTACATTTTTTCTTTCAGCAGTGTTTTGGCAAAAGTCTAAGTATGAATACGTGCGTATAACCGATCTATTCGTTTTCAAAGTTTTTGTTGTTATTTATGGAATCATTGCCTCCATGTCTCTGAAGCTGTTTTTAATTTGAATAATGCAAAAAGAATAAATAAATATTTTTAAAATAATATTTTTAGATATTGTATTCTTTATTTTTGTTTGTTAAATTCTAACAGTTATTAACATTAATGTCATTCCGTTGTATCTAAACGAAGTAAATACTCTTTAAAAAAATATTGTTTAGGTTTTCCTCATGACATATTTCCAAAATTTAATATTATAACATATAACATTTTTAATATTGATTTTTTTTTATATTTTTAGTAACTATATGATTTCCAGAATGTATAGTATTTCCAAAATAAATTCTAATACTGTTTACAAAAAAATGTCAAGTCATTCTGACTCCATGCCTCTGCCCGCGTGATAAAATTCGCGTTTCTGGTTGGGGGTTAAGATAAAACATTCCATTTTATTTCGCATATTCAGCATAGATTAAAGAGCTTTTGAAACTTTAATGAATCCGTTCATGCAAGTAAACGTATCCCTTTTATTTCATTTCCAGCTAATGTAAGTAAAATCTCTGTCCTAAGAATGACCTTATCGTAGGAAAAAAACCCTTGCCCGACCTCAAACTACAAATGATTAATAATAGAAAGGGAAGAAATGGAGGAAAGGATGGGAGCACAAATACAGAAGCTTGCCAGGTGTACTAGACACCAAAGTAGCCTTTACTTAGGCGAGGTTTATAAATGATGCAACACTTTGCTGAAGCAGCTGCTTCGACCTTTCCCTTTTTATTTTTCGCTCATGAAGAGAGAGAACGTTGAAGCAGATGGTTTCTTCTTCGGGCAATAAGAAAAAGAAAGAACAAACTTTTCTTCGGAGAAAAGCGAAACTTCTTGTCTCTGAGTCGCTTTTTAAACGTAAAAAGGTGTTGTTGTGGTATAATAGTAGGACATGTTTTCGATTAAAGACAGTTGACAAGTTTCTTCTACCAGAACGAATTCAGTGAGTGAACTTCCAGAAAGAACTTGTTTCTTAACATCGATTTCTTTTCAACAAAATGTTTAATCAGATTATGTTAATGCATTCTTAGAAATAAAATAAGAGGTATAACAGAAATGTGGTTTCATCATAAACAATTTATATTTCTTTAAATGTATGATTGTATTGTCTAATATGCTAAGCATATCTTATTGAATTATTGGAATCGTTTTTCATTGTTCATGATTCTCATTTTATTTAAAATTATGCATGATTAGAATAGTAAAAAAAAAAGAACTAACTGATTTTTACATTATTTATCAAACCTTCTTGAATTAGAAAAAGATCCTTCGTGGAAGAGGTATTATTTTTATGGGTAATACACGCACATTACCCATGGAATACATTATTATACAGATATAAGAGAAAATCAATGTACGTAAAATTTAACTTCAAAAGTTCGTACCATGCTTTTACAGTCGTTTATAGAAATCATGTAAAAATGTAACGTTTTGCTCAATCTTAGAAATTTTCATTGTCTTGTGAAAATTGTTAATCCCTATTACATATTTATTTTTTTCTGTAATGATAAAGTGAAATAAATGTATTGCTTTATTAAAATATGAGTTCTAATGCTGAAATAATTCTTGTATATCCTAAAATCTGACAGTCAATCTTAACAATTAGAAATAATGAAACTAAATATATATATATATATATAAACTAATATATAAACTAATAAACTAAAAAATATATATATATATAAACTAATATATATATATATATATATATATATATATATTTCACGGTTGGAAAGTGAAAACAGTCAGTAAAATAATAATGATAAAAATCATTACTATACAATTATGTTTGTCATTGAGAAAATTTTTTAATTGATTTCAAGCCTAATTGAAGAACATTTTTAAAATTCGCCCATTCGAATTTCATCAAATCTCCTCATTGGACCATACTGATTCCATCTATCTACCTAATTATTTTTTATATTATTATTGTAAAAATTCAATAGCTAAAATGTAACAGTTAATTGTGCTATAAATATTAGGTCTGATAAATTATTAATTGTTGATAAATTAGAGATAGTAACATCATTATGTACTCATAAATATATACACTGAATGCGTATGATATTACTGCAATATTTCACTGCCATTTGAAAGTGGTGTTTGATAAGTATACGGGACAAAAATTATGAATATTTCGATAATTTCATATATTTTTTTCTCAAATATGCGATTGCATTTATACGAAGCATCATTTTTCTCTCTAGTACAAACGAATGACAGTAGAGCAATTTTCAACATAAAAAAAATATTTATATCGAAATGTAATGTGTACATGTATATTAAATGCATGTATGACTCAGTATCTATATATGTAAGTAAATTTTATACTTCACAAACAAATTTCATTTTAATGCAATTAATTAGGTTTATAAGATCATTTCTCAATTGATTTTATAATTGATGAATTGTAATCGGCAGTAACGCAATGACTACACATGATTAAAATGTTTGAATTATATAATTTATTATGAGTTATCACAGTATTTTAAAAAGATATCTAGTAAATATAAAGAAAATTTAAAATAAAAGAATATTTTCTAAAATATAATATCGAAAAAGAATTTAAAAGATAGCATATTTGAAAATGATTGAACATTTTTTTCATCTAATATAAATTTATAAAAAAAATCAATTAATTTATTTAGTTAATATTAATTTGTGAAATTTAATTATAATTCAGGTTAACAATTAATTTTATTATTGAAATATTTAAATATTTTTAGATACCTATTTTGTTGTATGTTGTATTTTTATTAATATATATATACTATAATGAATTTATATTTCGAAATGGGATATTTCGTTTTATTAAAACAAAAATGAATAAAAGTTATTACGAAAATACTATATACTTATGTGCATCAAAAATATATTTTATATATTATTTAGTGGATTTAAGAAGATTAAGGTGTGTTTTAATAAAAATCTCAATTGAAAAATTCATTTCATTTTTTTTTGAAAAATAATTTATTATTAAAAAACACAACAAAACCTTTCATTTCTGAAAGCTTTGAGTCTTAAAATTGCGTTGTACTTTGATGTAGTTACTTACAAATGATCCAATTTGAAAATTTTATTTCAGGATAAAACTGATTTAGTAAACTAATATCAGTGCAGAAGAATGACAATGCTGGCTTTTCATTAAATATATTCATGCATTATAAGTAGTCTGTTTTGCAATTAATCGCGATTAGCTAATATTAAATGCTTTAATTTTCCAATACATTTCCTTAATCTATTTCATTGCGTATGATTCTTAATCTTTAATATATTATTACATTAAAAAGCCCACCAAGGAGCTCAATCAGGTATCTGATGGTATTTTTTTATACAGAATATCACGTTTTCCTTTCATTTTATGTTTCCTCGAATACTTGTACAAAATAATTTCTTGGAATTTGTATCTACATTATATATTTTTTATATAACTGCAAGAATTCTTCTATGTATGTCTAAATAATATAAAAAATAATATTTTTTCTGAATCATTTATAATATTTGAACATTAAAAATGCTAAAATAGTTTGTGGTTTGAAATTTCAAAATAAAATGTATAGATTACCATGGAATTCTGTCAATGAGAATGAAGATGATTCGTTTATATATTTGAAATTTGGCATAAAAATAGTATGCTTTTCAACAATAGCAAGTTATTTTCCCTACACGAATTTTTATAAGTTAATTTTTTAAACAGCATCAAGTTTTATAGTCGATATTTTTAATAATATAAGGAATATGAATTTTACCTAATTTACTCCAGTTTATTCATTCATTTTTGTAATTCATTCATAACAGTGTTTCATTGCAGCTCATTTAGAATAAAATAATCGG
This sequence comes from Argiope aurantia, assembly GCA_026543865.1. Taxonomy (NCBI): domain Eukaryota; kingdom Metazoa; phylum Arthropoda; class Arachnida; order Araneae; family Araneidae; genus Argiope; species Argiope aurantia. The sequence goes on along the minus strand of JAPMOR010052401.1, from coordinate 21,952 downwards.
TATCTTAAAATATTATGTGAAATTCTTCCACAAACAAATAATTCAATTTATTTAAGAAATGGACATGCTGCTTCCATTATGAAAACGATTCTTAACTGTAACCAATATCTGAAGGAAAAATACCCCAACTGATGCTCATGATACGTATTATAATACATAGCCATTATATTTCAAGAAATGCAATACTGCATTTCATTTGCATCAATGAATATCTTAAATGAGTAATCGTATATATGTAGAGACAAATCAAAATAGAAAAACGTAACATGAAGTAAAGATGGACATAATTTAAACATTGAACAGTCTAAATCAGTAAGAAGATTATTATTGATGCCTTTTGACTTGTATAGCATCAGTTTTTAATACATATGCTTAAGAAAATAAGGTTTCAATTATTAGTTATGCATTAGTGATATCTCTTAAAAGATTTCGATAATGATTCAGAAATTTAATCTGAACTTCAATTTATTTGAATAGTTCGTTTATGTATTACAAATTTATAGACTCTGAATTGTTAATAACATAACAGAGATTATTGGTATGACAGGGATTTAGGTTATTATAAAGATTATACACATTTTTAATATAATCAATGAATTTTTTTAATTACAGGTCAAATATAAACATTTTAGAGATGCATTATTTAAATATAGAAATAGGTTGAATTTATATTACGTAGTATTAATAATAGTTGAAATAGTATTGCTTGAATTGAGACACGGAGAAAAAAGAAACCATGTGAAAAAAGGAGAAAATAGACACCTGGCATATAAAAATGACAATTTTATTTCTTTCAATACAATTCCAGTGATGAAAACGTGAAAAAAGTGGTTAGATGACTATATAAGCTTACAACTTCGCTATTTCATAGTGATATGTATTTACTGTGATTTCTTTACAAATACAAATAGCATTACATATTAAATTTCAAGCATAATTTTATGTACAAATTACATATTTTAAATGAAATTTCTAAGGAAGCTTTATTCGTCCAAGACTTTATAAATAAAATATTCTTCACATAAGGAAAAATAAATATCTTACCCTTGTATTAAAATTTTGGAATATGCAATTTCCTGAAATTTAAGATGAATAGAGTTTTGAAATCCATTAAATTATTTACACTGTAACATTTAACACATTTTTTTTTCAAAATTAATTCAGTATTATATTTTATGTTACAAATATCAGGTGACAAAAATTCGTTACCAGAATAATATTAAATGAATGCAAAAGTATTAACTAATTTCATAATCCCCTTTTAAGTGAAATTATTTGGTTTCTTAAGGTAAAAAAATATTAAATGAAAAATAATTTTATTAATACTAAATTTATTTATAACAGTTTTATATAAATTATAGTAAAATTCGGGAAATATTTAAAATATTGCAGATGTTTTTACTTCATAAAAATACAAATGATTTGGAAGAAGAATGGAGATCATTTTAACAGGTGTAAATATATCTATTTTTGAAAAGATGAATTACAGTGAATGTTAATAACAACTTTATATAAAAGAATCTTCAGAAAAAGATGATAGATCCACAATCTGACACAAAGAAATATTAAGAATTTATGTCAATGCTAATATAAAAACAAGCATGAACCACTAAAAGTAAATCGGAGTATACATTCAGTCAGAAGATACATTCTCAATTATAATTACATTCATGATTACATTTATTAGTTCTAATACATCACTTAAGATTTATATGTTCATATTTTATTTAAAATTTTTAATAAAGCTGAACTAAAATGCTACTTTAATTATGAATTGATTTCTTGATTATTGTGATTAGAAAATTTCTTTTAAACCTTTTAATATAACTAAATCTCAAAACACAAACTATTTGATTTCAAATAAAATAATCTAATAGATAAGCACGTTTCTTGGAAACCTCTTTATTAAAATGTACATTGCATTATAAATATACTAAAGTAATTATAGTTCGCGTAATAATTTGAATAAAGTGTTATATTTTTTACCCAACTCTGCTATAAAAATAAAAATTAAGAAAAAACAATTTTAATGATAGAGTTGTATTTTAATTAATATAACGCTCATCTGGAATTCTGTAACAAAAATATCGGAAAAAAAAACTTTGATAACATATGGATACAAATTTTAAATATAATGCATACTAATCAAATGAAACATTAATAATATATTAAAGACATTGATGAGATCATGAAAAATTCTTTAAACAAATGATTTCGATTGTTTGTAACATACCATTCGTTACTAGCCTATTTTGTCATCATATCTAATATGCCTAAATATAATAAACAAGTAAGCATCCATTGCGGAATTCTATAAATGTATATCGATTTATTTATGTACACAAACTGGCAGTGAAAATACCATCCTTTCGAAGCCACAAACTCGATAAAATCTATAACATTCTTTTAACATTTTTTTCACAATCTTGCTTCCAATAATGCTCTATCTAAAGCGTTAGAACGCCAATTAATTCCCAGAGAAAAGCAACGACATTTTAAAATATTTGAATTTCAGAATGATTTGCGAGAATACTTTAGTATAGGAATGTTTACATTATTTTTTTTTCTATTCAGTATAACTTTTATGTAGTCTTCAGTAATGATACATGAATAAAGAAAACTAATTCTGATAATTCCCAATTATGTCCCTAAACCTTAAGTAATAGTTTATATAAAAATTAATAGATATTATGAAAATAAATTAGTATTTTTTAAATTGTTCAATAACAAAGCATTATTTTATCAGATATAAATTAATTTGCCATTCATTAAGTTTGTAACCGAAATGATATAAGGAATATTTCATAGAATTTTATTAATTTTAAAATTTAACAACAGATGATATTTCTACAAAAACTGATTAAATCTTTTTCATGAAGCCCATGAATATATTTTGAAGTAAGTCTCATTGAGATTTGTATGCATACAAAAAGATAGTTTGACAAATATTATATAATTTTATCATCATTTAATAGTAAATCTAGTAAATTATATTTGTATTTTTAATGCCATATATTCTTTTAAATATTAATAATAAAATAAGTTGAGACTGATTAACAATTTTAATTGCAAATAAAATTTATAAAACGGTTTTTTGTTACAAAAATTATATAAATACAATTATTTCGCATATAAAACATTATTAGAAAAAAGAAATACAATTTTACTGATATCCAGAGAAAATAATAGTTAAAAAATGAATATATATGGCTATATATCAATTGAAATCATTGTTTATGAACTGCAGCAACATGCAGTTCATAAAAAATTATTTGAAACAGCAAATTTTAATGTATTCAAATTAAGAATAACAATCATCATCCTTTTTCAAAATCATATATCATTCAAAAGAGCAAATATAATAGCCTTATAATACTATGCAGTAAAATTTAAAGTAAGTCCACAATAATTTGTTGAACAATTAATACATATAACCAATTTAGATTTTCAATTCAGATGATAACCTTTTTCCCTTTCTTTTTAAAACATTACGCAAACTTATTCAATAACAAACTATTTAATCTGTACAATAATCTTAACAAAATTAAACATTTTAATCCAGAGCTTCTCAACATTCTTTTACCTCGGCATCATTTATTTACTATGCAGAGTAAAGATTTTTATAAATAGTTTTCCTACTTATTAAAAAGCATTTTATGTTATAGGTTTAAAAATTATTATTATCGCATTGAAATACATCAAAGTAATCTGTTTAATCTAACATATATAAATAAATAATAAATGAAGTCACCAGTTAATAAAAATAATAAGGAATTAAACTAATATATATTTTATAAACATTTGATGAATATTTGGTAGAAACATTTTTATAAATTTATTAAAATGAATGCTGATAAATCAATCCATCGTGACCCAAAATTCATTAAAGAGACCTCATTTAGTGTGAGGTATTATAGTTCAAGAAGCCCTAAATTAACAACGTACAGTTTCTGCCATTTATAAATAAATGTACTTAATCTGTTTATCCTCTTCAAAATTTAAACACATTCTATATGATACTCAATAATATCCATATTTTCAGACTGCGACAGATTCTTTCATGACAAGTTGAGTTCCCAGACCATTCTTTGCCATTCCGTCTATTGTTATTCCTATATACTGAGCTGTTCATCAAAGGACAGTCACTTTCAACTCGTCCATTGATAGTTGTCTTTCTCCCAATCTTGGATTGCTCATGTCGGACATCGCAGATTCTCGTCCCGAATATGACATTTGACTTTCTTGACAGCGCAAAAGGCTACAAAAAGAAACAAAACATCATAAATGTAATTACATAATAAATACTAATTATTATGCTTATATAATTAGGAATATTAATTATTATGTTTATAATGAAAAATGAGATTATCGAGGTATAGTTTCAGAGGATGGTAAAGAGAAAGAAAAAAAAAAAGAAAGACACTAAAGCGGTTGATTGAAATGAATATCATTAAATTAAACAAATATTCTTATATATTAAAATGAAATCAATTATTTATGATTATTGCATATCATTGACAACTCATTACATTTCATTTTGATTTGAAATGAAGAGATATAAATTATTTTTAAGGTAACCAAAGACAACTAAATTTTTATATAACCTCATTGCACAATTTAAAAAAAATCACAAAAAATAGATATACAGTTATTTTATTAATAAAATAATATAAAAAAAAATTAATTAAATTTTGTAATTTTTTGACATTTTTATTTATGGGTGTACAGATTCACTATAAATATTTTTTACCTTTTTATACTTTAATTCTTTTACTTTTATTATTGAAAATAATCTGAAATCATGATTTCACTTTGTTACACTATGAGTATCACAATGGTTATTCATTCGGTAAAGAGCATCGTACTGCTTATAAGGTCATGAGTTGCATGGATCTTGTAATATGCGAAGTAACTTGAAATGAGTAGCTAAATTGAGCTCTAATAAATTTATGAATTTAAGTTTCAAATTTTTACTTCTTTCATCAGATAAATTAAATCTTATTTGCCATCACTGTGTAGTCAAAACTATGCTAAAATAATTAGCTTTATATCAAAATAAGAAGATATTTTTCACTCCCTCCCCAGAAAAAATCCTATATTGTAGAAAATTCTATATTTTTAAACAATTTTTCTCCTTTATATAAATATAAAAAATATCCAGAAATAGATAAAAAAAATATTACATTTCAAAGGTAAATGCATTCTTATTAAAATTAATTAATAATATCTTTTTGATTTATATAAAATTTCCAGATTTTCAGTCATAAGTTTTTTTAAAAAGTTCAAATTAAAGGAAATAATTCAAGATAATTTTTCATATTTCCTTATAAACGGTAAATGTATTTTTGCACTTTTTGCAATTTTTATTAATTTTCATCAATCCATTAAATTATCAATTAATTTTAAATAAAATCCATTTCTTTGTTAAATGACTTTTGAATTGTAAAATAAAACCCTTCAAACTTACAAACTTGAAAATGATTAATTGATTTTTGTATAATATGCATTTGTTAAAAATCGATTTTCCATGCAATATATTTAGCTTAAACTAATAATCTTTATTTAAATTAATACACATTCTGACACAGATAATTTCCCAGCATTCTAAGCAAAATTCTATAAGATATTCAATCGACTTTAATTTTTCCAGAAAATTCCTCAATGCATTCTAAAACGACTTAGAAGCATAATTAATATTATATTTTCAAAGACGGAAGCATCCATAATTTCATTCGAGACATTTGAAGAATGCTTTCCTGTCCAAAATTGGAGCTTTTGGACATCTTGATGGATGGCTATTTTCTAAAGAGTTTCGACAGATTGGCTTAGTAAGACAAGGAAAGGATCCCTGCTCTGATGACTTATGATCGCAAGCATTCCTTTTATTAGCAGTGGTTAGCCAAAATTGATGATTATGGTGGGGAATTTTAAATCAGAACTCTATTTCTTCTAGATTAAAGAAATATTGAGCAAAATGAGGAAATAAGTCTTTATAAATACCAAGACATTGATAAATAAATATCAGGTCATTTTATTTATTAGATCTTTGTTCATGGAATAATGCTTCGAGGGGTTTATAGCATATGATAATGTGTATTAAAATATTTCAAATAAGTTCGATTTCATTTAAGTGTTTTTATGACTCTATAAAATATCTTATTAAAAGTGATTTATTAAAAATAATTAAATTACACTACACAATTAATGACTCTAAAAACTGTGAAATTTTTAAATATATACTTGGGGGTATTTTAAGTAGTGATATGATTTTTTTTCCTTTTATAAATATTCAATACTTCAAATTATATTTCTTTGGGTTTAGTTTAAATATATTAACGTCTAGCTCTAAAGGAATACTAAGGATACTTTGGGATGGACCTCGCACATTTTAAATGCAGTCAAATGACAGGGCCATATCTATGCTGGAAACCCCCTTTCAAGCTACCACACCTCACCAGCGGGAGGACATTTGGGTCCGATAGATTTAACATGCATCACACCCGCTGAAACGAAGGTTATTCGGTGGAATCAGGTCTCACACCTGGAACCCTCCTGTCCGAAAACGAGATCTTACCACCAGACACGGGCCTTATATTTTTTGAGGGTTTTACAACATAAATTTGTACTATTGGTTTTTCTCTAATAATCCCACTGGTGTAAGAATTCTGCAATATATGTATAAATTTGAAAAATTAGGTCACAATCATGGACAAAATAAAAGAGTGAAAATAAGATATCAGCAAAAAAACACAAAAAAACACTGTGATTTTACACCTACAATTTGAAAAAAAAATATTTAATTCAAATAATAATTTTGCATGCATATATGAATATAACTTAACTCTACCCTAACATTTAAAAAAATGAAAGTATATATCCATAACCATGATAGCACACTTCTCAATAATTTGATAATAATAATGATAGGATATTTATTTCCTTTTGGCAGCTTCAGTGTAAGATTACATTCCTATCTGATGATTATACATGATGATTTTTACATGTTGCAGTTTTTTGGATGTTAAACTGGCTACATCAGGAGATAAAGTATAAAGAAAGATGTGAGATTATTCAGCATACGTTATCTAATTGGAAAGGCATGAGTAGTGTGTTCACAGAGGTTGAATATTTTTCTTAGCAAAAGAAAGAGAGACTGAATTATTCTCGAACGAACGCTTCTTTTGTCTCATTACTCTGGTATTAGGGTGTTCTTAATTATGAAGATCTGAATACTTAAAAAATTGCAAAAATAAAAGTGTAATTAATTACAAATATATTGTAAAAAATATATTTGTAACATTTAATCCATCCAAGAAAAAAAACAAAAACAAAAGCAGGATAACAGCAAAATTTATAAAGTTATCGAATTAAGTCGACACAGTATTATCTTGGTCATTTGCTTACATTTTAATGTTTCGAATTATATTTTAATTATATTATTTTGTAATTTAGTACTCAATAACTGCATCCAGCGAAAAAAAAAGTTAAAATTTTTTTGTAAAATTAAAACTTTAAATAATTTTTTTAGTTTTATCTAAAATTTTTACGGCTTTAAAAAAAATGCAGATTTTTCTACAATATTTTTTTTACAAGTAGCTATTAATATGCTATAAGAAATTTGCTATGAATATCTTCCTATTTAAGAAGTATATTTTATTATTATTATTTTATTACGATACTCACAATAAAATTTGAAAAGAATACATTAATTTTGACTTTGCACTTTTTTTGAAAAATACTGTACCTCTTAAAGCTTATTCCATTGCAAGTTTCATAAAGCATAATTTTTAAAACATTCACACAAATTTTACACCTTAACGTCAATTTTCACAAAAGCCTTAGGATTTAAAAAAATAACATAAGAAGAAAATTAAATATGTGAAATAAATTTAAAATATTTAAACATTAATAACATGATATAAAATCCCCCCCCCAATTTGTTTATCTATACTTATAATAAAGCTCAATGTGTGTGTGTTCGCACTCTACAGGCCAGATCATTCAACCTATAGCTACCAAATTTGCACGTGTATACCTTGGAGGCCAGGAATGTGCACCTGAGGGTTATTTTTTCGAATTTTTAATTAGAATTTTATTTATTTCAAAATTGAACGAAATTTTGGCGTGTTTTTGTTATAACTTCCGAAAATATTACCGCACAAAAACGATTTTTACATGAAGTTAACGATCAAAAATTTATCTTTAAAATGATACCAATGTTTTAACCTTAAAATTAAATTTCTATTTTTAATGAATTTTTAAATAAATATTTTAACTATATTTTTCAACAATTTTTTTCGTACAAAATAAAAATAAAATTTAAGCTGCACGAGCATGTTTCGCCTTCGTGGGAAGAAATTGGCTTTTTTAAAAGTGTTGCCATCACATTAAAGCTCCAATTAAAAATAAATTAAATCCTTTTGGAAATGAAATCTGCAAAAATATAATTTTCGGCACGTGTCTGTAGGAAATGAAACAAATATGAAATATTATTTTTTCTAAAAAATAAATTCAAGAAAAATTATTTTATGATTTTTTACACTCTCTATATTATTAATCCAATAAATCAGTTTTATTTTAAGGCAAGTTTTGTTTAATATGAACAGAATATCCATTCAAATCAGGGCCACACAGCTAATTTGTAAACCTTTAGTAAGACACAGATCTGCTAAAATCGTCTAAATGGAAAATGATTATATTTTATGTAACTTGATTTAATAAATGCTCTAATGAATAACGAATTTTTGATTTTGCATTAAGCTTCTGCTGTGGAAATTACGAATAACAAAATGTTCTTGAAACACTAATATTTTAGATAAAAAGAATCAATTTCCAATCAACTGAATCAATCACTTAAACTGACTGATTTATGAAAATTTGAATATCACTATTCAATAAGAAAAGGATAATTTTAGATTTTACATCGATCGTTTCAAAGAAAATACACGAATCAGCGCACAGGTTTCTCAAGATTAATTGGCCTAAGATTATGAAAATGTTGAGTTTTTCTAAATTTTTAACATTCAAAACTTCATAAATAAGTCTTAGTTGATCGTGGAAAACAGAAACATTCATTCATTTATTTAAAATTTGATGTGTCTAGAATATTTCTCAGAATATGATACCTTACTGCATTAAATTTAGACTTCATAATTTTTGAAATATATTTATAGGCCGAAACAAAATATTATTATTGATTTCATTTCAATCCTTTTGAAAGCAAAACTAAAAACTGAATTTCATGCTGAATCTGAGAAATTTTTGTTGAATTATTTTTTGAGATATTACATAAATTATGAAAAATATTTTGTAGTTCACATAGGACTTAAATACCGAACAATTCTGTTTGCAATACTCATATTCAATAATAATAATAAATAAATAAATAACAATAAAGATGATACATAAAATAAAACGCTTGGTTTTATTAAAAAATATCTTTATATTAATTGCAATTTCATCATTTCCACTTTAAATTAAAGTTGAAGTTTCACCGGAAATGCCAACAAATTAGCAAAATATCTATAGTAAATTGAACGAAACTATCTAAACAACAGTATAAGTTTGGTATGACTATCAAAATTTGAAGATTAAAAATGTTTTGTTTGAGAATCTATTAAGAGACCAGTTACTTAAAATATTTAATTGAAAATTGTAGCGAGCACTAATACTGACGAACCGGCTGGTCACCAAAGGCGGCTAGTAACTTTTATAAAATGGTAACTAACTTATCCTAATTTTTTTAAATCAATTGGAAAATTTAGTAAATAAAATGTTATACCTATGTAACAGATATATAAAGAAAGCCTGCACTGAAGATTAATATGTCAGAAATCTTAATCACAACAATTTAAAAAAATAAATGCATATCTCAGAGATTATTAAATGCATATTTCTGAAACAAACGTAAATTGACAACCAATATAAAAATATATTTATATAAAATGAAATAATATAAAAATTGAAATAAATAGAAATAAACTAAACTGAAGAACCGTCAAGATACAAAGAAATATGAATTATTCTATAAAGATATGATAGATTCTATCTTGTATTTTTCTCTTTAAGTCATATACAATTAATTTAAAACATTCCAAATATCTTCAAAAGCTTTATTACATGTTATATTTACAATAATTGAAATAATTTTTGAATTGAAATTACATTTAAAACAATAAATGTGTAATAAACCTGTATGTTATTCATTCCACGTATAACATTTGAGACACGAAGAAAAATTAATTTCATATAAATATAGATTAGTTTTCTACCAACTAATATGTTTCAGGAAGGCTTGTCTACATATAATCTAACGTTTATGCTTATCATCACATGAAATCTTTCGCTGTATTGCTTAAAGATTCCGTATTAAAAGCATTTTGATGTCTGCAATGCATTTTAAACTGATAGAGATTATAAATTTTTGACTTATATTTTTTTAATACAATTTAGATGAACAGACATCGTAAATTTCTACTTTTATGGAAATATTTTTAAGAAAATTGTGAAGAATAATTGTTCTTATTAGTTCCTTAATTACAAATTTGATAAATTCAGCAAATTTATATTTTGTTTCTCATTATAAACATAATTACATAATTTTAAAAACTTCAATCATTATTTCAAAATTATCTTTATAACTCTATTTTAACAGCTCAATCAACCATCTGCGTTTTTTATCAATTCATAAACAAGGATTTCAGGTAAAACATATTCACAGTAATTAGAAGGTATTCAAAATAAAATTATTAAGGATTTTTTTTTAAAAAAATTATAATGAATATGCAAATAATTGTAACTACAGCATCATTTTGATTTTTTTTATAAAAACTTTGTTTTCTGTTTGCAATCAAGAGATGGCGCTCTCGCATTTTACAAGATACTCTGTATTTACTGCTGTCTCGGAATCTCTTAAATTGTTCTTTTAAAAAATTTGGTTATTTACAATAAATTAATTAACAAAGAGAAAGGACTGACGAATAGATCAGCATCGAAAAACTGAAATTATTTGAATTTTTGGGAAGTTGTATCCTCAATATTTTTTTTCATTTGAAATAATTGTCACGTGCTTTAGAAGTTTTTAAACACGGAATCGAAAAGAATTCTTGGGAGCTCAAAAGGACAAATTTCCAAACAGTATCCTACATTTCAGCCAAACACGACTGTTGTAATTTTTTTTGTTGTGTAATTCATTGGAAAAGTGGAGTAAAATTTTCCTAATTTAGATTAAATAAACAATGCTTAAAGGGGGTTAGAAAATAAAAAAATAACAAAAAAATAATAAATAAAGATTTTAAGTTGAATGTTATATTATTTAAGGATGGCCTATGAATAATTTATCTATCGGTAGGTGCAACCTCGTATTTTATTTTAAAATCCACTATTTCTATTTCCACGCATACAAATTTACAGGAAATATTTTGCAATCCTCAAATAATAATAATAATCAAACTTGGGATTATGATGAATTTCCATGTTTCAGAAATGCCACATCTGAAGAACATCTTGTGTAAATTGTGTTTGCCTGCCTATGAAAAACAATGAATACAATTGAACATGATATCTACAAAACAAGGGTTATCTGTCTGTCAGTTTGTACTTTCTCATGTATGTAAAATCCTAAACCCTCAAAACGAAAGGTTTAGATAAATGAATTTTGGTATTCTTCAAGTTACAAAATTTGTAGATATACAATAGACTCCCGCTATGCATATTCGGTTATCGCTTCTGTACTATTAAGCATAAAAAGCTCGTGCTTGGGTGTCTGAAAATGAAATACTGAACACTCATTGAGTCTAAACCTTTTTCCAAGATTCACTATTTTATGAGGGGTAAAAAGTATATTTTGGGGAGTATTGAAAAAGTTTCGGAAGGACTATTCCCGCGGGTTGCAATATATATTAAATTTTCTGGAAAGAAACTCGGATTTTCAGCTACAATATACCGAATTCATTTATAAAATATATTTTAAAGCTGCATTTGGAATGTAATATAAAAGTTCAACAGAATTTCAAATAAGAAATAAAAGTAAGAAACAATTTTAGTTTCTTTGGAATTTTTTCATTTCATGCGAATGTAATATAATGAACTGAATAATAGGAGATAACAAATATTTATAGAAATATAGTATTTTATTATTTTTGATGGAGTTAAAATACTCAGTATTTAACTCCATCAAAATTAATTAATTACAGATTAATAGCTCATCGTCTATCATGCTTTCCTTTGTTTTCTTCTAAGATTAAATCGCTTTTCTCGGCTGTATAACATTGGATTTTTAAACTTTTAAGAATTTTCTTTTATATTCAATCAACAAAAGCATTTCTGAACTTTAAATAAATACTATAATTATATTGTCCTCATAGTAATTTATATACTGGATTCTATTTGTTAATTAAGTGTTGCTTCATGAAACATACAGATGAAAACATTGTTTAAAACATTTGCATGACGGACAATTGGAAATAGAATTATCGAACATTGCACGTAGCTACTTCTTGGGTCTCTTGAATTATATGCAAGCGCTTTATCCCCTATACTGTTCGGGTCTCAGCTACTTCTTGGGTGTATGTGTTCATGAAAAATGGTTTATTTTCCCAAATTTAACCAAATTTTTCTTTATCGAAATGTTAATGTTTCTCATCAATATCCACGTTTTATGTCATCGCACAAAATCTATTTTTTACACCAGCTTTAATATTAAAAGAAAGACTTTTCTTTGATACTATTTTTTTTCTTTGTCTGTTTTCTTTCTGTAATTTCTTTGTCTGTTTTCTTTCTGTAATTTCTTTGTCTTTTTTTAAAAATGTATATCTTTATCGCATATAATTTTTATTGTTTTAGTTACTATGTTTGCATATTCTTGTGTTAAAGCGATATTAAATAATATTATTGAAGACTTATAATGTTGATTCCCTGAATAATAAGTTTTCTGGTAAGGAAAAAAAAAGTTTGAGCCTCCTATAGGTATAGTAATAGCTGCTAAATGAATGCCAAATGAATGTGAATGACTCATCAATTTTAGCAGCAGCTATGATGAACATTTATTCCCTCTGGGAAGAATTCGGCAAGAAAAATAAAGGTTAAAGAATATTGAATCTTAGCAGTTGACACGAGTTCCGACGTTTGTTCTAGAATATTTAATGTACTGGTCACGGGAGATATAAATCTGAGAGTGCGAATCAATAAAGAATTGAGCTATGTTCAATCGGGAAGCTGAATGGAGTCTCACTTATTGATCTCCTATGAATTCTCTTTGTGCGGTTTTGATGTTAAATAGCAATTTGCTACTTTGTGCTACTATTTAAAGCAAGTGCTGAAATTATGTATACATCATATGTAATTTGTTGCGTATTCGTGTTTTATATAAAATAAATAATCTCTGTTTTTTTACTAAGCTTTTTGAATTTCACCGAGCAGAGACCCTTTTTATAGTTTCAAGAGCCAATGAATTATTTCTATATTTTCAAAATTTATAATTATCTACATAAGATCTAACCGCATTACTGATATTAAAAATATTGTAAAAATCTTATTTTAAGTTGGGAGAAGTCGTTCGTAACGAAAAGGCGATATAATGAAAGCCATTTATAGTGCTAGAAATAAATACTTAATGACTTGAGATATGATTGAAAGTGATAATTCAATTAATGCCTTTTAAATATTTAGCTTGGTAAGACATACATTTTACTTACCTAAATATTGGTGATTCTGGTAAAGGATTGGGATTTCTTATGCTATTTGTTGGGGTACAACTGAAAAATAAATAAAAATTTATCAAATCAAAGAAGACCATAAAAATTTTGAAATATCAACTAATAAGAAAAAAAAAATGTGTGTATGTAGATTGATACCGTGCATTCCGTATTATTTCATGTAAAGAAGTTTTAAAATACATTTGGAATATTTCTTAATAAGAATTTTAATTATTTAGCATTGAAGCGAAATTTTGATGTTTTCTCGATAATTTTCAAATATTATTACATAAAAATGAATTTGCATCATTTTAAATTTTAAGGAAATGCACTATTAAAAATTTTTATTACGTATAATGGTACAATTTTTTTCCTCAATTCTGTAAATTAAAAAAAATATTTTCTTGACTACTTTTTAACATGATGCACTATAGGATTAAAATAGATTTTGGAAGTCACATTGTATAATCTATATAGCTTATGGTATACTTATAGTTCCTCATATGTTAGTGATATTACAGTCACAAATATTCAATATTTATCTTGAACACGAAACACTTCCCTTATTGTAATACGTTACAGTATTATAGATTAAATCAATGGGGTCAGATCAGCTAAACATACTCCTTTGTTTATAATAAAAAATGAATTTCAATAAGTTGAAATTTGAACTAATCTGCTTTCTATTGAATCTGTTTATCATTCTCCATTCTCTGTTATGAAGACATCATATTTCGCAGCAGAAATTGAAAAGCCACGAAAAGTGAAGACATTTCTGTCAGAGAAGCTGCGAATGTTTGCAGAAGTTGGTTGGTTTCCAAAATCAGAAGTGGAAGTAAATATTGAATCTAGGTGACGTCGATGTGAGAATAGGACGTGTTCCGAGTATCTAAAGAGCAATCCCCACGTCTTATAATATTCATTTGCCGGATTTATTGCTCCAATAACCCGATCCTGTCACTGCTGAGTGGCGGCTGAGTGCAGTTTTCTTTTTGCACCAACAGCGGGTTCCCCGGGGATATCAGAGTGCTGAATAAAAAAAGGCAACAACGCCTTCGAATCCGAGACATGTTTTCTTTGAACACAGATGCAGTGAAAAAGTGTTTCCAAAATAGTTTCACCTCGCCTTCCTTCATTTCACCATCCTCAAGAAACGCTGGAGTAAGATTTGTGACAATTCTGTTTGGATTTAAGTGACTAATATATAATTCTCTGATTTTTTGCTCGTTGTTTTAGGAGGACACAAACTTTTTTGAAGAACAAAAGTAGTTATATAAAGTTCCGAAAGAAAGAAAAATGTTGGTGGTGGGAAAAGCGGGAGAGGCGAAGTTGTGTCTGCAAGAATAATTTTATTCAACGTAGTTCAATAGAATATTCGTACTATTTAACAAATTAGAATTGTTTACTGTTAAGAAAATAGTAATAAAAGCAATAAATTCTGTTATGATAATTACATTTAGTAATCAGAGAGCAAACATTTATCTTAACTTCTTTATCCTTAAGTCTCTTTCATGTGTTCTAAATAACGATAGGAATATTAGGTGACACAGCTTAGATTAGTTATATTAACATCCCGTTTTAAAGCAACAGTAGGACAAGCTTGGAACGACCTCATAATTTTGAAATACTTCAGACGCAGGGACGACACCTGAGTTTATAACCTCCCCTCCCCAAGCTTCTACACCACACCAGCAAGAGGGCGTCTGGCATCGAGGGATTTAACTTACACCACATCCGCTTACGGTTCTTCAGTGGAAGCGGATATCGAACTGAAGCCCTCCAGCTCCAATGCCGAGACATTACAACCAGGCCACCGTGGCCGCCATATTTTGAACATTTTATATTCAATTTAATAAGTAGATTTTGCAGTCTTTATGCTGTTTTAATTATTGTTTTAATATTAATTATTGAATTAATTAGGAGCCAGACCCTCACCTTTTCGTGTACTGACAGGGGTGACGAGAACCAACCAGCATACCAGAAGCTTCTCCTTCTTATTTACGAGGTGCCCCCCCCCATGAGACTGATTGTATGTATATATAACACAACACACATTTTTGGTGAAACTTGAATAAAAAATCCTTTCAAAATTAGAAAATATAATGGACAAATTTGAAAATATTGATTTCAAATAAGAATGTTTTAATTAATAGAAAATAGAAACTTAATTTTATAAAACCTAATTGTGTTATTTAACTTAACGGCAGGAACATGGTAAAATGAAATATAGTAAATTAATGCAAAACATTTTATTTAATTACATTATAAATTCCTATCAATCCGTGGTTTTTTAATAATTTTATTTTTTCTTGATAAGCATTTTAGTATTTTATGTACTCACAATTTTTCTTTTCCAAAAAAATACAAATTTTCACACAAAACATAAAAGCAATCTACGTTATGAGAATTTCTAAACCTTTTTTTCTGATTTACAGCAAAATGAAGTAAATGACTTATGTTTACTCTATAAAAGTAATTTCTGAAACGCAATGCCATCGTTGCCATGGAAATAAATTATATAGCACTTCATTACAGACTGATGTGAGAAATGTCGAATAAGTCCAATCGACCATCGAAGCACTTTATATTTGGTTTCCGAAAGCTTTTTGAAACAACTTCTATTCCAATTGCAGAGGTTTTCCTCGCCAAAGTCATTTTGTGATGAGTGTGTTATTTGTCAGTGAAAGGGTGGGATGTGCTTGGCCTATATATACTTTCAATACAGACGGTTGACAAATGTTTATCGAATACTTGGAGAACCTTCCAGCTGTTCTCTTGGCCAGATCCCTTTTATCGTTTGCGTCAACAACGAAATATTGCAGCTGCTAGGACAGAAACTGGTCATTGCTTCGCATTATTTTTTTCCTCCTTTCATTCTGCTTCCGGTTTTTAGATTGACAGATTCTGATGTTTTCTATATGACACAGTCCTCTTGTTTCCTCTTACTTTTTTACCCGAGGGATTTCTAAAGTTGTTCCAAGGATGGGGCAGAAGCTGTCATCAGTGCGAGGGTATTGGGGAATGTATGTTTCTTTGAATAGAATTTTCTGAGTATTTTTCCATGCCAGAAAATAGAGAGGAACTAGACCCAAAGAGAGAAGAGAGGAAATTGAAAGACACTGGAGTCTCAAGGGATAAGGAATTCCGCTTTTAGCTCTTCTCGTAAGAGTTATAAATTTCTGAAGGTGAAATTGTTTTGTGTTTCTTCGCATTCATGGGGATAAGAGACTTGGTCAAACACTACGGTATTTTGACTTTAATCAAATTTTTTTTCTTGCAGAATACGAAAAAAAAGTTATTCTAAGCGACTTTTTACATAAAAAAAATTAAATTACATTGTAACTTGGAAATATTTATTCATGCAACGCCTGGCATTTTGCAATATTTCAGAAAAAAAATAATATTTTAAAGAAAATCATCTAAAAAAATGAGAGAAAGCAGAATAATTATGCATTGATTGTTAAACTAGAAATATAAAATTAAATTGAAAATACATACTTTTGAAACCTGGGAGAATTTAATGATAATTTTTATATGGTACATTGAAGTTGATGACTGTATTGACAAATTTTTATTTTTGAGGAAATGTTTTTTTTATCTAATATTTCAAATGTTTGAACTGTTTTTATAATAAAATAATTTGGAATTTGTTTCTAAGCCTATTTTTCGAGGAATTACACTAATTTTTATATTTGCACTTACAGTGGTGATCAAAATTGTGGACATTTCTGAAAATCATTATGTTTTCTAAAGTTGTATGTTTATATAAAATGTTACATTTCACAAAATACAAACTCTTACATATCATTTTAAAGCGAATTAAATGTTGATTTCAATACAAAAAGCAAGATTCAAATATTTGCAATACAAAAAACGTTATTCTTACTTTAATCTTACTTTAATAACAAACAAAGTGATGAAGTGGATTGTAATTTCTAACTTTCCTGGCAAATCACTGTTCTTGTTCTTCTTGAACCAAGCAAATATTATTAGCTGCTAGTAGAAGCTGACATCATGTTGAAAGTTGGAAAAGTAATTATTGTGCTTTTTCTCTAGAAGTATGACTGCTTTTTATGCAACTAAATTGCAAGTTAGAAGTGTTTTTAAACTTTTTAATACACAGTTGGAATTTTTGTAAATATTTCTAATATTTAGTCAAGAATCAATGGCATCAAATAAAAGAATATATTGAGCTGCTAGAAAGAGAACAAAGATTATTGCGATGCATGAATGTGATATTTCCTATGCTGAAATTGCTAGACAGGTGGGTGGTTCAGTGATCACATCTTTAATTCGAAAATTTGGTTTACGATATCAGAAGACAAAGGCAATAAAAAAAAGCAGGAAATAGCTGGAAAAAAAGTTAAAACTCATCTGTAGATGACAGAAAAATAAAAAGACTATGCTTCCAAGATAGAAGAATGTCATCAGTGGCCATCAGAAGTCAATTGAATGATGTTGGCATTTATATCAGTTGAAGAACAATCAGGAGAAAATTATTAGATGTTGAATTAAGAGGTAGAATTGAACGGTAAAGTCCTTATCTCAATTTAAGCAGCGTATAAACAGATTACGGTGGTCAAAGGAATGCATTAATTGGGCAGATAATTAGTAATTACAAGTTATTTAGAGTGATGAAACAAACATATTGTTATTCGGTAGTGATGGTGAAAATAAGTAAGACATAGAATATGCGAAGAACTACATCCTGATTGTATTCAGGCAAGTATGAAGAATTCAGTTAGTGTTATGATTTGATCATGCATGTCAGTAGACGATATTAGTTTCCTTCATGTTATCAATGGGACATTAAATGCAACATTGATACTATTCTAGAGTCAAAATTTACCCTTCCCATTAGTGATCTATTTCCTAATAATGCATAATTTATTTTTCATTAGGATTCATCTCCTTGCTATATAGCAAAAATATTGAAAGAGTGCTTTAGTACAAAGAGCACTGAATTGTTATCATGACCAGGAAACAGACCTGACTTCAAAATTATTGTAAACTTATGGCCCCATTTGAAAACTCTTGTACATATGAAGCGTTCGTCAAATAAAAAAGAATTAATTTAGGCTATAATTGTTTCCTGGCATCCTGTTATAACAAAGGAGGGCTAAAAACTCTAGTCAGCTCAATGAAATATCAAATTGAAGCTGTAATAAAAAATAAAGGCTACCTAAAAAGTACTGATAACTCACTGCGGTCATCAGCATCTAATGTATGTCGATAATTATTGCCACTCAACTTTTTTTGCATTGCAAATATTTCAATTTTGCTTTTTTATTGAAATCAGAATTAAATTCTCCTTCAAATGATATGTAAGAGTTTGCAATTTGTGAAACGTTATATTTTCTATAAGCATACAAAGTTAGGAAACATAACAATTTACGAAAGTGTCCAGAATTTTGGCCACAACTGTATATAGCTTTAATGCTATTTTGCATGTGTAAGTGCCATTTGCTCCAATTCTAATATTATGTAGAAATTTCACATGAAATTCCTCATAAATTATAATCTGATGCGTATTTTTTGCTCATATTTGGTATAATAATTTCTCAATATGTTCTGCAGTTCATGAACTAGTAAATAAGTAATCTATTCATTCAAAACGTTCTATAGTTGTTTTAATATTTCACAATGCAAAAATATGAAACTTCATGTTATTTACAAATAATTCTCTATATTTAAACAGTGGATAAAAATATAAAAATACAGCTTATTTTTGGTTCATGATCCAGGCATTATATTTCTTAAGCGATCTATACAATTTAAGCAAGTTATTCTTTAAACATTTAAATAATAAGATATGTGCTTTACACCTCTTTTTTGCAATTTAGAAAGTTTTAGCCTTTAACTGGTATATTTTGTTTTTCATATATTGTTTGAATTTCTTTTTACTATGC
The DNA here is from genome assembly GCA_026543865.1 of Argiope aurantia. Taxonomy (NCBI): domain Eukaryota; kingdom Metazoa; phylum Arthropoda; class Arachnida; order Araneae; family Araneidae; genus Argiope; species Argiope aurantia. Next base: position 2,349 of record JAPMOR010052401.1, on the reverse strand, counting down.
AAAAGTCCTAAAGTATAATTATTTAAAACGTTTTAAAAAAAATCGTTGCGTCAAACAAAAAAATCTACTGATATTCACATAATATATTCATTTAACATACATATATTCAGATGAGCAAAAACTGTATATTAGTCACTTGATGTATTATCTACTTTCATTTATATCACAAATTAAAATTTCCACTGCAATTCATAAGTAGCGATATTTTGATAAATAAAAACACTTACAAACGGTTAAAAAAGTCCTGAAAGTAAAGTAAATGAATTTTATTAATTCAATATGCAGAATGAGAGTTAGATAACGAAAAATATAACTCTACTGTAGCTTTCAAAATGTTAAAAGAAGTTTTTATTGATAAAAAATCATATATTATTATTTTACCTTACTATATAAAAGACAGTATTCTTTTCTTTCCTTTCTTATTTGGAAATGAATATTTGTCAGTATGTTATCCTATCAATTTCCAGCTTGGAGAGCATCCCTCCAAAATTCAGCATTAATCAGAGATTGATTGTATCCTTCTACATTCTAAAACAGTTTTACTTTGTGAAATCTATAATTATAAATACGTGTAAGGTTCATTCGAATTGCTTTCTCAATCCATTAATAAATGAGCTTCGAAAATACATGATTGGTGTGCACAATTGGTGTGCACATTTGTACACTTATATAAGAGTGAATATTTAGATAAATGTGAAGCGTGAGTTCCACATATATGCTACAATCCTTTTATGAGAACTCTTCATCTCCGTCTGAAAGAACTGAAGTGCTTAGTGAAATTCGGCTTAAAAAATTGTTTTATATTCTTTTATTTTTTTTTTCCTCCCAAGTATGATTATATATGAAATGAGCATGTTCGAAAGCTTTGTGAAAAAGCAGTTTAAAATTATTTCCTGCTTCAGATCCAACAGGTATGTTTAGGACCGCTACAATATTTTTGACGCTTCATGATATCAATTAAGCAAATCGCTGAACATTCTCTCCAAGAAGGATTAATATAGATCGAGATATTATTTGTTGATTTCTCACACCTTATTCTGTTTCTCGTACACCTGATCCTTGATTATATTTATATTCTTTATTTTGAATGAATGAAATATTAGCTAAAGTATCTTAATTTATCCAACCATCATCTTCTCTTGACAGATTAAAATTACTTTTATCAGAACAACTGGTTAAATACAAAAAATACTCTGAAAATGCTAAAAATTTTAAATGCATAAAATAAAATATGGCAATTTACGTCTGAAAAGAAAATTTCAGAGTGGTATTTAAACAAGAAACTCAGCATTTATACGGACTAAATCATTCTATGGAGGGGGGGACGCTGTAGGTTGGAGTGTTTTGAGTCTGTCAATGCTATTTGAAAGTGGTAGTCTCTGCTCAACACTCTGGCAGACTTTTTTGATGACAGAATAAGACGCTGGAAATCTAAAATGACTTGTTTCCTCAATAACATGATTCGCTCTGCATTTCGTAAGAAAATTACCTGTTAATTGGCTGGAATGGTAATTCAGTTGTCTGGTTGAATATTATTTATTCCTTAGTATTGGTTTGATATTATTTCTTCCAAATAAGTTCGTCCTTAAATACCTTAATATTGGAGAGAATGTATAGTATTTATTGAGAAAATAAACAACGTGTCACTATCCTTATTATATCATTCATCTTTAAAAGAGCACTCCAGTGGGGACTATCCTTATTATATCATTCATCTTTAAAAGATCACTCTAGTGGGTAATATCCTTATTATATCATTCATCTTCAAAAGAGCACTTCAGTGGAGATTATCCTTATTATATCATTCATCTTTAAAAGAGCACTCCAGTGGGGAATATCCTTATTATATCATTCATCTTTAAAAGAGCCCTCCAGTGGGGAATATCTTTATTATATCATTCATCTTTAAAAGAGCACTCCAGTGGGGAATATCCTTATTATATCATTCATCTTTAAAAGAGAACTCCAGTGGGGACTATCCTTATTATATAATTCATCTTTAAAAGAACACTCCAGTGGGGAATATCCTTATTATATCATTCAACTTTAAAAGAGCACTCCAGTGGGGACTATTTCTTTTAGTAAATAACTGTAAAACATTTCCTATTTTGTGCTTACACATGAAAATAGAAACCAAAGAACTTTAAAAAAAACCATTGAAAAAAAATAACACAACTTGTTTCGTTAATGCCTCCGTGACTTCTACTGCCTTAAGGCACATGGGGGAAATGGCTAAGAACCAACAGTTAAAATCCTTTCTGTTCGATGTCCTCTTCTTAAATGTTCGAATAGACACGATAAGAACACTGGTACTGTGATGAGTAATAAACTGAGTATCATCAACTCATG
>JAPMOR010052392.1:44647-61375 GCA_026543865.1 Argiope aurantia | reverse complement strand
TTTTTTTTTTCTCTGAAGAAAGACAGACTAAAACGTCCAACTATTGATTCCTAGTGACCCGAAAATCCTCTGAAATTAGCCTAAGAGATATAGAATTTTAACAGAAAAGAAAAGAAAACCATAAATTAGAAGAATACGACCACTAATTAACAAAAATACAATAATATAAAATAACCATATAATAACACTCAAACCAATTATGAACACAAAAAGGTAAGAGCATACCAGCAGCTGGCAATTTTTTTTTGTAATATAAGCTCTCCCATTGTTTCTCTCGCCCTAAACTGCCCAAGCTAACGCCATTAAAGATAAAAAATAATTGGATTGTGATGATTTTAAACAACGCAGAGCTCCAGTTACGGTTACAATGAGAAAATTTTCGAAATTTTCGAATGGCAACACCCACTTTTTCCTTGCGCAAATTGATCAGCGTATTGAAAAACCACAAAAGGCGTTGGGACGATTAGCATGTGACGAAAATTGCCATGCGTAAAGCATTTGCAAAGAAGAGCATTATACAGGACTAATGACAACACTGAGAGGAAAGAGAAAAAAGCTTTTTTTGGAATGGAAAATTATAATTACAGGTTTTCAAAGTGTTCACCTTCGCAGGCGACAACGCATTGCATTCGCGAAATTGTGGACAACAATGCCGAACATAACATGGCAGTAGGAATCTACATAACTTCACATGTTATGGTATTGTGCAATTCTGACATATCTCGTGGACCAGGCGTGTACACCTTAGATTTCAGATAATCCCAGAACCAAAAATCCATAGTAGTAAGTTTGGGGAGAGATGACTCTAGAAATGACTGCAACAGATGACTCTATCACCAAAGTGTTGTTGCAGCACTGGTCGAACACATTGGGAGACGTGTGGAAGAGCCCCATTTTGCATACATACAATATCACTAATGACTTTTCGTTGCTGCAATTCAGGAATAACGTAATTCTACTACATTTATTGTGCACTTGTGACAGAGCACGATTTCAAACCTGTGGTAGTAACCTCTTCCAAGAAGTACGGACCGAGAACAAAGGTGCTAGTGATGCCGCATCACACAGTCACTTTGGCTTCGTGTAAAGGCACTGGTGCCACTCGTGAGGGTTTTTGTCAGCCACAGTTCTTTGTGTTAACGTTTCTAGTTAAAGATAAGTATACCTCATATTATCCGCAGAGACCATCTGTCATCTTCATCATATCTGATGAGGAAAAAATTTGTTAAATCCACACGCAGTTCCTCATCTCCAGACTACAATAGCTGAACGCGCTGAAACCGATAAAGAAACATACGTAGAACAGAGCGCAGAGGCATGAGAACTGTGGTTTTCGTTAAATCCAAATTACGAGCAACTCTTCTTGCAGTAAGCAATGGACTTGCAGTAATCGTGTTATGCACTTCCGGAACAACTTCAACTGGAACATTTAATCGCCCGAATCGAGGTCGATCGCAAGTGCATCCAGTTTCTTCAAATTTTCTTACCAAATCACGTACACTTCTTACGGGCCTCGTCTTGGCTTGTGATTTCGCCGATAAATTCGCACTGCTTCGGCAACATTTTCCCCGTTCAGATAAAACAGTTTTATCAATTCACCTCGTTGTTTCTTTGTAAGCGTCATCTTGTTGCACAATCAAACATCTGACTGAAGAAATAATTTCCCACACTGCTTTGCACATGGTGTTCTGCGATTTGTGCTTCTACTGTCTAACCATGTGAATTATGCAAATTGCGTCAAAACCCCTCCTCTCTGTGTTGTCGTTTGTCCTTTATAATGCTCTTTTTTGCAAATGCTTTACGCCGGCAGTTTTCATCACACGCTAATCGTTCCAACGCCATTTGTGACTTTTAAATACGCTGATCAATTTGCTCAAGGAAAGAGTCGGTGTTTCCATTCGAACATTTCGAAATTATCTCACTGTAACCGTTGTTTAGAATCACTGTCTGCGTTGGTTAGAATCATCACAATCTCCAGCGCATACCTTCAAACAACCAAGTCTTAAATTTTAGTTCGATTGGTTGAGCAGATAGGCCGCTAGGGTTTCATATACAGGGGAATTTTTCTTTGCCCACCCTGTATATATTTGTTACAGTGAAAGCCTGAAATCAGTCAGGACACGAATTAACTAGGGAAAACGCGTTTTAACTGACAGCGCGAGGGAAAATGTGTTCTAACTGGTTGCACCAGGGTAAACTCGAATTAACTAGGGAAAACGTGCACTAATTCTTTTATTCTTGTTGGAATGTGTTTGTGCTGGTTGATTCATTTACGATAAGTGAAGAAAATGCTAATGCTTTTTTGCGCTAAAAAGTGGAAAAATAGATTTCTTGAACAATTACAATTGTTGCAGTAAAAACAGAATAATTTGAATGTTATTACACATGATGAATACAACACTCTCTTATCTGAGGTTGAAGAAGCAAAATCTGCCTTTAGCAAGACTTCTGTTCAGTACCGCAGAATAAAAAAAAAAATTTGACATTTTTGAAATCAGTGGAGTAAAAAAAAGTTGATTTCTTCAAATGAGCCCATCAAATATTATTTACCAGTTGAAGACATTTTTGATGTTATCGAAAGTGTACATGTGGCCATAGGACATAGCGGTAGAAACAGACTTAAAATCTAAACTTTAGGAAAACACGCTAACATAACCACAGAGATGATACAATTTATTTTATCAATGTGTGACACATGTCACACACAAAAAGAAAGGTTTTGTGTCTAAACCTATCATTTACTCCGAAATGAATAGTCGCTGCAACGTGGATTTGATTGATATGCAATATAAGGATTGATATGCAATTTGAATTTAGATTTATTATGGTTTACCAGTACCATTAAATAAAAATTGTGTTTCTACGATCACTTCAGATCAAAAGTGCGGAAGAGATTGCGTTGTAAGTATTTGATATCTTTTTGATACTTGGGGCTCTTTGTATACTGCAATCTGATAATGGAAGAGAGTTTGTAAATTCAGTTATAGTGCAGTTACGTATTGGCGAGAATTGAAGAGTGTTCATGGGAAGCCTCGTCACAGCCAGTCGCAAGGTTCGATTGAGAGGGCAAACCAAGATGTTGAAAATATGTTGACTTCATGGATGAAGTATAATAAAACTACAAAGTGGTCCTGCGGTGTTTGTTTTGTCCAATTCATGAAAGACAGAGCTCTACATTCCATAATTAAACAATCACCGTACAAATTTATGCTTGGGATTGAATCAAGAGTTGGAATGACAGCCTCAACCTTGTCATCAGATATTATAAAAACTATGGAATACGAGGAGGAACTTCAGAAAATTTTCGAGGATATGAATGCAGAAGAACAAGAAAATGAGCGAGCACAATAAGGGGAGCGTATCTTTGCTAAGAAATCGCCCATTTTTTTTCTAATTAGGGAGAAATCCAAAGAAAATTTAACAAAGCAAGCCAAACGAGTGGAAAAGATGTCCGATGCAACACATCCAGAAGTTTATATTGGTGATAATCTTGTTGTTCCCATTCCAGATGTTGATAGAGCAAAAGCTGATTTGCGAAATCTCATCTGTGTACTTCTTGAAAAAATAAAGATGGTCTATACAAAATTGGTTCTGAACAAGCTGTATTCGAGGTAAGAAATGATATTTAAACTTAATTAGTTCAGATTTTTATTCAATAAATATAATTTATTCAATTTATATTAACTTTAAATTTTATGAGTATTTATATAGTAGATTACATTTATTCATTACATTAAAGCGCAACTTTTGTTCATATTCTTTTATTTTATAATTTTATAAAAGTAGTAAAGCGTTAAATAAAAAGGCAAGTTTTGCAGAAGACCGTCTGATTCTCCGATAGTTTCTTAGTTTATCTAAGCAGTCCACAAAGTCTACCTGTTTTTTTTCTTTTTCACCAAGTATATTCTTATTAAGCGCCTCTAAACTTTTGAAGGGTAGTTATTAATGATATGGCAGTGCTCCATTTGATCTCAACATTAAAGACATTATATTTTTTATCTGAATTTTTCCAGTAAATAGCTTTTTTATATATTCTTTTGGGTATCATAGATATCGACCAGGAGTAATGAGTTCATTCGGACAGTTCAAGGGTCACAGCATCTTCATGAAAAATTGATAAGCAGTTCAAAGTTCTAATTAGTTCAGCACCTTTCAATTCTTTTATTGGGTATTTTTAGTGATCTATCGGCGCCCTCTTTGATATTGACCACTAAGACATTCCGAGGCTCATTCTTTTCTTACAACTGTTAATAAATCTTCTAGATCTGTCTTATGATGCCACTGAATATCAATAAAGTTTTCTAAGTTCATCCTAAGATCTCAGGGACCAATTACTGAGAAGGCGTGTCACAACAACTGCAATGCTGACTGAAAGTGTTGAAACTGATCATTTTGTTGCATTTCCGCTGCGAAAAAGTTCCTCCATCTTTCTTATATTTTCTTTCTTTTCCTAAGAATCTTTCCTTTTTCCTAAAACCTGATTCAATATATTTGAGGAAATTTTGCTGTACTAAGAATCATTATTTCTTCTCAAAATTCCAGTTTCAACAACCAGAATACTTATGTTAATTTATTTCACCATTTCGCAACTAAAACTAAACTCTCAGAATGCTCTATGTTCATTGTAAAAGCATAATTTAAAGTATAATTTTTGTTTGTTGTGATAAAAATGTATTTCGTCGTAGTTTGCTGAAGTGGTTAAATTAAAATTGTTAATAAGATTGAGTGAACCGGTGTCCGCTGAAGGTGCCTAATACTAACGAAGATGAATGTCAGTCTGCCTATCTTAAAAACATTGTTGAACCTAGATATTCTTCGAGGATATGTATTTATATTATTCGAGGATATGTATTTATATTATTCGAGGATATGTATTTATATTATTCGAGGATATGTATTTATATTTTACTATATGATGCATCCTATTCAGGAATATAAGATGCAAGAGCTTCGAGATGGAAGTATAAGCAAAGCTATTATCTTCCACTTTACTTCATTATTTTACTTTCCATTAAAATAGAGATATGTTTAATTGGAATCGTGTTTGCCTATTCGCAAGCCGCCACTATATAAATATACTAATTCTGTCAGGATATAAGTACATGATCTTATTATGTGTCGTTAATCTAATAATGATGATTTATTTCCAGTATAAATAGCAGATTGTATTCCATCAAGTGGGACGAATTAAACGATGTTTCTTCAGATTGGACAAACTGATTAAATGTTATTTCTATGTACAGATGATTTGGTTTGGTTTAGTTATATTAATGTTCCGTTTGAAGCAACACTTGGGCTATTTTGGGACGGACCTTGTAATTTTGAACCGTGGTCAGATGACGAGGACGACACCTGAGCTGGAATCCCCCTCTCCCCACCACACCACACCAGTTTCTATATACAGAATTTGCAGAGATAGAATTATTTTTGAATGTAGAAAGGTTGGTTATAAATGTTAATGAAGTTTTCATTGCAGAAATGCAAATTTATGCAACGCATACAACCTGTATTACGTATAAATTTGTTTAGAAGTACATAATTTATTATTAAAATTTAAAAGAAATTTGCTAATAACGCATAATGCACTTTGATTGATAGACATTTGCAACATAGATTTGATACAAAAGTGAAGAAAATTTTGAGAAATTGAGAATTTTAGGTAGATAGAGAGTGCTAGAATGCTAAGAAAAGTAATAAAAGTATTTACTTGCATTTGAACGTCTTCTAATACAACGAATTATTTCAGTAAGAAAAAACATAAACGAGAGAATAAAAGATTGTTTGAAATTATTACGCTTTATCCTTTATTATTATTTTTGTGCAACGAAAATCCATATGATTAAATGCAAACATCATCATCAGTTTAACATATGCTTGTTTCAAATCAGATTCTTGAAAATTTTATAATAGGATTTCAGAAAAGAAATCCTTGAAAAATAATAGTTTGATTATTATCTCTCTGCAGAACAAGCCGTCTAATATGGATCTTTTACCTGATTTGAAAAGTCAGTATTTTCGAATTATAATACTGTGGCCAATGAAATCGCATTATTTTTTTATGAAAATGGCATATAAATTAGTATATTAATACTGTAGGGAAGAAGACAATTTATATCCTTTTGAAATAGAAATGCATGTATGGTTCTTTGTTTTTGCAACTACGTCATCTTTTTTCTCGTGTATAAAATATGGCAAAATCTATGATAGAGCGTTTTCATTGACCAAACTTAAATCTAATGAGACAGCATCCATTTGAAAATCGGTTGAAAACTTTATTGTAAACTCTACACTTTCTGTTAGTTGAAAAGTATAACAAAGTATTATTACCAATTCCCAAAATCCTCGAATAGAAAGATGTTTCTATCATTCTCCTTTGCCTGTCGTCCTTTGCCTGTCTTTGCCTACTCGCTGCCTGTCGTCTCTCTTTCATAATTGCCTATTCTTCAGTGATTGTTACTCGAGACTTAAGATTGCTTTCTGATAAATGCTTGATGCTATTCGCTGTTTCTTTTTTCGTCTAGAATCCCAAGGAATAATCCATTTATCCCTATTTTTCTAATAATTTCTTTTAATATGGCTATTACTGAGCCATAAAGAGCAAATAAATGTGATTCTCTTAAATGAAATTAATTTTAATATCCATTGGAATAACCTATAAAGGTAGTAAGTACTTTTACTGCTGTAAAGTTAATTATATGTTTTAAGGGTGATATTACACGCTGTGCCATTTCACAAAATAAAATTAGTATTCATTCTTCGGTCATTTTTTTCCTGCTCTTCTTTCTGTGTTTGAAAATTTTCTAATAGTGCATTCGTTAATTTCAGAGAGTAAAAGTTTATAATTATTTTAATGTTTTAATAGAATTGTGAAACAGGGACACCAGTAAAAGTGCTTAGGGAACAATATTTTTCTATGAAAAGCTATTTCGTACGGAAATAATGCGAAAAATCCATAGATAATGTCATATTTTCCACAAGCGCCCAGAATACACCAGAAAACCTTCGCAATGATAAATACTTCCGAAAAATAATTTTGATATGGCTTGGGCTGTCATTTCAAACAATGGAAATTTAAATCTGAAATTCATCGATAAAAAGAAAAAAAAATCAATGGGGACAAAAATCATGACATATGCTCAACATCTTTATTGTCGCTGGTGTATTAAATCATTAAAAAAAAATGATTTTTCTGTAAAATTCTGCACCATCTCCGCGAATGAAATGAATGTTGGTTTACCATTACATCTGTTTACCAGGTTCGAAAAATGGAAGGAAAAGGTTGTGTCGTATTCCGTACCTAATTCAATATAATTATGATTAGCGCATTTGGATTTTAAGGTTGCATAGATGTTTGATTCCTGTACTGATTCTTTACTTCGTGAGAGCGAGAGACTATCTCCTAAAATAATTCGCATCGCAATGGGATAATTGCGTAAGCGATTATATTTAATTATCTATCATGCGGTAAATCCGATGAAAATTATTTGAAGTTAGTTTCACAGTCATGATTTTCTGCTTATTAGTTTAACTATCCTCCTTATTATACTTATGTAAAATAGGATAATTTAATATCTGTAAAAAATGACTCACTATTAGTAGCAATATTTAATAATTCACCTACATTTTCAAGGGATTTCCGTACCTGACGAATCTTTCTGCAGTTCTGTGATATATCCTTTTGGATTTAAATGTTTAACACAATAAATGAACTTTTAACATACTACAGGTTTTCCTTTTTTCCTTTCATTTATTTTCTATAATTATTTTGTCTCCTTAAAAATTCAAACATAAAAATATCTCTCTTATTTTATAATTTTTATCCCATATATATATAATGATATATATAATGATTGTTTTAGTCTTATTCTTTCTAAAAATGCTTTTAAAAATGATTTATTTTAACCATCATTTAATTAAAATATGCTTCATTCAGTTTTAAATTTAATCAAATGTTTCATTCTATCAGACAAGCTTAGGTCCTAGTGCAGTTAAATTTACCCACTTCCTAATCGATTAATAATTTTTCTTTGGAACTGTTCTCATCAAACATGCAGCATTTCCCGCAAATTAATCACCAGATTAGAAGTTTCTACACAAATTGAATTTCAAAATGCACGCAGGAATTAGTTTTATGCAAACAATGGGTCCCCGCACAAGGAAGTGATGCGTTCTGTTTGATTGGAAATAATAGTATTATGGAATGAATTCAAAAAGCTCAAAAATACCTCTAAACTGTTTTAGAAATGCTATTTTCCTATGAATAGTGGTCACTGTATGCATATAAACAGTAAGTAAATGTTATACATTTTCTAGCAAAAACAGTAAAAATTCACGTGACCTGTACCACTCGAAACGAACAAAAGCGCCGACAAAATTATGTTGTATTTTCTCATAAATAAAAAACTAAGATTGTAGTTACGAGAGTACATATCCGCTTTGAAATTTCAAATGATATATACGTATTTTAAAATATAACTTAATTTGGTTTGTGTTTATTTGGAATTCTTCCAAATTGTCTTACTTTCGCAGATAAATTTTTTGCTTCAAATATGTAAAGAAAAATGAACTCATTAAATGACTGTTTAATGAATTTAGAAAACAGAGCACGTGAACCAGACATATGTGTATATATGAGAAAATGCACATATATACTCATATGTCTCCGTATATATGAAAATTAATGCTAAAAATTTTAATCATATGAAATTGTTAAAATCATGTTTTATATATATCATGGAAAGCTGATAACCGAGTTTTAGTAATTTCTTAATCACATTTAAAGGAACATTATGAGAGTGCCACTGCTTAATTTTTAGTCTGAAGAATTTAAATGATGCAGAAGGTTGCCAAGTCCGTACATAAAAATACTCTTGTATAGCAATAATCACTTTTTAACCCTTAACTGGGAAGGTGAAAATTTAGGATTTTACTGGGGAGGTGCCGTTTATTGGACCACACACCTCATTTTCTTTATACCCAAATCAAGTTTTCTAATAAAAGTATTAGTATGAAAATCTGTTAATATATTCTGCAGATATATTTCTTGATATATATATATATATGTTTTAGAAATTTTTCATAATATATTATCATTGAAAAAAGTAATTGCATAGGATAATATATTTTATTCTCAACTTATATATTATAACAAATAATATTCTTGAAAAAACATATTGCTTAATATTTTTTAAATCATATTTACTTTTCCAGTATACAAATGTATATAGATAAAAATATAAGGAAAAATTCAACAATTATATGAAAATTAAAAAAAAAATTGACAATGGGAAAAATTGACTCTTTTTTATTTCGGTATTGGCTTCATCGGTTTTAGAGGGCATTTTAAACAAACAGAGTAAGTGCAAGTATAAAAATAAGACCACAGAATCTGTAGATATTTCTCTTGGTATATCAACAAATTAATAGAATAATTTTTCAAAACATATTATCACTAGAAAAATTAATTATATTTGAACATACGCATCAGAATCAGCTGAATGAGAACTTTCATCGAAAAGAATTTCGGTACAACTTTCCTTATAACTAAAATCCCTTTCTGCTTCATTTAAAACTATTTGGAGCACTGCTTCACAATAGGATCAGTAAATTGGATGATATTTCGGACCCCAAGTTTTTGCGCCATCCGCTAAGCCTTGTTTATCACTGGGACACTAACAGGTAGGTGCGGTCTTAGAGACCACGCTCGAAGAAATTGCTGAATTGTTTTAAAAAGCATCCGCTGACACCATATAAAAAAGTGCACGTGTAGTGAAGTTTACGAAACAGGAAGCTACAGGGCAAATCCATTCAATTGAGCTAAAAATAGAATAGAGGTGACTGAAAGTCCATCTTTAGTGGTCTGACAAACCGTACCTCCCTAGTTAAGGGTTAAAGAAATCTTTACATTTCTAAATAAAATCCAGATAAAAGTTTGACTATTATATATATATATATATATATATATATATATATCACCAATCGATGATACAGAGTCTTCCAACCTGTTTTGTTTGTCTTAATTAGACAATTTATGTTTACATAACGCTTCAATGTTACAAGGGAGCAATGTTTAGAAGGACATCGTTATTTTGAATCGTGATTAAACCACGAGGACCGTGTCGTCACACTGCTCTTTTAATTTCAGCAACAGGAGGGCAATCAATTAATTTCATCGGAGGGATTTAATGCATGCAAGTTCCATTTACACTAAAGTCTTTTGATGAAATCGTGTATCGAACCTGTAACCTCTAAGCTTCGAAGTTGAGACTTTGTCTTCAGGCTCTAAGTTGGTGTTTTGCTGTAAGATTTGAGACAGACATTTCGTTCATGCTCAAGGAAGATATTTCAATCTAAATTTACGTGTCAAAAATTGGATCGCCGATTCAATACAAAAATAATTTATTACAGAGAGTCGCACAATTATCGCCATGAAAGCTAGTTCAATGATTAAACTTCCTCTATAAAGGAAATACCGCACAACTCACCGCACAACACTCCACAAACTAAGATACATTTCAGAAGAAACTCAGGATAAACCGAATTTTGATTTGACTTTTAGTATTCAAACCTCTCATAAAGGTAAATGCCTCAATAATCGAATACAATACTGTTGTTCTGAATGTAACTGAATATAAGTAAACCTAGTCGAAAATTTACCTGAAGAAAATTTATAGACAAACAGTGCTTGACCTGCTGGCTATGCTTTTGATATCATATAGCCTTTTGAACAAACAATTTCCGACATTGCAGGGTCGGGGATCATTTGTTCTGAACAAATACGTTTTTTGGGCACTTACACGAAACAGAAGGAAGCCTAAACACCAGTTTATGGTTCTCTTTTACCCGTCACCGCTATCTCCTTTGTGAATCCGTTTCATATTTATAAGGATGCACACATACACACGATTACGTGAAATGAACAACATTCCTTTCACATTCCGCTTCCACTTTGATCACATACATAAGGTAGATTTCAAGCAAGTTCTCTTTAGAAAAGTTTTATGCTAACGCTGATTTCTTAATATTTTATTTAGAATATTTATAGTATTTAAACCATCTCTGTCGATAGGAATTTAACCGTAAATAAAACTTTTTTTATTAGAAAATAGAATGTAATTTTTAAGAAGGCAATAGCTTTGAACAAACATTCTTTTTTATGCAATTTTTTTATTTTTTCTAATTTATAAAATCTATAAATGTATAAACTGCAACTAAATATTTTTGATATGTATCAGAAAACCAAGAAGCCGACATGCGTTTCTCCTATTCCAAAGTTGAAGTTCCCTTATGATATAAATTCTCTCTATAATATAAACGTGTCATTCTTTTTTGTTATTGAATTCAAACAACCAAAAAGGGCAAACCTAATCGATAGAACGCTTGTTTCATCCAAATAAAACGATCATTATCAATCAAAGTATTTTTAGAAATGTAAAAGTTAGACAAAAACCAATGCATCATTTCTTTTCATTTAGCAAATTTCCTTCCATAGTTTCGTACTATATATATTCGATTCCTTTTGATTTTTACAAATGATTTATGTTTCCTTGGTAAGATAAGTCTTGTTTTTCTTTCGAATAGCTCTTAGGGCTGGAGGAAACATATTTACCTTAGACCAGCCGCCAACCCGCCGGCCGAAAGAGTGCTAAGTGAATGTTCCTGGAGTCGTGTATCTGTGATCAATACATGACATCCGGAATTTGGACATAACTCCATCTAACAACATGAAGCTAACTTCTCACCCGAAGCTGACTATCGGATTTTCTTTCCGCAGGAAGAAGTTGTTTCGCCCTCACCTTTGTTATTTTATTTGATAAGACAACAGCGCATCGACCGAATGGGACGAATAAGTAGGAAGGAAGAGTTGGTTTTGCCCCTCTCTCTTTCTGCTGGCAGTGTTTTTTTTTTTTTTTTAATCAGCTTAACTTATTCATCAACCAAGCAAGATTGGACTAGAGACTCTTGCTCGAACCCGCACATTCAGTGAATGTTCATATCTAGTGAAATACGTATTTGCTAATTATTTTATGCCTATATTTGTAAATCTCTGTTATAAGAATAGCATTTTTCCTATTTTTTGAATATAAATAGTGTGCTTTAGACGCCAAGAAAAATGTGAAAATTGTATTTTTTAAATAGATTATTATAAATTTAAAAAGCTGAGATAATGCTTTTATAAAGAAGGTGATATGGATCGGTGTCGAGAGGAATGCATAGTCATTTCGTCGGGCTTGCTATGGAGTCGACCCTATGCGTACAATAAGCTGAAATGTGAGATCTATTTTTATTGATCATGAATGTAACTATATACTACTGAGATAAATTCGTTCACGAATGTATAATGTTTTTGTTTGTAAAAAATAGTTTTTAAATATTCTTCTATATGATTATTTATTTTCTGAACAGACAATTTGTTGCCCCATATATCAGCATGGTGTTGCATTGAAAGATAAAACTATCACGCAATAGATACTCAAATTTTATGACTCAAAGTAAAATATATAAAGAAGAACATAAAATTTTAATAATTAAACTGTCTTTATGATCTGAAATGTCCTTAAATGTTTCCAGTTACTTTTCTACATGAACACTTTTAATTTTCATTTCAGTTTGTTTAAGGTTTCATAAAACTTTAAAATGATTGAAGAAGATATTTCATCGCTTCGTAACTCATACTGAATACATGGAAAAACGATGATTATTGGACAGACGATTTCATTTTGGATAGAATAATGCCATAACAGTCCACGTTTTTTTAAGAGAAAGCTCAATAGAAACTGCAAAAGACTAAAAAGGAAACTATTAATATGATATGCATTTCACACTTATAATGATTTCGACGAATTCTGATAGTTGCTATTGACGAGTTGGGTAATATTTTATCGGAGAAAGACATACAAATTTGTAGCATCAAATTTGACTTAAGTAAAACAATTCTTGAATGAATAAATTAAATTTAAAATATTCTGCAATTCAAAATGGAAAATCTTTTAAATATAGTTGAGGTAAGAAATATAAACAAATAATGATCCTTTTTATTTATTGTACACGGAAAGGCACATAGTATTTGGGTATATAATTTAGGGATTTAAGCATTTTAGATTTCATAGAGAAATGGAAGAGAGCAACTAGAATGTATATTAATGGGGTTGTTTTATTCTAATTCAGACAGAAATTCTTTTAAACTGTATTTAAAAAATAATTATAAAAATTAAAAGTATTATTTTGCTAGTATAGAGAAGATAAAAGATTGATTACACGTCCATTAAATGATTGCAGTATGTGATATGAAAATGCAACGTCAATGCGTGGAAAGAATTGTGAATAATTATGATGACAGTGATAGATCAAATAGCATTTATATTAAAAAACAACAGTCGTAAGAATATAGAAATCAGGATGATGACAATAAAATAGTTGCTTCTTATAAGGGAGATAGAATTTCTTTCTTTATAACAACTACAAGACTTGCGATAGCAACACAAGCTTCCTGAACTGCGTTTTTATGGTTAGTCGATCTGCTACAAGATGCCATTTAGTCTCAACACACTAAATTACAGAAGAATGAAATTTGTCCTAACACTATTATGTAAATGTTTTTAGTGCATTTTTAAATAATTACGAGTATCTGTTTAAAATAATAAAACTACCTTGATGAAATTTTTAAAAAAAATCCTCATAATTTAAATTAAGGTTTTAATTATGAGCGTCAAATTTATTTAAATGATGAAATTTGTTATAACTTTTGGATTCAAGAATACTGGAAATAGAAGACAATTGAATACAACAAAGGGAATATTTGTGTAAAGTTTGTCCTATGCAGTTTTTATTTGATTTATTATTTCTTTTAACAGGATATTGCTTGATATATTTTTCATTATATCTAAAATTCAACATCATTTCTCATGTAAGAAAATAGTTTTGAGCCTAAAACGAGGAAAAATGTGTCTCATACGGGCCTATAAAAAACATGTTCAGGTTTAAAGAAACTGTCCTTTGTCATATTCTGAAGAGACAATTTTGCGCTTATATCTAGTCGTCACCAAATGGCTCATTGGAAAAAAATAATTCTTGAAGAAAATATATCCTCAGGTTTGCATTGTATCCTCTGGTAGCCTTTTCTTTTTTGTCATAAATTGGCTTTCGTGTGATATTTATTAACCATTAACTGTGGACGTGCTGTCTGTGAGACCGCTAGTGATGGATTTTCTGTCGCCCCTATTCTATTTTTAGCTCAATTGAATGGATTGACCCTGAAGCTTCCTTTTTTGTGACCTTCAATACATGTGCACTTTCTCAACCGATTTCAGCAGATGCTTTTCAAAATAATTCAGTTATTTCTTCGAGCGCGGTCTCTAAGATCGCATCTCTCTGTTAGTGTCCTAGTGAAAAACAAGGCTTTGCAGATGGCGCTAAAACTTGGGCCCCTAAATATCATCCAGTTTACTGATCCTATTATGAAGCAGTGCTCCAGACACTTTTAAATGTAGCAGAAAGTGATTTTAGTAAGAAGTATAATTGTACAGAAGAGTTTTTCGATGAAAGTTCGCATTCAACTGATTTTGATATGTATGTTCAAACATAATTAATTTTTCTAGTGATAATGTATTTTGAAAAATTTATAAAATATATTAATATACCAAGAGATATTTATAAAGAATTTATAGGTTGATTTTTATACTAGTTCTTAACCTATATGTTTAAAATGCCCTAGAAAACCGCGCTATGAAAGTCACAGAAGCCGATAAAAAAAGGGCCAATTTTACCCATTGTCATTTATTTTTATATATAATTGCTGAATTTTACATTATATTGTCTTCTTTATACCTTCATATACTATAAAAATAAATATGATTTAAAAAGTAAAAAGTAATATTGTTTTTGAAGAATATTATTTATTGTAACATGTCATTTGAGAAAAAAATTATGTTCCAATGCATTTACTTTTTCAGTGATAATATATTTGAAACAGTTTCTAAAACATATCTATGCATCAAGAAAAATATCTTCAAAATATATTGGCAGTTTTTCATCCTACTACATGCATTAGAAAATTTAATTTGAGTGTAAATGAAATGCGGTCTCATAGACCGTACCTCCCCAGTTAAGGGTTAAGAGTATTTTTTCGAAAACTGATTTTGTGCAAATTGAGATATCATTATCAAATAGTCACCAAATGTGCACCACGCCTGCTGTAATGTTTTGAACAGCTGTTAATCGCAAAGTAAGGTTACTAGGACGAATTCTAACAGTTTAACACTTGTAACAAACTATTCGAGAACTTGGCGAGCTCGTGGTAGACGTTTGTTTCTCTTATTCGTGTCTGTACCTCAGCAGTGGAAAAGTACTCTCCTGAAAATATACAAGAAACTCAATAGATAATGAAAGAAACATTTTAGAAAAAAAATCACTGCAAATGAATCTATAAAAGATAGCTTTCTTTTTTTATAGAAGATCGAGATAGAAGGTATTATTGTATAGAAAGGATTTATATTGGAAAAACAAAAGACGTAATATTAATTATTTGAAAAAGATTCGTTTCGATTTGTCTGTAAAAATATTTTATTGAAAACATTCTTTAAAATTAAAAAAATAATGGTGTTTAAGAAGACAACTAGTAATTAGGCTACTTCGATCTTCTTCGAGTGGGTTGTTATTTTCCAGCCATTTCAATTAATTAACGTACAATTGTTTTCGACATGACACATGAATGAAATGCACAAAACATGCGTATACATATGTAAAATTAAAAGATTTTATGGTATGACTTAAACCAATATTAGCATTTTAATTTCCAGTTTTATTTCCTTTTAAAAATGTTCTGTAGAGAAAAATCAAAAGTAATTCTAAAATGTGTTTTCAATTAATATGATGAAATGTTTTTAGTTCAACATTTTAAAAAATCATTTCACTTTATTTATTTTTAAGTTAAAATATCGAATATATGTTTGAATTTGTTCAGATGTTTTCTAGATCATTTAATACTTCAATATTTGCTTAACTAATTTAATAATAATGCTTATCGTTTTATCTACTTCATCCAATATTTCTGCAACTATTTTAATAATAAAGGTTATTATTTTACTTACTTAATTATAAAAAGAAAAATTAAGAACACACTATGAGAAACATTTAGTGGAAAACATTTAGTCTCTGATAGATTAGAATTCATTTGCCTCCTTTAATTTGAAAGGGAAATTCACAAATTAAAATCTCTCCTCTAATATTCCAATTTGCTGAATCGTTTTTAACCAATTGAACTAGGGGATTAGAATATCTTGATTTTTTCCTCCATTTTTTGATTTATGTATCTCTTAGGAAATTATTAAGAATACCTCCATATTAATTCACAAGCATAATTTTTCAGAAATTAGACAGCTGTCTCAAATTTCTGTCGTTGAAAGAATGAACAAGGCAAAAAATAAAATTGAATCAAGCGACTATATTGAAAGTTTTCATAATCATTAAGTATGCCTCAATCCTAAAACGCCTCAGCTGAGCCTAGATCGGGTTCTCCTCTTTGTCCGTATTGACTTGAAAAATCTAGGCAGTAGATTTACGCTTTTAATATAGAGAGAGCTTCATTTTATTGGATGAAATACTATGATTAAGTATTTGTTCGATGGAAAAGAGGGCAGAGCAAATAACTGAAATAACCCAAGAACAGCGATGGAGAGAAGAAAAACGACTTTTCTGGCTTTAAACAAAAGAATCCCCATGAGATGTTTA
>JAPMOR010052392.1:25016-44247 GCA_026543865.1 Argiope aurantia | reverse complement strand
TTGTAAGAGAGGTTTCTGCAATTGTAAGAAGATCTTGACAAACGATCGTTTACTGAGAGTGGATTTTTAAATAGAGAAAAGAATTGAAAACATTATTCACAATTCTATTCGAGAAATAAATATGCCTGTTAATATCCTTTTCCAAGATAAAGTAGTTCTAGAACTGCCAGTGATGAGAAATAAATTTTGGCTAGTAAAATGTCCAAAAGCAGAAATTTTTTGAAACTTTGATTACCATTTTGAATTTGAGAAAACTTGAGGAACATAATCTGATTAAACGAAGGCTCGTTTAAAATTTTCATTTGGAAATATTTTTTAATCAATGCATCTAATAAGTAAAAAATAATTCTAAAAAAAAAAGATGCTTAAATAAAGTATATATAATGTATGTAGTTTCATAAAGTGGAGGCATTCAGATGCAGAAAAGAAATCATTTTTAATTATTACATCCAAATAATAAACATGCAAGTTATAAATAATGATTTTTTTTTGTACTTTTAACATCCATATTTAATTTTATTAAAATAGTTGCAGAATCATTGTTACGCAAATTATGGACAGTGTCTGATTTGTTTTATTCCCAAAATTTTTTTATAAATAAGCAAATTTATATTTCGCCTGAATAAATTACCATATAAAATATCAACATTTTTTTATCTCTTTCACAGAAAAATATCTAAAAACAAGTGGCATAAACAGGACGAACTTACAGAGAAACGTTGATGTTTACCTAGGCAGTATCTCTGCATTTTTGAGGTCATTACCTATGGATAAATTTAATAAAGATTACTAATTGAAGGGACAAAAAGAATTAAAAATGATAAAAATTACAGATATAAAACAATTCAAACCCTAATGCAATCAGATGTGGCTTTTAACAATTGTGATTTCAACATATTTGAGTGGAATTATAATCTTAGACACTATTTTAAGAAAACACTATAACTACACACTTACTATGTTACGCTCTATGTTATGCTCTATGTTAATCATTTAGTGCTTGGAGACTTGGAGTAAAACAAAAAAATTTGCCTGTATGATATAAACATTAAGAATACTTTCGCACAAATATGTACAAAAACATGTAGAATATCTTCGTAATTGGAGACCGCTCGCTGGGATTATCTCATCAGTCTAATGAAGACTACTGTTTAGAAATCTGTAGCTACTGCCTAAGTCCTTTAGTTTTGCTTTATTGTTTTCACTTGTGAGAGCATAGTTATTTGGTTCTAAGTATAGAGTAATGTCTCTATTTCAGCATAATAAAAATATTGCCTTACCTGCTAGGAAATTTGCTTGAAATTCTAAACGTTGTTGAAGTTTCTGTGAAAAACTATTCAAGCAAAATTGATTATTTTTTTACAAGATATTTTCTATTTCACCGGAAGTTATAAAAATTATAAATTTATATCTTAATTAAAACAATACTTATTTGCATAAAAAATTAAATGATTTCTCTTTTGTATATAGTTCAAATTAAGATTTTCTTTTCCTTCGTACGGTTCATGAGAAATAAATTAAAAGACTATACTGCAATAAAATAATCCGTACAATATTTAATAATCTTCAAATTTATTTGCTAGGAAAAATAGACCATAAACTGAGTATATTTTCATTTGTTTTAATTTTTATTATTTGCATTTTATTTTAATTTTTATTATTTGCATCTTATTTTAATTTTTATTTTCTCTCCCCATACAAAAGAAAAAGAGAGATTTCATTATGCAGATCTTATTTTTAATTCTTAATTTACAGTTTTCAAAAGGTAATAAATTAAATAAAGTTAGGAGGTGTTTATATACTTTATCCCCAAGTATTTTTAATATACTTTGGAAGTGAATATTTAGAAAATTATTTAAAAATTAAATTTGATACAAAAAATATATTTTAACTACTTTTTTTTATGAATGATAACATTGCATTATCATTCATAAACATGTTAATGCGTTTATTAATAAGCATTAACATATAAATGAATATGTTTTCAAATTTAGTTTGTAATAATTATTGAGGCATTTTTAAATCTATAAATATTATATACTTTGTACTGACGAGAAATTATTGACTTAACTATATATAATTGATAATAAATTATTTATATGAACGCGAATACATGCCTTCTTATATTGCCGTGAGGAAAAATGTTCTTGATGTTATAGAAACTGCTTCTTGTGCAATTATATAGGTTCTTCATTTTTATTTCTTTTAATATATAAAGTCAGGATTTAAATCCAATTACCCTTCTGGATATGTCTTGCTGATATCGTTCAAACTTCTTCCAGATTATCATTTGTCGCCTACACCATGATACTTTTTTCGAAACCAAAGTGTCAGCAACTGCGTAAAGCTTCGATAAAAAAAAATATATATATATATATATAAAAATGTGGCCTATAAACATTTTTATTTTACTGGAATTAAAGAGCATATAAAATATGTCTGTAGGCTTGTTTGTATGAAATATAAAATATAAATAAAGATCCAAGATTTCTGAGTATACACTATGAGCCAGCAGACCAGATAGACCTTATTTAGACCAAATAATTATTAATTTAAATAGTTCTAGAGCGGAAAAATGATCAAAATAGTTCTAAATTAGAATTCTCACTTTAGAAATGGTTACATTGCATTTGAAATATGGTATAGAAGGTATAATATCCATAGGTGGTGTCATAATTCATCTGGTGTAATTCTTCGTAAAGCTCCTGGGAATATTGTAGAATTTTCAATACCTAAATCTCATTCATGTAAATTTTTGATTTATTATTTTACATGTAAGAACAACTAATAAAGATATGTTTCTACTTTCATAGAAACACGCCCTACATGTATTTAATACGAATTTATGATTTTATATTTTTCGGCGAAAAACATTTTTATATTTTTTTACTAAAGATCAGTCTTTTAAAGATGAATCTAGAAGAAAATTAAACAGCCATTTATCTAACACTTGAAAAAAAGTTCATTGAAATATACAATCAAGTATCCGACATATTTATACATTCATTATATTGTATTGCCATTTGTCATTTGTATCTCATAAATCATGTGCTTTACATAATTGAACTCGCCTGACAAATCATTCACTAAACACATTAAGCTGTTCTTCAAATTCAACACAATTCTTCTTCCAAATGACATTCTTGTATTCATTCTTATTGTATTACGCAGACGAAAAAAATAAATTATTACAAAAATTAATGAAATTAAATTTTTTTTCATTTAAGAAAGTTGTTACTTACAGCATCGTAATGATAGTTCAAATGACAGCTATCTAAAACAGAAAAATCTTTAGCTTTTACGTAGATTTATTATCGATATAAGAAAAAGTATCATTTTTTTTATTTTTATTCCATGAATTCGCATCTAAATTTATTAAACAACATTGTGGAAATTATCCAAATTGATCCACATTTTATTAAAACGTTTGTCAGCTTTCACAGAATCTCATATTTAATCTGAAGTAAATAACATTTAAAATATTGTAGCCTCTTCCAGGTTATAACATTTTACCAGGAACACTTAAAATTTTGTGGCCTTATAATTCAGGTAGCTAAAAGACTGTTGGTTGACATTTTTATGGATCGTACGCATGCAAGATATGATGAAGTATTCGGGACACTTTCGAATACAAAATTTTTTATGGCTTTTCCAAATGTGTTAAATGGATGGATTTTCAAGTCGGAGTACGTAAATTTATACTTGAACTAAGAGTTTACCATGAATATTGCTTGGATTGGTTTAGTTCTATTAACGTCCTGTTTTAAAGCAAGAATTGGACTATTTTGGGACGAACCTCGCAATTTTGAACCATTGCCAGATGACGAGGACGACTCCTGAGCTGGCACCACTTTCTCCTAACTTCCTCATCACATGTTTGGCCGAAACGAATTTAACGCGCACCAAACCCTCTTACACGACGGTTCTTGGGTGGAATCGGGTCTCGAGCCTGAAAGCCTCCGAAGCCGAGATGTTACTAACAGGCCACCGTGGCTGACCATGGATATTGAATGCATAATGAGGAAGAGACTGGACTTGGCTCATTAGTTTCGCTAAAAATAGAATAATGATTTGAAGTTGTCCTCAATAATTTCATATGTTTGGAAAAAAATGCTTTAAAAATTCACGAATTTTTTCGTAAGGTTTTTGTTTATAAAAGTAGAGTTTTCAATAAAATAACAAATTAACAAAATATTTGTTAAGCTATTATATTAAAATTTAATATGAATTCATTAAATGTTCTAGAAAGTAAAAGCATTTTAAAAGTAAATTGTAACTGTGCATATGCGAAATTTAGTATAAAAGGCAACAATGCAAAATTTTCAGTCTTATGTAATTAAGATTTCGAATGATATCAATGTTTCAGTAAATTGAATTACTTTTTAAGATAAACTAAAATTCGAGCTAGGGGTCAACACATTGATATTTTTTTTAAAACTCGTATCTCTCAATAGTTAAGCTGAATTTCATAAAGGCTGAAAATATAATTAACAGACTTTTAAACTGAGTACTTAGAATTGAATGCAATAAATAAAAAAAAATAATTGCATCAAAAATAAGAAAACGCTATTATTATTCATAATTATTTTCTCAAGAATAGACCTAGAGTATTTTCACACTTGATTTATAATACAACTAAAAAGCTTCGAATACTTTTAGGCTTTGTTTATCCAGCAGACGCATCAAATAATAATATGAAGACCACCTTTCATAGCAAAAACAGCTGCCACTCTAAAAGGGAGACTATACACTCATTTTTGGAATTATTCTGTAGAAGTTATAGTCTCTTCTTGTAAAATATATCTGGGAAGCTCTATCGCTGTTATGAGATGTTGTGATCAAGCTCTGACCATTCAATTAACCCCACAGCTGCTTCAGGGAACGGAATTCTTGAATATGAGCGCACCCTGCCTAATTTCATAAAATTCATGTCAACAAATTATCTCTGCATAATCGCGCTTTGAGAATAGGAGCAGATTAGCTGATAAGGTAATGAACCGGCTTGATCAAAAATTGATAGGATGAACAGGGGATATTGAAATCGAGTTAGTCCGATAAATATAATCTTACTATCTTTCATTTATAAAACTGGAACATCATTCTTTTAGAAACGTTCGAAATCATCCCATTTTCGTGAATAATTCGTGATCTTTTTAGGGTAGCAGTTGGAAAACATTATATTAACCCTTTGCACTCGGAAAAAAAATTATATGCATGACTATTCACAGAATATAAAAGCCCATTTCATTGTTGAGTATAAATTACAAAGTGTAAATACATTGTTTAAAATATATATATATATATATATATATATATATATATCTGTCTTTTCAATTACGTAAGAAAAAGCATGTTATATTCGTGCAAAGGCAGCTAAATTTCATTGACTTAAATACTCAAATTATTTGAATATTGAATAAATTCACTTTTAATTTTAATAGAACTCTTTGTGAGTAGTTCACCATATATTTCTAACTTTCATGAATTAAAAAAACACTTATAGGAAAATTTGATATGATTTTTAATGAAAAACTTTTAGATTTTGTTGAACCCGAAAAATATTTTTTACAAAAATGTGCGTAATTATTTTCCCAAGCATATAAAACCACTGCTGAAAACTACAAATCATTATTTGCTTTCTGTGAAAAGTGGTGCGTCAAAATAATTTTCTTATATACAATTTCCCGTTCAGTTCCATAAATTTCTCTTCATCAATCTCCATTGCAAAATGTTTTCAAATATAGATTCTTACATGATCAAAGTTCAAGGACAGTTCACCCAGCCTTCCTGGAGGAATCTGGAAAAATGCGCCATTGAGTTGGCTGGATACTTTTTATCACAGAGGTTATCCTGAATGCAAAAATGATAGAATTGCGGTCATTGTCTATAAGCATTGAATTAACTATGTTTTTGGTTTCAATATTAATATTTACCCATTTTAGGATGCATGTTGAAAAATGATACATGGTACATACAAGTCGGCAAATGGTGGTTCAAATGATTTTTTTTTAATTTCAATCAAAATGAATTTCACACTGAAGATTGGCGATGTTCCAATATGCCAGTCGCGGTGTAATGAACACCGTATAAAAATGCTGATCTCAAAAAGTCCTTGATTAGCGCTCGTGAAGTGACCTAGAAATTCAGAGTGTCCGATTCGAACATTTATGAGCATTTGACATGGCTTGATTTTGACAATATTTCAAATGTGTTCGATTCGATATCTTTCGATGCAAATAGAGAGGAGATTTAAATTAAACTATTTCCCGATGAAATGTATGGTTTTAACACATCGCAAAAGATTTATTTTTGAAGAGTGTTATAATGGGCAATAATATATGGGTCATCAGTTTTCAATATTAAAATATGTCAATAACCTCTTCTCCGATAAAATTCGGATGTATTTAAAAAAAACCAGAAATTTTATTGTTTACGCTATTTTGCATAAAATTCTAGTCGAATTTGCAATTCTATATAAAAACTTTATTTCTGGATGAAATTCAATTTCGTTCAAGAAACTAAAATTAAATTTACGATAATTTACTTCACTGATTTATTAGTGTTGACATTTTTACTAAGCGTTTACCATTCTAAAATGTTCATTAAAAAATGCTTCCGTTTCAAATCTCATATTACGTCTATACGCGAAATAACTCCTAAACTCTTCCAATGACTTAAATCATTTCATTCATCCATTTGACTTTTTCTATGGCAGCTGACATATGCAATAATGTTGAGTGGAAACTGCCGTGGAATGCTTGAATCATCTGCCACCCCAATATCCTGAGCACACAATCAGATAATCATGTTCCGTTTCTAATGAATTGGGAGGACATTGTCTAATGTATAGACTGCGTTATCTAGACTGATACAGCCAAGTGAAGCAATTAAATCGCCAAAATATATTAGCTATCTGAGCAATTGGAAGAAAGCTAATGACCAGAGATGTTGTAAACTGGTCACTAGCAAAGCCATTTTCCGTCACTGGGAAAATTCAAGATTTCCTATTGTTTCCTATTTGTGCTTGATTATGCTAGACCCATAACCAAATTTTCCTAATATAGAATCGCCATACTGCTCTTTGGACAGTTTGTAGAAAAATTCGCTAATAAGGGGAAATTTCACCTCTCTGGGGAAATGTAAACAACACATTGAGTAGTCTTTTAGCAATTAGGCAGAGAAATTCTAAAAGAGAAATTTTAAATAATGGCAAATAATCATCAAACAAATGCCATTTATTTATACTAAATATACTTCTTTGTTAGTAGAAAAAAATTGTCACTCTTATATTTCAAACGATCTACTATTTATTGCTGTCCTCTTATGATAGTTTAGTCTTTAGTATATAGTGATTGATATAGTACATACTATTGATTTTTGTTTATTTCCAATGTTCCAAATTATGAAATTCAAATATTTAAAATTATGCAGAGTTAATGGAAAAGGCGTTGGGGAGTTTTAATTTCGCCCTCCATCAAATATCTTGTGAGATAGTGACAGTGATCAATACTTTCTAGCATGGCTTATAACAAAAATGTTATCACTCTTATCATACATAAAATTTTGTACTTCGACTTTTAATTTTACACATGAGTGCAGAGTGCTTCTTTGTCTAGAATCGAAAACCAGAACTGTGTACAAATGGCGAATAAAACGTACGAAACATCTAAACTTGACTTTAATATAGCATTTTTACTGAATACAGGCTGCGATTTTTGGTCAATAAGGCACAAGACTAGAAAATCGAATATGTATTTTGGAACCTTTTTTGACCAGTTGAAATCATTTGACATAGAACTACAATTGTATGCACAAAATCAAATACCATATTTCATTTACTTAAACTGTTGCATTTTTCAGTTATTGCGTTTACATCTTGAGATCGGACGACTAATCCGCTAACCCTGTCAAACGATTAAGTCAAGACAGACGAATCAAGCCTAAAATATTTCCTTGCTTCGATGTTTCAAACGAAAGATTTGAAATTTAAATATTTTAATTGTTTTTATTTTTTATGCTTTTATTAACTACCATTCATTTGAATTAATCTGTATGGCATTTTTTTTAACAAGGGTAATGCATGTGCGGATGCTTTGGCCAAAAAGGCACGAAAGCCTGTCCAACCTTATTCCACCATCACACTTGTAGATGTGAACACTGCAGTCAGATTTAGACATAAATCAGTCATCCAGGAAGCCTTTGATCGCTGACTTTCCTTTCCCTAGGAATGTAACAACCACACTGGCTAGATTAAGAAGAAATCACTATAAGGGAATGAAGATCCTTCCTAATGGGACAAGAGCCTATATTTACTGCAAGAACTGCCTGAAAACTCAGCTTTACACACCGAAACACATCTTCGAGTGTCCATTTGTTAACACAGATACGTAAAAGCTTCGCTGGTTTCCGCTGATGGATCTACTTTGGAAGATCCATTACAGAATTCCATTACAGAAAAATCCATTACAGAAAAATTAAAAATAAATTTTTATACCTTTCTTTTGTCACTGAAAATAGATAAAACAATATATTTTTATTAGTTACTTTAGGAACTTTTTTTAACAAATGTGTAACATCTGCATAATTCACTTTTCATTATTCTTCTATCAAATTTTAATCCACCATGTTTTCTAGGGAAATTTTTATCTCCTAAACGAGAATTCAAACATTAACTGAATAATTAATTTTTAAAGCTTTTTAACTGATTAAAAATGTTATTTTTGCTTGAATTGACAAAAGAATGATTAATTACGAAACTCCTCTCACTTAAAAAAAATAAATTAAGCCTTAAAATAAAATATTTTTCCAGTAAACGCAATATTTCATATGTGTATGACTTTCTGCAATTATAAAAAGAGTATCGGATTGAAATCATTAATAAATTACAAAAACGTCTCTTCTTTTTTAAAGAAATTTGCTACACTTAGATAGCCAAGTAACATAATAGTTTCAAGACAAATATTTGACAAATCACAGATTAAACAATTTTTTAGACAGGCTGTGAAGTCGCCTTTTAGAAAAAAAAATGATTATGCTATTAATTGAATAAATATATAGATTTTGATTTTTAGAATGCAAATAAAAGTTCGATACAAACTTTTTTCACATTCCATAAATTTAATGTCGATATATTCTTAAATATTCTAGTTTAATTTATTCTCGACGTTGCGATAATATTAATTTTGAGTGTTTAATTTCTGAAATATTCTTTCAAACTTAGCTTTTTATTAAAAATCAAAGTCTCTCTTCAAGGGCAAATATGATGGATAAAATATTAAAATTCTTAGTGATGGCGTTGATTTTGTTTATTGGAAAAAAAACCTTACTTCTTGAACGTTAAAAATGATAAATAAAATATCAATATTCTTTAAGAAGAAGCAAATGATTTGATCTTTAATGAATTTATTTAAAAATATGAAAGATGTTATTTTATATTTAAAAACCACAGATCTGGTGTGATGCTTAGAAGCTTTTGAATTCTTCACGATTCCTCATTTTACGAAAGTACCAGTATTCTGGTTGCAAATATTTTATAATTGTCCTTTGCAAATCTTTGTGAAGCACTTACTTGATATCAGTGAGGAACATGAACGGATTCTGAATGACGAAACTGTCTAAAAATAAAAGTTTTCCATTAGGAAACTTGAAAAGATATTTGCAAGATCTTTCTTACTGTATATTGGCTATTAGTCAGCAGGAAAGATTGGTGTAAATTGAAGATGTTAGTAGTTGCTCATTTTTAATAAATTTGGGTTTTGTAAAAAAATAACTTTTTCCACGTATGTCCACAGCATTATCTTCACCCCACTTATGGTATTGCATTTAATAAGAAAATTTTTAATATAATCATTATTATTTTTTATTTTAAAACACCCTTTTCCTCTAATACTGGGGTAAAGGCTTCAATGTACAAGTTCATTGAAGATAAGTTCAATATTGTCTAATTTGGGCAGAAGAAGAAAAACTTCATGTTTTCACGAAACAACCATTGCATCTTGAAAAAGTGACAGTATGGTGTGGTTTTATGACTCCTTTTCTTTGGAATGTTTTTTTTATTTCTTTCCTTTTTCTATGAGGATATACCTCATAGAATGGAATCTAAACCTGTCCCGTCGCAGGTCACTGATACCGGATACAATGAGGGATTACCAGATCTTTAGAATGAAATTACGGCTTCAGCAGCGTGGATGCATTCAGGGTATCATTTTTATGCCGCATTTTATCAGGCTTGATCGTCATTCATCCGAATAAAACGGCATTTCAGAAATGCAGGGATGATGAGCCTGCATTTTCCAGTAACACGACCTCCTTGTTAGTCGGATACCACCCCCTGCGAATTTTAATTGTAAGATTTCCTGAAAGACCATCTCTACCGTCAAATCATATTTGAGTCAGGAATGAAGGACAGCCTCCGTGCCATTTTATTGATATTCTGTTAGGTTTTCTCCTATGAGCTGCGAAAAATATGATTCTGTACCTAAATTATATTGTTGAGCATTAAAAGAGATATAATGCGCAACTTTATTGCTATTATTTAAAGTAATTAACATTTATAAAGCGTATTAAATGTTTTTATTTGTATCATAGCTCTAACTATCGACGGAATTTTGTATTTTTTTTTCTATTTAATAAAGTCAAGCGTGTCTTTTGAATTATCTGAAGCTAAAATTTTAACTCTTACTTACCAATAGACTCCATTCTAGAGCCCTCTGGATTACTTATATCTTGCTAAACCTGCATTTATTAAGGATATTTGCAAATACCTAAATGAGTTAGAGCTAAATTAATTAATGCTATCTTGAATATAATTGTAATAGTATATTGCGAAGTTATGATGAAAAATAAAAAAGCAATAAATTTCAATAAAAATAATAATTGAATGAATCTTAATGCAAATGATTATCCGTCAGCTAAATACAGCGACTGACAAACATGACTGTCTTATAATTGAATCTCAATTTTATTTGACACTATGCTTCTTGGGTTCAGTTAATATAAAGCGCGTCACTTTTGTCAAAATAACTATACTCCAATTACTGATATTGTTTTAGTATTATATATTTCCTCAAAATATAAGCAAAGGGGTTTATTTTTTCTTTTTTTTCTGCATGACCTATAACAGAGAACTATAAACCATCATTTTAAATTTCCAATTGTCATGAAAACTGAATTCAAATACGGATGTAGGCTTGATATTTATGCATAATTTTCTTTGTTTACTGTTTAAACTCTATCCAAATACAATTTTAATAACAGATTTTCAGTCATCACATGCACACTTCTCGAACTAAATGCCATTTTTAGATGAAAAAAAAGTAGTACAACACAGTAAGGTAGAGAAAGATATGATTTAGCTTGAAACATTTGACATGTGTGTGTAAAAAGGTGATAGAAGACATTAATAATTCAATAGTTTCAGAATAAAATTATGGCTGCTCATACATATAATTTAAATTATTATAAGTTTGAATATCAATATGAGTATATACATGTTATTTTCTGGAAAACAATTATTGCGAAGGGTTATTAAAGAACTATCACGATATACTTTCACGATATTTTTAAATAAAATCGACGGTTCTTTTGAAATTCTTTGTCCGTCTGCTTTCAAAGACAACTAACCTCTTCAATACGCTAGACATTCAGTGCCTCAATGCGGGAGGAACACTATTATTAGGGTTATTATAATATTATCATCTTAGGAGCTAAAGGATAAGAACATGGGCCTAATTTGTGAAAGTTTAATAAGTACTGTGAGCATCTGTTCCAACACTTTAGACTGAATCAACTGAGAATTCAATTTTTAAATGCGTTTAAAAATCAAATTAATTTTAGAAATATTTAAGATAATATTTTTAATAATTACTTATTTATAACAATTTGTAGAAATATAACTAATATATCTTTCTGTTCAATCATCTAATTTAAACACGGTTTTAAAAAAGCATTTCTATAAATAATAGCTTCTAAAATATCGTAAAAAATCAAAAATGTGTTAACAATTTTTAAAAAAATTTGTCATTTACTCATTTTAGTGAAATTAAATATAGACTACATTCCTTTTTAAGTCATTCATTATAGAAATTATTCAATTTTAAAACAAAGCGAAATGAATTACATATGAACAAATGACAGATTGATGAAGAAATGGCTCTTTTAAGTGAATATTTTATTTCATAAAATTCGCGTTTTAATAGATTGCGCAAAATGGCACGTTTAAAGTTCCTTCGTATCACAGTACGTATTACACAAACTTGTATTGTGAGAGAGTTGCTAAAAAACGTTTCTCACCTAAGGGAAATGTAATTAAGAATCGTCTAACACTCGGGCTCGGGAGTATTCATTTCGAACTCTTCATAAACTTTATTCTCTCTAATTGGATTCTTTAATACTATTTCTATTTAGCCGAGATTGGATTTCATCTTCCTAATACGCTTCGGAAGGAAAGGAATTCTCCGTGAAAAAGGGAAAAACTTTAATTTCGTTGTTTCCACTATTTTATTGGTGTATTCGCCTTCGAAAAAAATTAAAAAAAAAAAAAAAAAAAAAAAAAAACGAGATTTCTTTATGTGTCTAATTCTTCATTCCATAAAAAAAATAGTAATGAAACTTTTAATGAGTTTTGAGTGGCAACAAAACAATTCAGTTGACATTTTTTCTGTAATTTTCTTTTACCACTGAAAGAATTACTGATGAAAACACTACTTTTTTTAATTAAGACTTTGAATAATTACGTTCCATTTTTATGTACTAGGGTGTGCAATGCATATTAAAATAAGATCTTCTTTTGTTTCAGTCATGTTTGGTAGCTAGAGAGTCTTTCATTTAAAGAAGCTTTATCTAGTTTTAATGAGGTTGCTTTATAGCCTGTGGGTTATTCCTAATGATTGGAGACTAATCTTTAATTTCATTTCGTTTCCGGTTTTCAAGAAATTTAATTTAACCACGTTCCTTTAAACTAAAGTTGGTAACTTAGAAAAGTAATTAATCCCCTTAATATCGGTTTTGCGTAAAAAAACATACCTTTCAGAAAAGCATGCTTTTGTTTTCTGCACAAAGTTTAATTACGGTTATTTTAATTTTGAGCGATAATTGAAAAGCTTAAAGAGAGTATATTCTAGTAGATTACATTTTAATAAATTAAGAGATGAATTCATGATTTAATGGTACATAATATACCCTAATGCATTATGTGCTAACGAAGTTAATCATTTTCTCTTCTTGATTACGGTCACAACTAAATTTCAATTTTTCTGTAACAACAGCATTTATAATAAATACACTCAGAATATCCTCCGAGTTCCCTTTCGGACGAATCGGATTTTTTCGCATCATGGAAATAAGCATTCAACAATTTTCTTTTTTTGGAATAATCTACAATAGGCAAGAAGAAGTGCCAATAACATAATATTACAATTGTTTTGCTTTCTTCACAAAAATGAAACATCTCTGATTGAGCAGCATGTATACTGCTCTTAGAAAATACTGCATTATTTTTTTCCTACAATGAAATGTATAAGCATTTGAATCATAAAGTTATCTTTATTTTTAACAAATCTGTATGCATTTATGTCCGGTTTTCTTCGTTCAAAAAGAGATAATTTAGTTTCTACTCATGTTTTATACATTAGATTTATACGGTGCTATCAACTTACAATCAATACAACCAACCGATGTACCTTAAAATCCTGCCATACACAAGGGCCGCAGAGGCCTGTCTGTAAGGTTTCAGGTTCGATGCCCGATTCCACAGAAGAACCGTCTTGGAAGTGTGTCTGGTGCACGTGAAATCCGTTGGAGCCAAATGTCCTCCCACTGGTGTGGCGTGGAAGATTAGGGAGGGAATGCCTGCCCAGGTGTCGTCCTCGTCACCTGACCATGATTCAAAATTATGATGTCCAAAATATCACTAGTGTTGCTCTAAAATGCTAAATTAATATAAGTAAACTAAACATAATGAACAAAAATATATACCAGTACACTTTACACCGGTGCGATTTCAGTTCAGAAAAGAGTTCAGTAGAATAAATAATTTTGAGCTATTCATACTTTACAACATACAAGCAAAAATAATGTATAATATGAAATGTATGTTTCTACAGCGGTTTTTCATAATTTCACATATATACACACGTGAAAAAAAAATAATGACTGAATGAGATTAGTAAAAATTCTTTTTTCATTTATAAAGATAAAGACGCGAAAAGCGTCTATCTCTCGAATAACGTTTTCAATAAAATTTAAGTAAGTGGAAAATGACGTTTGATGAAGAAAATATAGTCAAAAATGATGTCACCCAAATAGTCTACATGAGTATATTTATTCAGTTAAAATAAAACTTACAATTTTCTTTCATATTTTAATGACACTGAAGATACAAAACTAAGAAAAAGGATTTTATAAAGCTTAATTAGTAGAAAAATGATAAATATTTAAATTCTTCATGGCCACATTTAAAACAATGACTTTTAGTAAATGCTTGATAAGTGACTGCAAAATATTCACCAAATCTGAAATTCAGCAGACTTATCATTTGACGACCATTTGATATACAGTGTGTCTCTAATTGAAGTTCCTTAATCCGTAGGGGGCCGCGGTGGCCTGGTGGTAAGGTCTCGGCTTGTGAGCCGTAGGATTTCAAGTTCGAGACCCGATTTCGCCGAAGAGCCGTCGTATAAGGGGGTCTGTTGCACGTTAAATCCGTCATGCCAAATGTCCTCCCGCTGGTGTGGCGTGGAGAGGGGAGTAACAACTCAGATGTCGTCCTCGTCATCTGACCGTGGTTCAAAATTACG
Source organism: Argiope aurantia (assembly GCA_026543865.1). Taxonomy (NCBI): domain Eukaryota; kingdom Metazoa; phylum Arthropoda; class Arachnida; order Araneae; family Araneidae; genus Argiope; species Argiope aurantia. Next base: position 29,452 of record JAPMOR010052392.1, on the reverse strand, counting down.
AGGTCCATCCCAAAATAGTCCTAGTGTTGCTTAACAACGGGACGTTAATATAACTAAACTAAACCTTAATCCAGAACTTTAACTATTCGCCGAAAAGGTATCGCACTTTGTGAATTTCGCTATAAAAGGCTGAGTAAATATTTCAATAAAACACAATTTCTAAATTTGGAACGAATCATATTTTTGTCGACGTCAAATCATCCCATGACAAAGGTTTCTCTTTTTAAATTCTTATTATCTCCTTTGATAAAATGTTTCATCTTTTGTAATCAATATCCATGTTTAGTTCTCAAATGCTATTCAGAGAAATTGAAAAAAAATATATATATTCTGGAGAATTTTCTGCAATTGTGTTGTAAAACAGCATCGTTGTGAATCTATAAAATAGTTGCCATTCATTCAAATTCTACAAAGCAACCCCTTTTAATCGGAAAATGGTTTTACATTTTATCATCGAGTAAAATACACAAAGGTATAAAAATATCTGTATCCATTCCAAGAACAACCTATTACGCTGGGTAAAACTAGATTGTTCAGATTGTTCCTTAACACATTTAGAAAAGTAAAAAAAAAAAAAATTAAAACAGGGAATGAAATCGGCCGAAAATGCGAATTCCTTAACAAAATAAGTCTCGAAATAGCGAAGGAAAAAATTCCCCAAAATTAAATTTCATTGAATATAGGTAGGAATTCCGGAAATTCCTTCTCTATTCTAACGATGACAATCTCTTCTTTTGTCTTTTGCAAAAGAATCCGGCAGAAGAGGGAAGAATGTAGAACACAAAGCCCGGATTCATCCGGCACAAAAGAAGGAAGTTCAATTCCGGAAAGATATTCCCGGACTTCTTTATCAATAAAATTCAACGAGGAAGGTTTTTCTTTAAGTAATTAGTTTGATAGCCTTTTTCCTAAAAGTAGATGCATATGAAATACTCCTCACGGAGATATTCACGAAAGGGGATACTTTGAATTTTTGCCAAAGCACTTTTGGGAATCTATCACAATTACTTTTTCCTAATTTTTAGAGTAACTTGACGAATTCTGTAGAATGAACGGATTTCAATTTCCTTTTTAGAGATTCTTCAAATTGTTATTTCTTCATTTATATTCAAAATCTTTCAAATAAACTAAAGAAAAATTGTTGAATATATTTACAAAAATATTATCAGATTATTTCATCTTATACAAAGTTGATTGACGTGTTAAAAAAATCCCAGACATAATTCAATGATATAATATAAATGATTGACTTATTATTCATTTGGAAAATAATTAATCATTTGTCCCTATGATAATTAAGAATTTCTTTTTAAATCTATTTACATAATAATTTCATATTCCAATTAATCTAGGTGAGATACTCTTCATACAAAGACAGTTTATATTTCATGTTATAACTTTTACAACATCTAACATTCTGAAAAATACAATGGTTGAATAAATTAAGCAAATAGCAAATAACTGAATTTTTAAAATTATTATTTTACTTTTTTATATATGATTACTGAAAAGACATTTAATGGAAGTGACATAATATTCAGAAGATTTGTTATCGACATTCAGATTTTACACAGTAATATTTAAGGTTGATGGAATTATATTTCTCGCACTGTGAGCACTATAAATTTGGAAGAAAATGTGATGGAAAAGTAAAGATCAGCTCGAAATTATTAAAAAAAAAAAACCCCAATATCGAATGCAATCGGTCATTTTAACGGCTATGATTAGTACGTTATTTTTAAATCTAATCCCAATTTATTTTCTATGTTAAAAATAAATAAATCCCATGCAATATATTTATGAGTTAATAAAAAGAGTATTTAAAGCTACGGTATTCTTAACGAATGTAAATATTGCCAGCACTGTATGAAACGTTAGCATTCTACAGAATGCCTCGCATTTTTAAACAAAATATGAAATATGAGAATTATTGTTTCATTTTCCTTGGAATCATATATAATATCTACGCATTTTATAGAATGCGTAGGTTCGCTGTTTAGGTAAGGAAAGGAGAAAAGTCACAACAAGGCTATCATTTAGAGATATGCATTCCTCAAATATAGAAAAGCTTTTAAAAAAATAAAGAAAGAATAAATGAAAGAGTACCATTAGAAGACTTTTATTCAAAATACGTAAAAAAAATATTATTTTGTCTGGTCTGGTCTAATTATGGCACTTGCCAAGGACAAGCCCCGCCGTCAGAGACAGCCGAGTTTAAGCCTGAGGGGGTGCGTCTCTTGTTTCTATAGTAGCGCCAACTAAGGCCAAGAGTACGACTTAGCTACTCACGCATCACTCATTCGCTTGCACAACCCCTTTTTACAGGAGGGCACATTCACACATCTCACAGATAGAACAATGAAAGAACAACCATGCCCAAACCGGGACTCGAACCCGGGGCGCCCAGATCACGAGGAAGACGCGCTATCCCTATGCCAGGACGCCGGCATATTATTTTGTGTTTTTACATAATAAACCGAGTAAAATATGTATAATTTTATATTGAATAGCACATAATTGTATTTGGATACTAGCTGGTTTACCGAGATTAATTCTCCCTCTAAATTTCGATTAAATATTTTATGAAACTTGTTATTTCAATAGATTCTTTGGCGAAACATTCTCAAGCTTTGAATCTTCTTACATATAATTCCTTTTATTCTAGAAATCTTAAGCTGTGGGGCCGCGGTGGCCTGGTGGTACGGTCTCGGCCTTGGAACTGGAGGGTTTCAGGTTCGAGACCCGTTTCCACCGAAGAACCGTCGTGTAAGGGGGTCAGTTTCACGTTAAATCCGTCCTGACCAAACGTCCTCCCGCTGGTGTGGTGTGGAGAGGGGGTGCTCAGGTGTCGTCCTCGTTATCTGACCGCGGTTCAAAATTACAAGGTCCGTCCCAAAATAGCCCAAGTGTTGCTTTAAACGAGACGTTAATATAACTAGACCAAACCAAACCTTAAGCCGTTTCGTTCACTGTACCATGTGTTCTCTACATTTCTGCCATCTCCTCTAAAATTTAAAGTATCACTTAAAATGAAAACTTGTACAAAAAAAATTGCTAATATCAAGCATGATATTTAAATTGAGAGTGCAAAAAAGAGAATTCTTCAGCGAGAACAGAAAAGAAAATAATTCATACAATATCTCAAAGGATTATTCTATCCAATTTTCTTTGATTAATCCTAAAATTCAGTTTTCGATTTTAATTTCAAAGGATTTAATTGACACATATAATAATATTCATTTTGTTTCAGTTCAATAAATGTATATCCGATAAAAACATTGCCGAGTTTGAATTTTACATAGTCCTACGATCGAATGAATCATATGCAGTAAAATATTCTTGACACTTAAAATTTTAGAATTATTTTGTGTTCACTCTTCTGCAACAAGATCTGATCGAATTATGTAGCTATTTATTAGTTATTACTATCGAATTATGTAGCTATAAATTATGTAGTATTATTATTTTAGAACAATCAATATTTTTTTTATTTCTTTATTTTTACCGAACTTGCCCTGGAGGAATTCCAGACTGTTTGAGATAGCCCAGTTGAGTATTCTAAAATCGGGAGTTTTAATAAAATGGTGATATTTATATTCCCGCAATTCAAAATCAGTTTTTATCGCAAAAGAGTAAAACCAAATTGGTATCTCAAGAATATTTTATGGAATAAGATTGATAAGATCGGTTGATAGTGTAAAATCTTTAAATTTGATAAATCAATAGAATTGATTTATCAAATAATCATCAGAACACTTCAACGAATTACAGAACAAGCTACATAAAATATTATTTACTTCATTTAGAACATTTTTCTCATTATATCTTATTAATTATTTTGAAATTAGCTCTTTGGTCCCGATGAAAGTGGATAACTTGTATATAAACGATGCACGACTTAAATTACGGTTAATTATTGCATTAATGATAAAAATATTTCAAAAGTAAATTCATATTTCTTGCTCTTACCTTCTTAGAAATATTATATTTCATATTTATTTCGGACAAACGCATGCTGAAAATTACACCTAAATGGGTTTAATTTGAAGTGAGAATTTATCTTTTAATTTTAGCTTTTATCTTTCATCAACGTGTTGCTATCAGGCAACACGTTGATAAAAGTTAACTTCTTTCATGCAAGCATAACGACCTCATGGAAGTCGAATTTTATTTTTATTTGGGGCTTTAACGTGCTTAAAATATTTGAAAAAATTACTACAAATATAAAATAATATATGGCAAAATACTGCATGCCTTTCTTTGCAAAGGCGCTGCAGTCGTCTGCATTAGGTCGGGCGCAGCCGCTTTATTATAATGCTACCATACTTGAATAGCGGCAGTTCTGTTATTATTCTGTTAAGTATTTTTAGGTTTAAGTTTACTGTCCTATGCACCCTGTATATATATATATATATATATATATATATATATATATA
>JAPMOR010052392.1:0-23286 GCA_026543865.1 Argiope aurantia | reverse complement strand
TATATATATATATAAACGTAGCACAAGAGCAAAAGAAAGTGAAATATTTTACTTTCACTGGGAACATGTGACTTTTATCCCTTCACTGGGAACATGTGAAAGTGCTAATTAAAGCAGTTTCACAAAGCTCGTGTAGCATTAATTGAATATGAAAGGTGGAATTTTATCACGAAATAAGAGAACATTTATATAGGTAACAAGAGAACAAGTTAATATAGGTAAAATTATAATAAAAATTCTTATTTAATTTAGGTTTAGATATATGATTGCACATATATCAGAAGATATCTTAATAGAAATGTTTCTGATTCTATATATTTTTTTAAATTCGCCATTGCAAACTTTTGAAATCAATCATTTGTTGTAATTCTTATATTATTGCAGCGCTTCTTAAAGACCATGGGTTAAAAAGTGGAAAATTAAGTCGAATCTTCATATATTGATGATCAAGAACAATCACTTCGAAATACTAGTAGCAAAAATGAAAGTGACTTATTTTTCATTATAAAATATATTTATAAACATTTTAAAAGATAGTTAAAAGTAGGCAATGAATTTTTACAGCAGATTTAATGTCATAGCTAAAATAATTTTTTTTAACTGTAAAAAGGTACAAATACCATTTTTGTGACATTATATTATATAAGTTATAGCGAAAAACATGAAAGCCTAGCTTAAATTTTAATTAATTAACATTTTAACTAAAATTCCAAAACCAATCGTTTAATGCACTGATTTCTAATCTCCAAAGATATATGAATAAAGTTTGGCAACAGTCTGGTCTGTATTCTCCTATATTAATAACAAAAATAAATGCTTATAAATTTAAGAAAGTTTAAATATTTATAAATTACAGGTGGATTTCCGAAACCTTTTATATTTTTTTTGTCTTCTTTATACATATTTTATTTCTTCTAAAATATAAAAGTTAAAAATTTAGTGAATCAAAATTAAGTTTAAGCAAAGTCTTGATTACTTTGATACATTTTATAATTTTTTTTCCTGGGCTTATGAATTGGTCAATAGAAAAATTAACCAATTGAATATTAGTATATCAATTCAAAAGTTAAAACAGCAAAAGAAGAAAAAAATGCCATATCGAAATAACAAACTTTATTCAACGGTTATCCCTAGGTTCGTACGAAAAGCAAAATATTTGAATTTATCAATTTGTGACTAAATTTGATGATATATAAGTGCATCAATAAAGTTCTTTGTGTTCGGCATAAAGAATAATTCCATCCTTAGATTGTAATACCTCTATATTTTAGTTTATTTTATAATAAAACTTTTCAACTTTTTCAGAATGCCATATACAATTTAATATTCAGCATTAAGCTTTCTGTCATATCATTTATTAAATTGGACTTCACTGAAGAAAATTTTTTTTTCACAGTAAGTATTGTCGCTAGAAATGAAAAAAGATTATCAACATAGTTTTGTAAGCTATTTTATTCGGATATGTAAATAATCGAGATACTTAAAATGCATTTATTTTTTGTAATTATGTACAAAAAATATAGATTATCATCTAATATTACAAAGCTGTAACTGTATTTTTTCAGTCATATGCGAATGCTTAGAATAATAAATTTTTCATGCGCACATGCGAATTTATCTTCGACTGTATAAATATTGGGTATCCATAGTGTCATGTGTCGAAATAAAATTGTTTACATATTTCTTTGTCATATTTTTCTAAAGAATCTTAAAACATAGTTTACTGGCCAATGTGTAATCCTCACTAAAGTGAATTTCTACATTGACATGATGGTTATCTCCTTGATATCTTAACTATTACTTATCCTCTGATTATCTCTTGTATGATTGACTGATGTTTTCTGGCTGAATACTGACAGGCATATTCGCGCAGTCCTATTTCCAATCTTATCCAAAATTTAGGTAAGGAATTTGGGTTCTGACCAATTTTTTCGTCATTCTTACAAAGTTTTGGTTTTGGGATAATGTTACAGCCAGTCGTTCTACAATTATATTGAAATATTTTGTAAATATTCCCCATTTAGTAAATCTCTTCAAATTATTTTATTGCTGTTAAAATAATCAGTTCCCGTGTCATAAAATACCGATTAAATACAAAAGAATATCAAAATGTGGAGATTTTCAGTGTTTTTCGTGTAGATATTTTTTAATGTAAAATTCTGTTTCAGAAACATTCACTGCTGGAAAATGTTGCATAATTCGAATCAATTCAAATATATGTGTCAATTACCTAAAAAGAGAAACAAAAATCGAAAACTTCATTGAAAGTAGCCTAAAGAAACCTTTACTCATTGATATATGGTTTTTATGTTTCTTTCTTGTTTCGGGATTTTAAAAAAAATGGGAGATAAATAAATTCAAGAATCAATTTCTGATATTTTAAAAATATTATTTCATTAATGATATATACAAATGGAACACCATCTTTTCATTTTCATATCTGTCAAGCAATGGAATTTCATAAAATCAAAATATTAATTCAATTAAATCTGCTATTGAAAAACATGAGTATTTGATCAATAAAATAACTTTAATTCACATTGTTGCTACATTATCAGATATATGACTCATTCATTTACGTGTCTTTTTTATATTATTATTTTTAAAAATCAATTATCAATTAAAACTCTCAAATCGTTATTTAAATAATGAAAGCTCTGGAAGTGAAGTGCGAAAATCTACATATACTAATACATTGGCTTTATAAATGCCACAGACATTAGGAAATGAAATGTTATTTCAGAAAAGAAAATCAAACAAATAATTCAAAATGTAAAATCATTTATACAAACATTTCATTTATATGAAATCAAAATCGTTCAAAATATATGCGAACAGTCTCTGCAATCTACCAATCTAGATATATGCCTTGCCTTTTCTTAAAGTACAAAAGTGTGCTGAAAATTGTTTAACTTTACCGACTAACTAAGTGAAATGTACCACCTCAAAATATTGCTATCGGGAATATAAATAAGGAGGATTGAACATTAGATGTCCGTCTTTCTGCTTCAGCACTCTACGGCGTTTATTCTTTGATGCTTGTCATCAGTCATTGTGTACTCGCCAATCGGACAGTTCCATTCACTGTGCTGCGGGGGTCGACTAATAAATGACCTCTGAGCAGCAACTCCAGTTAAGTCCAACCATCAAATGCTGGAGATTGATGAAGTGACTTTCACACTCAAGCACCAGGACTCTCGAGATAATGTCAGATTAATGTGTTCTCAACGCTGTCTATACGAAATATTTTTCGTAACAGAACACTGGAACGTTTTGTGTGTTTCTCTATTCCTCTTGCCGTTAATGAAGAATTAGTTTTCTAAGAAATAAAAAGATTGTGCAATGAAAACAAATTACATTAAGAAAAAAAATTAATTATCTTTATTTATAAGGCATATGAAGTGGAGATTTTTTCCTCATTCGGAAACTAATGAGTTAAGCGGAATACAATGTGGCAGCAAAATAACATTCCCTGTGCTTTTTTATCTGCAGCTAAAAGCAATGAATGGAATCAGACGAAATATTATGGATTTCAAGGAAATATAAATTCTGAAAAAGAAAAGATTAACAAAATTTGTCTATTAGAGAGAGAGAGAGAGATTGTTACTGTTGGAGTCGAATATGAGTCAATAATTACAAAGAATGCATGGGAAAGGAAATGCAAAATTTCTTTAATGGGCGATAAAAATAAGAGTATGGGAATGCATGACACACTTTCTGAAACTCGTAAAAATAAGCTATATTTATTAGTATTAATGTTCACATGAAACACCTGCAATGTTCAAGAGAGTCATATTACTTATCATCAGTGACTTATGTTTTTCTTTTGTGAAATCCCTCTTTCCATCTCTTCCAGTATCAGCACGTAAAATTCGATTCCATTCTGTTCCAGTTGCAGATACCATCAAATCGAGGAAGATATTTTAAGAGAGTTCTGCTTTTTTTTCTTTCAGTTGGAGATTTAAAAATTATTTTGAACATTAAATTGGAATTTCTAATTCGTTGTCCTAATATTTCCTAACATCTAATATAATTTTTAAAATAGCAAAAGTAAAATTTAATAAAATGATCTGATCTTACATAATCATATTTACATTCAATATAAGTATGTGTAACGTGTTCCAAAAAAAATGAAAAGCATGCTTATTTCACTCATATAATAGAGCTAAAAAAATTTTGTTATTATATACATAGTGAAAAACATAGACGAATAAAATGTTTTTCTTATACTCATATATAATGGTATACATTTTCCTGCTTTCATACACAATATTTTCTGGGATATCAAAAGGCAAACTTACTCTGGTCATTTATTTGTGTGTGTGTCACTGAACGATGTTAACGAGAGATTTCCATTGCATTTATCAGGGAAAGTTAGCAGATCCATAAAGATTATTAAAAAGATAGAATCAGGAAACTATAATGTATTACATTTTGTTAAATTATTTTTAAAAATTTAAGAAATACATTAATTGGAGTGTCTGAAAACTTGTTGAAAATGAACACTTTTGACACCTATACAAAGTTGTATTCTTTTAATAATACTTTCTAATACACGGTCGAGTTCATCATTTGAGACTTATAGACAGCTTTTTTGAATTCGTAGGCAAAGGTTTACAGAGGGTTAGTTCAGAAATAATGTCAGTAAAAATTAACGGAATGTAGTGTAGCAAACTGTTGCACAAAATGGAACCATTAAAATGTTTCTAAAAAGACCACACCAGTTTTGATATCACGAAGTATGTATTTTCAATTTAGGTAAATTGTTATCCAATTATAACCTTTTTAATTAAAATGATAATCGGTTTTATTTAAAAACGTAACTGTTCACTTGATGAAATTAAAATTTTATTTTATACAATTTCGATAAAGTCTTTTTATTATATATTGTCCTTTCATTTGATTATCTACGTATAAAAACTATTGAAAGAAGTCAACATTCTAACTTTTCAAGTACTTATCTTCCTGTAACTGAGACTCTTCGTGATAATATTTTATCCGAGTTTATATTATAAGCAAATGCGAAAATTATTGCTATGTTCCTTCCCCAAATTCGTTTGTGGCTTGCCGTAGTCAAATGCGTCCACTGAATCCCCTGTCCCCCAAGAAAGAAATTCGTTTGGACAGGATGCTCACAAGAGAGCGCTTGCTAAAAGTAGTGGATTGATCCTTTACCTCTACTTTCTGAAGTCTTGTTGTCTCATTTCTATTTCCTTTCCATTAAGAATTACTTTTCTTGCTACTTTATTATTGTATATATTTTATATTTTTCCACGTCACCAAAGATATATTAAACATATTTATATGAAATGATGGTTGCGGTCTTTAAACACAAAGCACGAAAGAATAAACAATTAACATTTAACTAAACAGCTTAAAAATTAATTACGAATTTCAAAGAGAATCAAGGGAGATGTTATTTATTAAGCATTTTTTTTTAAATTTAGCTTGATTGTTCTTATTTATGAAAATTCAACTTTTTGTTGAGCGTATAGTTTTTAATTCATCTTCGGACAATAGGAACATAAATAAAGAATAAGTGGCAAAATTACTTTCTTTTTTTCTTTTTATATGTTTCCTTCAATACTTAAAATAAATTTTCAGACATATAAAATAATGAATATGAAAAAATAAATGTTAAATTTTACGTCTTATTTCGTTACCTTGTCTTTCTCTTCACACACAGAATAGAATTTATTGAAATCTGCAAATAATATTTATGTCGAATTCAACTATATATTTATCATAAAAAATGAAATGTCTTTTCGTAACAGGCAATCGAAAGATGTATTTTAAACTTTATGTGATTTTTGCCTCAGAAGACTTTAATTCTAAGAGATGATTATTAGAATAGTTTTTTTTCCCCTGAAAACCTGTATCTTGGAATAGGTTGATCTTAATAAGGTATTATTAATTAACCGTTGAATAAGAGAAAAATAACCATCGCTTTTTGTTACTCAACCTTGAAACAATTGTGCGTCGAAAATGGAGATGTTATTTTTTATGCTTTGGAAAGTACAAGCTCCAAATCCTTCAACGCATAAAAGTATAAACGCGCAACCATTTACCGGATATATATTTTCTCCTTAAAAAGACATTCTTTCTGCCGTCCAAATTTTACTCAGAAATGGCATGGATCGATTCTTGCTAAACGGTATTTAAAGACTCTCTGCCATAAACCATCAGCTCGAGACGCTTATGAGGAATCCGATATAAAATTGAAGCCGGACCATTTTCGAAACTCGTCGTTGAAATGTGTGGACGGAGCGCGCGGCCAATGACTCATTACAAAACCCTTTGACGCAGCTGCTGAAAGTAGAGAGCGTTTACAGCTGAATTTACAGTCTCCTTTTTTTCGAACGCTTGCATTTTAGTGCGGAACTCGTCATCGGTTTCATTGTGTTAGTATCGTAGGTAACAATCATATGAAACAAGAGATTTGTCAGGCTATCGAACTCTCAATGAATCCTTTGAACGGAAGTTGATCTTTGTTGATTTTGATCGCTCGGTTTGGTTTGGTTTAGTTATATTAACGTCCCTTTTGAAGCAACACTTGGGCTATATAGGGACGGACCTCGTAATTTTGAACCGCGGTCAGATGACGAGGACGGCACCTGAGCTGGCACCCTCTCTCCACACCACACCACACCACACCACACCAGCGGGAGGACGTTTGGTCAGGACGGATTTAAGATGCAACATACCCTCTTAAACGACAGTCCCTCGGTGGAATCGGGTCTCGAACCTGAAACCCTCCGATTCCGAAGCCGATACCTTACCACCAGGCCACAGCGGCCTAGATTCCGATCGCGGAACCCATGGTGAGAAAAATCCTAAAGATCCTCGAGTCAATGGAAACTCACAATAATGAAGATCCACACATGTTGTCAGTCGGTTGATCTGGAATTGTCAGGTGTACTCATTCTGCCAAAATATGATTAGATGATTATTTTAATTGAAAAAAAGAAACAATATGGTTAATTCCGCATACATTTTTTTACATTACATACATTTACATACATTTTTTTTAGGATCTTATCCTGTGAGGACTTGGAAAAAGGTAAAAATTACTTTCTTGATAGATAGTTTTAAAGAATACTTGATAGATACTGAAATAGATAGTTTTAAAGAAGATAGGGGTCTTCGTTCAAATGAAATTGTTTAGTATGCATGGAAACTGTTTCTCTTTTTTAAGACATTTAATAATATTTTAATAAGAAACTTTTTATGAACAATGAATGAAGCTTCATTGTTTTTATCTGATGCTTAAGTGAAAACCAAATGAATTCAATCTATACTAGAACTCTATTTATATTTACAAACCCTACATTTTTTGCCATTAGACGCAGCAATCAAATAAAAATTTCGTGCCAATATCTATTTCATATTTAAATATATCCATTTTATACCGCTCTTTTGCTAAATAGGCTTTGCATTTTAACAAAAGATCGCTAAAATGGCTTTTGCGTTTTCAAGTTTTAATTCCACTCAAAGTCTGAAACTCAGTTAAAATATCTTTCATTCATATCCAAGGTGAGTAGAATCAAATGCAGACACCCATTAGCAGCAACAGAATGAATCATCGGCTATTAGACATACCAAAATAGAAGAACACTATCATATATAACAATAAAAAAAACATATTTTATCAAGAGGGACATATCATCTTTGAATGCAATTGTTTTACACATTTATCTATTTTAAATTGTCTGAAAAATAATTGCCGAAACTATTACTATTCTTAATCTAATAGCCAGTTTTTCTTTTATAAAATGAATATAAGTGCATCTTTCTTCCGTAAAATTGTATCTTTTGTCACTTATGATTTAATTAGGGTATGACTCATATTTGCTCGGATATAAAATTCCACTAGTTACTATATTTATTCGGTGTGTGTGCTGATCTTTTATCAAAAGGAATAAGGATAAGAAATATTTAACTTCGTAAGTAGAATGAAAGGCAAATTTTCATATTTAAATACAATTTCAAAATAATCTTTTCCAAAAGTTGATTTTCCAACGTCAGATAATTTTCTGAGAATATAAACATTTAATCTAGCTTAATATCAATTAATAATTTTAATTCATCTTAGAGAACAATACACTTCTTCAAGTACAATCTTCAGTTCAAATGTGTGAAGATTGAAAAATACATCTCATAAATCGAAGTATTAACTTTTTTTTTCACTTTTTATCATCAAGATTTAAATAAATTTTGAAGATTTCTGAGAAAAAGAAGGACAATAAAATAAATAATAATTTTTTTTTAACTTAAAATAAGGTTTTACCTGTTGAGTTGTTACACTTGAATTCGTTTGCTTCGAAAATTCTTGAAATTAAAATTCTAGTTTCTGTTAAGTGTATTTTTTTCAGAGACGTATGTAGTTCATAATATATGATTTTAGCATTATGTGGATTTTGTATGAACCTGCTGAAATCATCCATTTTCAAAACATGATGCTAAAATCTGAGCTGTTACTATCAACTTGATATAACTTCCAACATGTTTGACTATTGTCTTTCACTACTAGAATCAAAAATTCCCAAATGACTTGATTCAAAATTCATGTGACAAAATTGCTTAAATTTGATTTCAATATTTTCTTCATTCTAACACTTAATTCTTATAAATGCCGAGAAAATTATTTACTCATAACATTTGCCGAATTGTTTTTACGCTAATGTTGTTTGAATTTCAAAAACTTTCGATACTTCGATTTGAAATTTAACCTCGAAACCCGATAATAATGCATGTGTGAGAACAGAAAAGAAAAACTCGTGAGCATTATTCGTTAACGTCATTTTTTGGCGTAATGGCTGGTAGTTAAGTGTTTTGCTGTTTCATGAAAATTCATTTCCTGATCATTTAAAACGCTTTCTTTTAATGAAAATTTAGAGAGTCACAAAAGAAGTGAAAACTAATCTATTTAAAAGCTACAATAAAGTACAAATATCCATTCTTTACTAATCACTTAACTGACAAGTAGTTGCTCGGCCATCTCTTGGCTAGATAGTACTGCATCAATTCAATTTTCCTCTTGTGCCATCCTTGACATGCGCCATAGATAACTTCTCTTTTGCGCTAAATAGTACATGGCAATTCTTTCGGCGACCCACATAATTTCTTTGTTCACAGAAATAATTTTGAATGGTTTAACGATTCATAAGGGAAAAAAATTAAAAAAATTAATTACCATCTATTGAGTTTAATTATTAAAAGTACATTTTTCTTTAAAAATCTCAAAAGTTAATACTTTGCAAAAGAAACAAATTCCCAAAAAGGCAGCTTCGAAAAAAAATCTCCGAGCTTGAAATTCCTGGCAAACAAAATACTTGAGACAATGTGTCTTGAACTGAAAAAATGTGAAATGAATGAACACTATTGATTGAACTATCCTGACAGGTGAACCACTTTTATTCTATTTTTTAGGTAATATTAACAACGAAATAAATTTCAAAAGAATTATTAAACAAAATCTCTTTTCGCCAAAAAAAAAAAGAGTTACAGAAAATTTTATTTTGTACTGCTCTTCATAAATAGTTATGGTTTCCAGAAGAAACGGGCAGACATCTTAATGCTAAGGTAAGAAATGAAAAAAGAAAAAAAAGTGAGACCGAATTCCTTTTATTTTATTAATAGATATTTCTTTCTAGTTATTTCCTGCCGCCAGACATCCTATCTGTTTTGAGGGAGTTTTAGCTGTGGAGCTTTCAGCTTTCATTTCCGTCTTATCAGTGCAGTGAAAAAAAATTAACGTTTCGAGCAGTAATGGAAAAATGATTGACCCGAAGACAGAAAAGATAAAACTGCGAGTACGCAAACAAAAAAGAAGAAAAAAAAAATTCATCGACTCTGCTTAAGAAATCCGTCTCGGACGGCGAACGAAAAATATCTTTTCATAAGAAAAAAGAAAGAAAATGGGAAATCAGTTTCTGCGTTTATGACCGAACGCGATGTTGGCACACTTACTCGCTAGTGGAAGTACTAATTCTTTATTTTGTATATTTAAGCTTTGGGAAGGATTATTGGACAGTTCTTTGTTTCATTTCCTAACTATTAATGTTTTATTACTCTCAAATATTTGATTGCAGAAGTTTAAGAATTTGAAAAATTATATCAAAGTCAAGATTGAATCAACAAGCACATCTTCATGTTTTGCACAGCTCAGCAGAGGACAAGTGCTTGCACTCTCTGCGACACACCATATATCAATTCTGAAATCATTTTTTTATTATACTTCCATCAAACTAAGCTGATAAAATTATCAGCTGATTTATCGAAAACTATTTTTAAATTATTTGTTTATTATTTAAACGAAACTATCAGTATTTAAACAAGACTCATGTTCAATGCAACTTCTACTCTCAAATCGTAAAAATGTTTTCAATGTAATATTTTTAAATATGAAATTATAGAAGAAACTGTAAAATGCTCTGTATGTGGGAGTGATAAAGAAAGAAGAAGTTTGAGATTATCAGAATCAGAAATATTTTTAATTAATCATTTTTCCTTTGAGCAACAAAGGAACCTATAAAATTAATCAAATCATTCATACTTTTCCAATAGTTGTTTTTATAAAAGAAATATATATTTCTCAGTACAAGTTATCTCTTTCCTCTTGAGTAACTTAACAAACTTTGACAAAATAGAATAAATTATCTTCTTGTTGAAACCGAATTGCAAAATTTCAATCGTAAAAAAGAATGGCATGTGATTCTTGATTCAGATTTTAAACAGCATTAGAAAAATTTTCGTACTGATCTTCGGATTTCGTATCGGATTATACGTATACGTATCTTCGGATTAATATGTATCTTCGGATTCCATAGGCATTAAGCAGACGTCTTTGTTTGCTACCGACCGAATAATATCTTCCTTTGAGAACTGTTTTGAGTTTTGTGTCTGAATTAAAAGTGCTAAGAATTGAAATATTAAAGTATTTAATGGTATGACAAATGACATGCAATTCTTTCTGCTTTAAAAAAATCACATTTACATGTCTGAAATGAACCAAACATAAAACAAAAACATTTTTAAAAATGTATGTGAATTGAACGAAAAAGAATTTTGCAAAGTACTTATGGTAAATGACTATAAAATATTTCTGATCATTCTACATTAAAATACATTGATCTGAATTATTAGTATATATCGTACATGCATAGACTAAAAAAATATTTTTAGAAATTAGTCTTAAAAAAAATCTTTTCAGATATAGTTTGAAATTTAAAACTAAGTACTCGATTACAATATACCTACCGGACACCAATACAATATATTTCCTACCAATACCACATTACCCAATAAAACTCCCTTTATTTTTGTGAAAGGATCGTAAAGACTAGCAAAAGGTAGATAGAACCACGACAAAAAAAACATACAAGTACATAAACTTTTCTTTCGTAATAATAGTAATGTTAAATTATGAGCTTAAACATAATTTATACAAAATTCGATTTTTATGATAGAAAAAATATGGGCGTGCTTCTCTCGAAAAGTATTGCTAAAGTTTGTTCTTTGTACTTATTAATGCATATGCTCATAAATATTTTTTAAAGGGGATGTCACAAAAAATATTATCGGCAAAAATATGACGAATTTAAACAATAGATTAAATAGTTGTTAATCATCTTTAGAGTTGAAAAGTGGAAGGTCATTTATAATGAGCATTTAAAATGAAATTAAATGGATATGATAATAATAAATAAAATGCTGTTTTCCGTTATTAATATGAATAATAATAAATCAAGTGGCTTGTTGAGTGATGATTGTAGCTTCATTTCGCTATACAAATTTCCATATAAAAGTATAATCACAATATTAACATATTTCAATATTTTGCATATCCCAATAGTGATTTGCCATTTTCCATTGATTCCCAAGACCAAGAATAGTCTTCCGTTAAAATTTGTGCGGAATACTGTGAAACCGTTTATCCATTGCAATTCATTATTGCTTAACTATATCCAGTGTTTCGTAGAAATCAACATAAAATCTAGTTTCCTCCAGACGTTTTAGATTATGTCCTAACAAAATTCTAAAAATAGAAGCACTCAATTAAATTACTTCTGATACGTAATGAAAATATTTAACATTTTAACTTCTCAAGAAGAAATATCATAAACAGGTACTAACCGCAAAACACCTAAAAAGACAAATAGATTTAAGCATATGTATGTGAAAAACCTCTTATTAATGCACACGTAAATTAGAAGGTACTTAGCATCTTTAATTTATGATTTAGTGAGCGAAATTCAGTTTACTGCTAGCTTTTATTATTTTCTTTTTCCATTATTGCCCGTCCAAACTATACACTGAGCAGCCGAATTATTATGACCATCCACTCAATACAATGTTGGACCACATTTTATCTTTAATACTACATGAATTCTTCTTAGCATGGATTCTGTGAGATGTTGGTAGATGGGCGGAGGAATTTGAAATCATATCCGATGAACTTCACTTTCCAGTTCCTCTAGATTGGATGGCACTGGATCCAGTTGCCTGATGTCGCGTTAGATCTCATCCCACAAATTCTCAATTGGATTGCGATCTGGAGATTGTGTGGGCCAACGAAGTAAGGTACGAGTTCTGCCAAGCTCTTCAAAACATCTAATAACAATGCCAGCTTGTCTTGCTAGAAGTATCTATACCCGACCATTAACATAACAAGATGCACTTGACCAGCGATAATACTTAAATAGTCTTGGCCATACAGAAGTTACTTCACAGGAATCAATGGACCAATGCAATGCCAAGACAAAATCCCCCAACGAATAATATTGCCTGCACCAGCCTGAAGTCTTGCCGCAATGCAGTTGGGATCATTGTTTCCGTGCTGTGTTTTCCTTATTCGCATCCAATCGCATTGGTGTAATTGAAAACTCAATTCAACGGACCACATCAACCTTTTCCAATCCCCTATTGTTCATTCCTTGTCCTTCATTGAGAAACGCAGACATCCTCTCTTGCTCAAGGCAGACAATAGAGGCTTTCTAACAGGTCGTTAGCTTCCATAGCCTATACGGTATAATGTGCGACAAACAATTTGTTCAGAGTCTATCACAGTCGCTCCTTGATTAAGATTTCCCGCAGTGTGACATACTGCTGCTCCTCTATTGGACTGAACTACTCTGGTAAGTCTCCTTTCTGCTAGAGCATTCAGTATCATGTGACAACCATAAACCTGACAATGAGACCCGGTTTTCTGCTTGGTAGACCACTCTCTATATACATTAATAACTGCTTCTCTCGACCACTTCATAGGTGCAGTCCATTTCTGATACTGGATCTGACACTCCTAGCACCTACAATTATCGCGCTTTCAAACTCAGTTTAATCACGCTTTTTGCCCATATTCTTTGCAAGCAACATGATGTCAATTCTTGGTTCACTTGTCCTGCATTTCCTTTTTATAGTTATCTCTCCCACTAGCGGCAGCACTGTGATGCAAAAGCTCTTTTTCATAAAACAGCCAGGTTGTCATAATAAAGAGGCTGAAAGGCTTCTCAATGTATATTTAGTGGCAAAAAGAAGCATTCCGATTGTTCGTCTAAGACGTTAATGGAATTCTAATAAAAATAAGAATCAAGAAAGATAATGTAGAGTAAACGAGAACGATGACTTCAATAAGTTTAAATGAGTGCTTCACATTTATTGAAACTGAAGAAATCCTTTTTCTTCTTTTTACACTGTTATTTTTTTAACATTTGTTTACTTAATGGTAACTGCACCTAGAATGAATAAACACAAATTTCCACAAATTACATTATTTGTTCCCTACGCTCCACATTTCTTTTCACTGGGAAACATTGATAAGCCTAATATTTCTTCAACTTTTCCTGGAATATACCCTAAAATATTCAACTTTGGATTTCAGGGAACAGACTTTTAATGTGCTAAAAACCTTTTTCTTAGATCTTTGGAATAATTAATTTTATAACATGAAGTAACTAATTTTAGGAACACAATAATGTTTACCATTTAATCTATACTTACAATAAAGCTCAGTGTGTGTGTTGGCGCTCTGCGAAATTTCAGAGTTTCCCCTCTATAACTTTCGAAAATATTACAGCACATAATTTATTTTTACATTATATTGAAGTTCAAAAAATAATCTTTTCAATGTACTAATGTTTTAACCAAGAAATTAAATTTCTACTTTTAATGAATTTTTTAAAAAATAATTTTATATTTGTCCACCATTTGCTCCGTTTAAAACAAAAATAAAATTTAAGCTGTACGATCACGTTGCACGATTATTGGGAAGACGCTAGTAAAACATATATTTATTTCTTCATAGTAAGTAAGTTGCAAGTATATAAGTAGTTTTATAGAATAATAACAATAACGGTGCTGCCATTCAAGCTAAAAGTAATTATACAGAATTGTTTGCTTGCTTGCTTGCCACGACATTCTCCTCATTCTGGTCAACCTCCAGATGTATGACCAGTTGAATTTTGGCGGGTAATCTCCTTTCCTTTAACACGGAAGATGCAAGTACGAATTCTTCCGTCCTGACCATTGATTTATTTCACCATGAGAGCTTTTTCCCACATATTTCGTGCTCGTAGATCTTCCTGTAATAGTACCAAGTATCCTACTCATACTCGTGGTGATTGCTTCACATTTCGTACTTGATAATATGCACGTAACTCCAAAAGATATTCTTTGGATCATCTTTTCTAAAATATAACTAGTAAGTCTTGCTGTTGCCTGTAAATATTTGTGAGCTTGTTACTTTGAGGCTCAGGTCCAGATGGGATAGTGGTCAACTTTCGATCAGTTAGGAAATGAGCTGGGTCAAAGCTTCCTCTTTATCCTTCTCACCACGCTCATAAATCAAAGGTCTACTGTTTAATGATGCCTCTATTCCCATTAATACCGCAGTTAAGGCTTTCTCATCTAGTAATGAGAGACCAAGTGATTTTCGAAGGGATCGTTTGGTTAGACCTATTAGTCTCTCCCATCCTCCCCATAAAGCTGCTCGTAGTGCAATAAACTTCCACTTTATACCATTGTGAGCATAGAATTGCTGCACTTTCGCTGAAATCAATGTATTCCAAAGGAAAATGAATTCCTTGTTTGTGGCATGGAAGGTAGTGGCGTTGTCACTGTATATAGTATGTGGAAGTCCTTTTTTACTGACAAATCTTTGTAAGGCCAAAAGAAACTTTTATACAAAAAGGTCAGAAACAAGTTCGAAATGCAGGGCTCTAGTAGTAGAACATGTAAATAGCGTGATGTAAGCTGTATTTGAAGGTTTAAAGGTCCTACTATAAACTGAGCCTGAAAAGTCTCTCCCAGTACTATCGAAAGGAATACAAGGAGTAAGTCAGTCAGCTAGAAGAGGAGCTTCTATTTTATTAAAACTTAAAGCATGTGACAGTTTGCACGGTAAGCAGGGTTTAATCACTCGTTTGATGGCTTGACAACCTCGAAGTATCCATGACTCGGAGCGTAATTCTGAAAGAACTACACGAACACCCAAGTAATGCAGACGAATGTGCGTGTGTCTAATCAGCAAGTGCACAAAATAATGAGATCCTTAAAGTAGTATTGGATATCTTTATTCAAGTGATATCCGTGCGAATTGTAGCCTACCACCAAATCGTAAAAGGTTATCTTTTAGAAATATGTGAAAACGAGAAATTTTTGAGGATTTAGGTAAGGAACGATTATTCTCTAGTGAGTTGATTTCTACAGAAAAACATTGTTTTTGTGCAACTGAAATCCAATAGATTCTTGCCTTATTAACTCATTAGTTGTTAATTTTGAAGTAAAATGTTGTAGAGAATTACAGTTGTGCAGAAATTGATAAATCCTAGTTGTTATTCTCTAGAGTTTTGTGTATGAACTGAAGCGGGATATATCGATTAAAGTTTGGATAATTGATAGGCACAATGTTTGGGTCTTTACTTGATGAGCTTCTATATCCATTAATAATTTTTCGTCGTTTCTCAAAATGTTTTGGACTTGCCAGACTTCGGGGATTTGTACTAAGCAACTTGGGCCGTTCCACCAAATTTCTAGATGTGGTAATTCTGCTGGGAACACTCCACGAGAATGATGATCTGCTGAATTCTGTGTACCTGGGCAATGCCGCCACTGCTCTGTAGTAGTGTATTGAAGAATTTCAGTGACTCGGTTACATACGAATGTTTTCCATTGATTGGGATCATTTCTTATCCAACTTAATATGACAGTTGAATCACTCCAAGGTGTAGATGTTTGATTATGTAAACTAGTTTCTTTTCAAAAACAGTGAAGTAAACGAGCTCCTAGTAAGGCTGCCAAAAGTTCCGGCGGTAGAAGTGTCACCCTTTTAAGTGGAGAAAGTCTGTTGCGATTGCAAATTAATCAAACCTTAGTTTCGTTAAGCTCAGTGAAGCAAATGTATAATGTCTTTTTTGAATAGACCTTTTTTGAATCATCACAAAAGACCTAGAGACTCATGTGAGAAGTGGCATAAATTTCAATCCAGCGAGGAATACGTATCTTGTTTAAAGATGATATTTCAGATACCCATCAGTTAAAGTTTGCAGCAATGACTGGAGGAAGAAGTTCGTCCCTTTGAACTCCCATGAGTCACGTGGTTTGAAAAAGAATTTATCCAACTACTGTTGCTGGTGCATAGAGGCTGAAGAATCATAAAACTTTGATACAATTTTAACAAGTAAACGTTTTGTTGCAAGAACGGCAAACTAATAAGCACTTTCGTTTATTTTTATATGAAACACGCCTTCCTTGATATTCTGGCTAATTCCCAATTATTGCGTATTGCTTTTAAAGGTTATTTCTTTAGTTCTCAAATAGCATGTAGGTTCTTAGAGTTTGTACTCCATTTAGCCAAAGGTAAACTTATATGTGTCAGTAAATCTTGCATAGTTGTTGCTTGTTCCGCAGTATCTACTCCCATAACAAAATCGTCCATGAAAATATTATTCTCCAGGTGCTTAGCTGCAGTAGGGTAGGTATCAGAATGTGTGCTTGGTTGAGGTTCGAACTCGCAACGGTAGAGTTCATAGCCGAGTAACATAACTACTAGACTAAAGTAATCACTTCAGTCCAGAGCTTATTATCTGGCTTATGAAGTTACCACCACAATACTCACCCACGGTGAGTCGATGGATTTTATGGCGCCAAGTGTTTAGGGCGAATGACGAACGATATAATCGAGCAGAGAGTTATGACGAGCGATAAACATTGTTATCGCGCCAAGCTTTATGACGAGAGACGGCGAGCATGTGTGAGTGGTTGCTGTTGCGTCAAGTGAGTCTGAAGACTTTGGTTGCGGGTAGATGACACCACGACAGGTGATAGAAGGTTGTTTTTGTTAATTCAGAACCAGGGTCACCAATGTGCTTGGTTGATGTTCGAACTCACAACATTAGGGTTCATGGACGAGTAACATAACCACTAGAGAAAAGTAATCTCTTCAGTCCGGAGGTTGTTATCTGGCTTATGAAGTTATCACAAGAGCATAATAGCTAATTTACGAAGAGTAGCAGAAAGTAGAAAGGGACTAGAAGTCAATCCAAAAGGTAAACGTAAAAAAACATTTAGTATTTCATTTCGCAAATGTATTTTTCAGTTTGCATCCTTTTCTGTTTTAAACCACAGGAACCTAGTACAATTTCTATCCTCTTCAGCCAAAATAAGTTTCAAAAAGGCTTGACATCCATCGCTCGTGATTGCGAATTTGTGAAGACGAAATCGTAGCAATGTTGCAAATATTTCTGGAAGCAAATTAGGACAGTGCTCAAGAGCATCATTTAAGGAAGGATGTCCTGGTGTATGAGAAGAAGCGTCAAGTACAATTCGCCATTTCCTTTCGTCATTCTTTTGTTTTTTCACTATATGATGAGGCAAGTAAAATAGTTTTGATTCATTGCAAGGACTGTTATCGGTAAGCTCAACATGTTGGTTATCGATATAATTTTGCATCTGTTCTGCATAAATATCTCTTAAGTCTGAATGAGTAAAGAGTTTGTTACGGAGTATTTGAAATCGTTTGAGTTCTATTTCGTAATTATTAGATGAAAGAATCACCTCCTGTTTTCATGGCAACATCATTATACGACGGTCATCAACTTTGCAAAATGAATTGTGAAAATCATTTAAAATTACAGAATTACGAATAGTCATCTCTTTATCTTGCGTAGTTTTAAGACTTATTGTTTCTAAGTCCCAAAATTGTTTCAGGTGATCGTCCAGACCTCGTACTAAAGTTTTCTAGCTAATATTGTGAACTGAAGAAACAGAAGAATATGCTGTAGTAGTGAAAGGTTGCTGGAAAGAATCCATCTAAATACCGTAGGTATTAACACATGAGTTGCAGAAAGTCTAATAGGAGATTCAGTATGCACTATAATCCGATAAAAATCAGCACCTATTATAATTTCTATATTTAAGTTGTTTAAACTGTCTGATGGATCAGCGAGTTTCAACTTTTAACTATGAGCAAAAAGAGAGACATGTTGGGGAGAAGTTGGATGGAAAGTATAAGTATTTGAACTTTCAAATGCTTGTATATTAATTTTTCAGTTGATCCAAATGCTTTACAAGATAAATTTGACTCTCCGCCTTGTGTCAATGCTTGTAGGAATGCACTCGAATTCCTGAAAGTTCAATTTTTCTGAGCTAGTGATTTCCAGTTGCAGAAAGTCGATCAAACTAGGATGAATGAAGGTAGGCTGACTCCCACCGTCTAAGAGAACCGCGTTACTTCTGTTTTACCAGTTGGGCCAATTATATATACTCGAGTAGTTTGCAGATGAATAAATTTAGGAATTATAATATCAACGTAATTAGTAGAAATAACTGAAATAGTAGTTAAATTTGGATTCTCAGCTACAGTTTTACAGATGGTAATATGATGCCTTTTTTGCATTTATAGCAACGGGCTTTGTTTTTCCGGGGGCAATTATTTGCATTATGGCCACGGTTTGTGCATAAAAAACAACGGTAACTAGCTTTCAACTCTTGCTTATGAGTAAATTTATCAATTACAATGTTACAGTGATGTGGCCAGTGTCCATTAGTATCATAGAAAGAACAAAATGGAGACCATTTTTTAATTGGCGTATTCTTCTTGGTATTAACCTACAAGTTAGCAGGGGAAGATTTAAAATCATAGTGAACAGACTTCTCACTTCTAATTTTCAGAGTTGTAAGTGCATCTTCTACCTCTTCCGAGAGAAATTGTATTAATTTTGCTATGTCACCTTCCGAAATTTTCTGACATTTCACAAAAATAATCCAACGGCGACAAATGTCCTCAGAAAATACCCGCAAGAATTTAGGCGTTAAAATTCTATCATAAGCGTTAATATCCTCTAACAAAGCACGTAGAGCTTGTAATCTCTTATTAGACTCAATAAATACTTCATTCAGTGATGTTGGCGATGGGTTTCATATTGGAGCCAAATTTTCTAAAAAGTCCAAATGAGCTTGGATAATTCTATCTTTGTCGCCATATCTGTTCATAAGGAGTTTTTTATTGGCTTTATATGTATCGGCAATAATGCTTATACCATCGCCCAATCATTTCGGTTCATCTTGTAAATAGTCTCTTCAAAAACATGTTTTTCAGTTACGGAAAGATTTGGAATATTAGCTACAGAAGATTGAAATTGTTCCCAAAAACTTTGCCACGGTTCTAAATCGCCTTTAAATGATTTTAGCTTAATTGTAAGAAATTTAACTGTAAACGATTGAATAACAGGCGTTGTAATACAGGGGTTTAAATTCATCGCCAAATTATTATTATTAATAGCCAAATCAGTAACGTTATTTGTAGTTGGCGCTAATTTATTTTGAATTATTTTTTTTGAGCTTTCAAGATTGAAAATTCAGCATTATTGTTATATCTTTCACATTGTAAAATATCGTTTTCGCATTCTTCATCAGAAAGTAAATTGTGTATTTCATTATATGTTATTTCCATTTCATTTAAGGCAGTTGTTAAGCGATTACAAGTATATTCTACGTCTTCAATTGAAAAATCATCTTTTATGTTACTTATTTCAATAGAAAAACGAGTAATGTTACCGCAAATAGTTTTCCGTTTTCGCTCAAGTTGCTCCACTTTATAGTTTCATAAGGCGTCTCCATTGCTGTCATCCGAAGTATAAACACAAAAAATTCAGTAAGAAAATAAACTTGCCGATATTTCTTAAAAAGCAAGAAGTATAAATTCACTGTCCTGATTCACATAGAGCTTTCGGCATCATATACTGAAGAAGACGTTAGTGTACCACATATTTATTTCTTCACAATAAGTGCAGGTATATAAGTAGTTTCATAGAATAATAACAATAAAGATACTGCCATTCTAGCTAAAAGTAATTACACATAATTGTTTGCTTGCTTGCTTGCTGCAACAACGTTAATGGGAAAAAAATTATCAGCGTATTGCCATCCTATTGACAAAAGCTCAAATTTAAAAAATAAGTGAACGATCATTCCAAATTAAACATATAAAAATGTAATTTTCAGCACGTGTCTGTATGAAATGAAATAAATAAGAAACATGATATTTTTTGAGTAGTAAATGCAAGGAATCTTTTTCTACGATCGTTTACAATACCTATATTACTAATTCGACTTAACAGATGTTTATTAAGAAACATTTCTGTTATTATAAATGCTTATATTTTGATAAAATTATTGCGATCAGAATTCGAAATAATATTCTCGATAGCCCCATGATAACTTGGATAATTTGGAAAAAAAAAATGGAGTATTTCGAAAGTCCCTGATAAATTAGTCTTGTTAGTAAACAAATTTATTTGAAAAAAGTGGTATTGCATAAAGAGTTGAGCAAATTAGGATTAAGCACTCAAAACAGGAATAGTCTCTCCAAAACTTTCTCGCTTTAGCTCTGTCCCCTCTCATCACATAAAATTGCCAACATTGGATAAGACCCAGTGAGCACCCCGACTGTTCATATTTTATTTTCGGAGGCCCAAAAATGAAAATTGTGTGCTTCTTATTTTAATAAAGAAACCTGGCGAGAATAATTATGAAATATGAATCATTAGCGTGGTTGGTATTTTTAAATAATGTTTTGAAAAATCAAGTGTGAAATCTTTGACGAATAGTTACGAAATATGGATCATTAGCGTGGCTAGTATCTTTAACTAACGTTTTGAAAAATCACGTGTGAAATCTTGGAAGGGTTACTTTATCTGCCATTAACCACCTGTACGCGGATAATACACAAGTTCCCGACAATCGGATATACATTTTAATCTTTTTTTCTCAGATTGATTGACACGAAAATCTGACACAAAACTACAATCGCAGCCTCAAAATCGTATGGTAAATTTCATTTGTTTAAGTTACAGAAGTTTGAGCTTTTGCGCTTACACGCATTCAAAAATTAAGACAAGAATAATTGAGACAAAACTTTTGAGTTTGAAATTTTCGAAGTTTAAAATGCTTACGCTTTATTTACTTCTAAGCATGGAAATATAGAAAGCAGGACTATATATGAAGAATTTGTCGCCATTTAACCTCTTCTGATCGTTAGAAAATTTAATTCATATATGAGCATTACCGCCATCACATATTATATTAGTTTTCTTTTTATTTTTGATTAAGATATTTTTAATGCTTTAAACACATATTATGTTACCATGGGATAAAAACGCAAAGGCTACGCAAAGATTTGTTTAACATATTTTTGCGCCTTTCAGTTCTAACTAAATCAAAAAAAATTTGCAATACATTTTATCTAACCCTAAAATAATCGCTTCAATTGTATAAAAAAGCGATTCATTTTTTTTCTTCCCTTTTTGATGAGAGAGAGATTGCACCTCTTCTCCGTGTCGTTTCGAACTTTGCTTCAAAAAACAAAGAATAATCTGGAAGTTAATTGGTTTTAGCACGTATTTCCTTTTCTAAATTTGCATAAGTTAATTTACAAATCCACCGTCTGTGTTCTGAAGAAACTCGTTACATTTATATTAGTTAGAAAGCATTCTGAGGTAAGGAACCAGATAACCTATTTCTACATGGGAAATATAAATAGTACCTTGAACTTTCGTTCGTAAAATACAAGAGAAAGAATAGAAAATAATTTGAGTAATGAATGCTTTTTGATGCTTTTTTAAGGTTCTCAATTTACTTTTCTTTAAAAGCAAAATGTGCTTTGAAAGAAATATTTGTTTACTTTAACGTGAAAATTCAAATTAATTTTTTTGTCATCAAATTTACAAAAGAAAGGTTCTTTAAATGAAGCTTAAAAAGTTAACTTTTTTCTTTTGCAGAATTCATTTTATAATAAAATGCATTTCTTTAAAACACTTTCACTGTAATTCTTTGATTTTTAAAAGGTACACTTCACTTATTAAGAATTCCAAAAGAAAATAGCAAAAGAAAAACATTCTTAAAATAAGAAATGCATGCCCACAAATATCTTGAACATTCTGTATCGAAATAAAAAAAAATAGCATGACGTTTTATGCCCTATATTAATCATTCATAATTACTATAAAAACAAGATGCTGTCTTCTGCATCGCTCATTGATACGTCATATAAATTGATTTGAGATTTTTCAGTTTTCTTTTGCATACCTATGGTGTAACTACACCTTATTTTTTATTATTCATAATATAACATTCGTTTACAACATATTATTTTTTTATGATATTATTGATTCAGAACGATTCTAATACTTTCAATACAAATTGATCAACATTGTTTTTCATTATTTACATAAAACATTTCAATTTTACAAGAATACTGCCGCTTTTAGTGACGATTTAATGTTTTTAAAAAAATTAAAAAACATTTTTTAGTAATATCTTATTTTTTGGGATTTTCAGCAAAATAATTTTTAAAAAAATTCTATCTATATATAATTCAAACTATTTTTTAGCTTCCCATCATTTTCATTTTTATGCTATGCATATCTTTAATTTTCAACCAACATCTTTTATACTTGCACTAGTCTGAAGCTCAGTCTAAGTTCAAACTTAATAGAATTTCAAAAGTTTAATTAAGAGCTTGCCTTATGCTGCAACTAGCTCAGCATGGAAAAAAATAAGTCGAATATTGATATCTTAATCCTCCGAGATGGAATAAAACCAGCTTGAATTATTGACAGCAACAATGAAACGATTTGAATTTCACCACGAAAACAACATATTTTGGTACAGAAGATGCATAAAATACTTTTTTAAATTAATTAAAATTTGAAAATTGTAATACTGTCAGAAAGTAAAAATCATTGACAAAATAATTTTTTAATTTCATAATGATACATGAATATATTTTGT
>JAPMOR010052386.1:14094-45323 GCA_026543865.1 Argiope aurantia | reverse complement strand
GTTTCTTTAAAATATCTTGAATGCTTTCTCCCTCCATTAATTTCGACTTTCTTCGCATCAGCAGAGGAACAGGAGCAAGAAAATAAAAAGACAGTACACCGCTAATTAAATTTTAGATAGTATTTGTTTTATACTTGAAGGGGTTTTTTCTCAGATCATTGCAGTTCAGGAAGGTGATGAGATGTAAATAAATTTCAAGATAAGGACAGAGATGATGTAAGAGATGAAATTGTTTTAACTCACCAATTAAAATTTATGGTGCTTTTAAAATAAAGTTAATCGAATTATTTATTTTTTTAAACCTATCATGCAAAGAGGATTTAAATTGAGAATTTTAATCAAGGTAATAATTTATAATAATTTTTGTAGATTAATGCTCAAAGATGGAAGAGATTCAGAAAATTTTTCCAGAAATTATTTTAATAAATAAAAATCCATATGTATAAAAATTGTAGAAGTGAAAGAAGTTCATGAAAATAAAATAGCGTTTTATAATTTAAGGAAATATGAAACATATGTTTTAAAACAATTATTTGTTATTTAAATGGGAATATCGTCATACCTTGTAAGAAAAATAAAATAAAACACAATTTACTAGATGCAAAATGGGAGAATTATCTGATATGGAAATTTGAGAATACTCTTTTATTGGGCATAAGTTTATTATTATATACTAATCATAAAAGAAGTCGCTTGTCTGCTGTAATAAATTTTGAAGTAATAGCGGAAAATCATCAAAATTCTGTTTAATTTTTAACTGATATTTTTTTAAAAATTCAAGCTGTGTGGTACATTTTCCAAGCCATAGTTGCACTAAATGCAGTATTTCAAATTTTATTAATCTGTTCTAAAGAGCACAAACGCAATCATATTCAAATCCTTATAATAAAGATGAATGATGGTGTGTGTGTGTATGTTGGGGCTTTAGAAGCATGACATAAAATGACACACCTAGAGATAAAAAATATGCCATTATATTGGAGTGTGGAAATGTACACCTTGGTGTTATTTTTTTAAAATGTCAATTGATTAAAAATTATGCGATTCAAATTGATAATTAACATTCAAATTAATTTTTTTGATATTTCGAAGCATTTTTCGCCATAACTTCCGAAAATATTTCAGTATAAAAGTAATTTATATATCTTCTGCAAATTATAAAAATAATTTTTATCAACAATGCTAATTTTTTATGTGGTATAATTTTCCCACCTCTTCTATATTTTAAAACACACGCTTGATATATACTATTTAGTTGGCTATATTTTTGCACGTTGCCTTGATTTGTTTTACTTTTCTAAGAAAAATAATCGTTCAAGATGTCTTTTTAATTTCACTTTGTAAATTTCTTTCTTTTCTCCCTTTAAATTGGCTTTTCTTCTGTGAAAAGTTTTGAATTGCCGAACTTCCAGTCCACTAAAAGTCTTTTAATTAGAGTGTCTGCTCTAATCATATCCCAAAAGTTTTTTTTTTCATTTAAAATCAACTCTCCGAAATGTATATTATAAAATATGACTCATGAACAAGGTATAAAAATTTAAAATTTTTAATCCATCAGAAGTATTGGGTGCGCAAAAAAATCCGTAAAAACTTTAAAAAATCCTAAAACCTGTAAAAATTAGGCAAAATTACAAAACGGTTTGCAGATTTAGCATCGATAAGTCGCAGGAATTTTTTTAGCTAAGAAAAAAAAATAAATCAAAAAACAGTCGATAGGTGGCGCTTCGCACATAAGTGAAAGAAAAGACACGCAAAAAACAAAAATAATATTACCAAACCATTTATTATAGCAATATGTGTTCCATATGTCCACCACCACGGGTGATAACACATTGCAGACGTTTCATAAATCCAGCAACAGCAAGGTCCATCACGTGCGTATGTATGCATGCAAGACAGCTCTCGGCGCATTGCATTTTTTTATTGAAACAGATTGGATGGGCGGGATCGATACACCCGGGATTTTTAATTTCCATCAGCCAAAAGTCTGCTGGTATCAGATCTGGAGACCGAGGAGGCAATTGCAACTTGGCTTCTACCCTTGCACTGCTAGTCCCTGCAGTCAATTCTAATTCTAATGTTTCCATTTCGACTGCAACGCGTGCCGAACGTGCCTGCCTTAGACTTCTTCATCTGAACCTTACATGATCCTCCAGCGAACACGTCTCTTCAAATCGCTGAACAAGATTTATGAGGTATGTCACTGTTAAAGGTCTTTTCTCATTCTTCACATTTTCTGAAGTTGTAATTTACACAGTGCAACAGTCGTTGATTCCTGGTTCAGGTAAAACAGCCTCACAAACAAAGCTTTACCTTTTCTACATAGCATCCTTATTTACTTCTATAGCATGCAACGTAGAACTGATTCTGGATCCAGAGCGTAAGTATTTATAATCGTCTGTCTCATTTGCATATTTCCAACTAAGTCGTGCATACCTCATTTACTGGTTTTATAAATTATTAAAATTTTTACGGACTTTTTGCCCACACAGTACATAAAATATAACTTTTTACTTCATTTAGACTACTTATCCTATTTGATGTATGAACCTATTGCTATCGATTTAGACCGATATATTTTTTGAGTCAGATTAGAGAGTAAATTCTATATATATTAACCATGCCTGCCTTAAATAATACAGTATTCAATTAATAATATAGATATTTTAAAAATTTCAGAAAAAATTTTCGTACATTTATTTTTATACAAAATATTAGATTTCACATTTATTTATTTCTATATATACATTTGTTGAAAAGCATAATTTTTCAGTTTTAATTTGAAATGAGAGCTAACTTAATGTTTTAATTTGATGTTTTGACAACGTGATGACAACACGTTGAAAAAATTAATTTTCCTCATATTGATGTAATGTGCTAATGCAGGTTAAATTTTAATTTTATTTTATAAAGAAAAAATATTTTTTTGTAAATATTCTAAAAATAGTTTTTCAGAATTAATTATAAATAATAAACTTCCATGGTAAAAAATTGGTATAATTGAAAAGAAGCCTTTTCAATTTTAAAATTATTTTTAAAAAATCAATTTTGTGCTGTAATATTTTTTGAAATTATCTCATGAAAACATTAAAAATTTGTTTGGGTTTTAATTAATTAAAATTTCAAGAAATTTGCACCGATGTACACACTCCCACCCTTCAAAAGTATATATATATGCCAAATATGGAAACATAGACATGGTCATTTTTATTATAAGTAGAGAGCTGTATAAAATTATTAAAATTTTATAACTCGATTTATCTGACATTTTTTGCAATTAATGTGATAAATATGTCCCACTTAAGGACTATACAGAGCATCATTTTCATGAAGAATTTAAATTGTGATCAGCCAAAACATTCAGGTTACTATTTACCATCTGGTTTTGCATCAAAATCTCCTGAATCTTTGGGATATAAAAAACGATCTATTCTTCTAAATGCGAGATATTAAGAGATATTGTATTCATTTTTATGGAAGTAACAGTTTAATATTTGCATTTTGTAAGTATGAAAAATACTCTTATTATATTTCATCTTAAAATCATTCAAAAAGTGAACAGCAAGTGGTTCTAAAGAACTCGTTAATTTTTATTCGATTTCAAATGATTTGCAGATTGTCTTCTATAAAATTCGTAATAGTGGCATTTATAAATGTCAGTACGCTGAGAAAACCATTAAAAACCTGTGGACAGTTTTGTAAGGCTTTAGTTTTTGTCTCTTTCTACCTTTTTCTTCTTTTCTATTTTTTTTTTTATTATTATTATTTCAAGAGGTCTTACATGTGGTTCAGAATATCTTATTTTACAATCCATAAAAACACTAGTCTTAAAACACACCCATAAAAATACACGATCAGTTGCATCACGTCATTTCCTATACGAAAGTACACGTTCTAACATTTTTTTTTTGTCTGACTTTGTTTGTTTACGCTTGCCTTTAGAGAGCCATTGAAACAGAAAAGCAAAACAAATCACCCTTAGAATATGGAAATATCTTCGATTTCTATTATTTTTCCTTTTTTTTATTTCAGTTATTATTCTATTTTATCTAAGAGAATGATGTGCATTTATAGATGCTTAGAGAAAAATTCTTCAGTAGTTTTTGCCCTTAATGTTTTATTTCCTTCACACTTTAATGTTTTCCCATAATTACCTCATTATTATGTGAAGGTGTTCATGAAATTACTCCTTCTTGCACTTTTAATAATGCAAAATAAAATGAATGGGATATAAGATTATCATCTAACTGACATCTTAAATAAAATTTTAAAATTAAGATATGGATAAAAAAATGTCACTTTTTCACAACTTTCGAAGATCTGTGAATGAAGGTGATTGCATAAGAAACTATCTGTTTTGTTCTTGAACATTACTAAACCTGCTTATTGCATATGCAGGGATACAACCGAATAAACGGCAGAAACTGTCTGCAGTGTGATTATTGACTGCAAATGTTTGCAGCGTTAATTGATTGCAACTTAACAACATCATAAATTGTTAAGATACTTAAAATATATATTTGCTGATACAGTATCCGTAGTGCCAATAAGCGTAGTTTGATAAATTGATTGTCAAGTACGATCATTCCTTGTTAACAGTCTTTTCCAAGACTATGAGATATATAGTAGAAAGTTTACTAGATTTTATCGAAGATCTACGGAAAGCATAATAAATCAGGATTGATTCTGATTGTCTTAGGGAAATAGAATTTTGCAATTTTCTTTGGCAATAAACATATTAGGACACAAAGTATATTAAATCGCATAAATTTCTATAAATATAAATGTCTATTTTCTAACATTTTCTTCATTTTTAACTCATATTTCTTGTTTCACCCTTTAAAAGGACATTTTTTCTGGTCATGATATATTAAAATATTTTTAGAATTGAAACTGGTTTAAGAAAAGTGATTTGTTTAATTTATAAGATACATTTCAACTGATTAAATAATTAATTTGTTTAATGAATTATTAAGTAACAAATCAAGATACACCATTTTGTGTGAGAAAAGAACTGAAGCATCTAAAGTTGTATCTAATTGAAAACATTGTGAGAATTTATACCAACCTTCATAATTTCATACAAAGATTGGTACTTCAGGAGTCACATTCGCTTGTACAACCCCTTTTTTACATAGTTGCACATTCCCACACCTCACAGACAGAACACAGAAGTAGAGCAAAAATGCCCGAACCGGGACTTTGAGATCACGGAGAATACTCTCTACCCCTATACCAGGACGCCGTCACAAGTATGTTTTAAATAGCATAAGTTCATTTTTATATATGGCATTAACTTTAGAGAAAAATATGTTCTTTTCTAACTATAATGATGTCTTACCCACGTTTCAGCATGAATACTACTAATTTTAAACATAAATGTTAAAAAACTAAAATTTTATGACATAATCAAAGATTTTTTATCTTGAAAACTCAATTCATCTCATATGCCTCTTCTTCGTTCTTCACTAATTTTATAAAGGATATACATCTGGAAGAGTAAAACTGTTAACTTATTTTCTTGAGAAATATTTTTACCAGCTTAACATTATGGCACGGAGCAGGATCTTGTTGCAATACATCAACATCATCAGCGAACGTTTACATTAAAGCAGAATCGTACCTTTTAGTAGCTTATTTTGGAACTCATAATTCCTGTAACTAGTACTGAGCTATCAAGTCCCCAGTTTTCAAATGGTTACAATATATCTAATCTTGAGGTTGCTTGATCATTTGATCAAGTTGTTGTTCACTGATGAGTTCTCCAGTGATTCGAATAACAAATTATGCTGATCATAATCTCTGCACAACAAATTTTGCTTCGCTGGTAAATACAACCTTAGTCCAGTTCTTTGCATACAGGTTTTATATTTCCTTTCCCCCCGATACAAATGTTTCCTCCTCTTTGCAAGGTATTAATAACAGGTTTCGATTAATGTTCTTGCCCATCTCCCTCCTTCAATAAGCTTTCTTCATATTGTCGATGAATTATTCTTCCCACGAGTTACAAATAATTTTCACTGGAGATCTGCGAGTATTTTACTATTTTGTAAAAAATCGTACTAATCGTACAAAAGAGTTATCAGTTCGCGGTTTTGTCTTACATTTACGTTCACATTTGGCTATTTCGTTTTTTGAGTGTGTCAATAGTGAGGAGAAAGGAAGAATGTCTCAAACATATTTAATTGATTGATTATCCGGTGAAAACGGAATTTTTCCAACCTTAACTGCTGTAATAACATCCTTCACAACTAATGACATCCACAGATCTAGAATAACAGTTTTTGATCCATTTCTAAAAGTAATATCCCTTTTTTCATAAATTCAGAATCAAATAGCTCACACAGTTGACTACATCTGACAATTTCAACAATAACTCATGAAATGCATGTGTGTGTGTGTGTGTGTGTCCGCAAGAAGAGTAATTGAAAAATTATTTTAAGATAAAGAATTACTTGAATTGAAAATATAATAGTAATTTGTTGATCTATAATATTCACGTACCGTCTTGAAACGATTTTAAGGAAGTAAGAAACATATATACTTAATTTATGTCATGATAAAATATTGAAAATAATTGAGGAGAAGGCTATTCTCTCTCCTAAACCATAGTTTTTTCCGTAAGTATTTGTCCTTTACGAATTTTCAATAAATGTTCGTAGAAAAAACATGGTCGCGGTTAAAAGATGCCCGAATTCGCTAACTAGGAAAAGTGATGCTTTATTCCACAAATATTGAGAAATACACCTCTCATATTTCATAAAAAGCAATCCGAATATACACAAAGAATAGTTTTTGTAGAAATTAACAATACTTAAGCAGATAATTAATTGACATTTTTATAATCTAAATACCATGAAACATATTAAATTAGTAACAACAGCAAAATTAGGATGCATAAGCAAGGATTTAGAATTATTTTTCCGTGAAAATGATTTTATAAAACAATAAATGGTTTAAACAAACCTCACATATTTACTTTCTTTTGTCCGAAAAAGGAAGTATAGAGAAAGAATTGTAAGAATCAAAACATTTAAAATCGAGACATTGACGAATCTCCACGTTTTAGACGTCCTTGAGTTCGAAAAATTCAATTTTGGAAAATGTCTTCCGATGACAAAGATAACTCAAAAACACGTTAAACTAGACAAATGAAATTTGTATACGGTCTGTACACTAAATTTCTATCAAATTTTGAAGAAAATCCATTCTGAGGAAATCTGTCTGTTTGGATGTTTGAAAATAAGTTAACACGGTAACTACAAAACGCAGAAAACTAGATGGATAAAATCTAGTAGACAAATTAAACATTTGTATTGTAGATATTTTTCACCATTTGAGCCAAATCGAATAAAAAATTGAACGTCTGTCAGTCTATCTTTCTCAATCATGTAAACGCAATGACATAAATATATCAAATTTGGTGTGGGATTTTGTGAGTACAATTGAAGTTCTGTGTTGAACTTTTGTTTCAATCGGTTTGAAAAAATGGCTTTAAAACACAAATTCGATTATCGGATATTTTTAATATCATCTCAGAGATTAATCGCCAAAACATTTGCCAAATACCACGGTATAGATTCAGTACACATGTTAAATTCACGCAAAATGGTAATAATCCGTAACTATTGTTCACTAGTGCCATATAAGCAGTTGTTTGAGATAACGCCTTGCATGGAGATATTACCTTAGAGTGTATGTTAGAAAGTTTTGGAAAGACCACTCCCGCTAGTTACAATTCAAACTAGAAATGAAATGCCTATATTCAGTTGAGTTCGGAATTTAAAAAAACACCAATTGCTAAATCCACTGAGTTTTTTTTCATAACCAATTTGCGACCATCCTTACCTCAAATTCTTCCATCTGCATTCAGCAATTGAATATTTTCAAATTCTTCCGGTTAAATTCCCCTGCCAAGGAGCGAGAAGACAATTTAATTCAAACCGACTTCCTGGAATTTAATTACAGCTGCTGAGTCTGTGTAATCCGAGGAATACTTCCAAGATCTCTTAGTCTCTGTTGAGATCGCATTAGGGGGTGTATGTCTTGATTTATAAGGAAGGCGTTTTCATGGGACAATTCTCGTTCAAGACAAAGAATTCAAGTCTCTTTTCGGAATAATAAACAGTATTTCTGCAATTCTTAATGGTATACTTAGAAGTATTCATGTTTCACTGTCGTTTCTAATCTATCACCATCAACTATATTTAAAGCAACGATGTTCATAATTGCTTAAATCAGACGTTTTAGCGTATGAAACATCCTATATATTAATAAATATTCTTTTTTTTTTATTCTTCATAAGCTAATTGTATTTCTAAGTTCATATGTCCATAATTTTCAAACAAAACATATAAGACAATGATGAATTGAAAACTTTTTGGTTGTTCTACTTTTGATAGTAATCAAAAAATAGTATAGTAGATAAGTAATTGTAAGTAATCACATATGTCTATAATAACTCAAAAATTTAATGAGGCGAATAAAACTTCGCATGTAACCTAATTGCAAAATTAAAAATCATGATCAAACAAATAATATTCATCAAAAAGAATTCGTAAATTTGGCCGGCGTCCCGGCATAGGGTAGTGCGTTTTCCCCATGATCTGAGTGTCCCGGCTCGGTTCGAGTTCGGGTATGATTGTTCGAAGTGTGCGACTAGAATTCCCCGCCCAGTAAAAAGGGGTTGTGCAAGCGAATGTGGCGCATTAGTAGTTAAGACGCTCCCTTGGCCGTAGATGGCACTACTGAAAACAAGAGACGCTCTCTCGGCTTAAAATCGCTGACTTCATCAGCGGGCTTGTTTATGACAAGTGCCATAAGATAAAATAATTACTAAAATTGTATTGGGTTTTTCGGAAAGTAATTTCGTTTTTTTTTTTTTTTTTTTGAAATGGAAGACAGTTTTCGTATAATAAACAAATACTTTAATAAATTATATGTTGGCCGTTCTGGTCCAACACCTTTTGCCATCTTTCTGGTAGTAGCATAATTCCACGCTCATAAAATTTTTGGTCTTTGCTGCCAAAAAACTGATCAAGGTGGTTTTTGACCTCCTCATTTGAGGTAAAGGTTTTAATGTCTAAAAACTTTAGCGAACCAGTTCTGGAACTGGCGTACTGTCAACACACCTTCTCCATACACATCGGTCAATTTCTTTCTGGCTTGAAAAGCATTTTTACCCTTTCTGTAAAAAAACAGTAAGGTATGTCGAAAATGCTGCTTATCGCTCTCCATATTTAAAAGGGCACCAACCAAAAACTACTGCGTAGAATTAATTGGAATTTTTCACACATAAGCCTTGCTATATGAGCTCTCAAAGCATATAAAAATTATACGGCTTAAATGTGAAGTTGGGTGCAAAAAATACAATTAAATCCTCTGTCAGGAAAAAACGAAATTACTTTCCGAACAACCCAATAGATATATCCTGGCGTCTATATCAACCCTTTAAAGAATAAACCGCCTTACTGTCTATTTATTAGAGTACATACGAACATAATTGCTCAAAAATTCCAGAAGAGAAACGAGTGGATTTTAACATTTTATTTTTTCACTTCGACATAGATCTACACCAAATGTTGAACATGTTCACTGGAAAAGAAATTTTTTAAATAATTGCCTGTTTCCTCATTGTACTATAAAAAGAAATTACTCCGCGTTTACTCATCATATACAATGAGGAACAGAAATGACAGCACTCTAAATAGATTTTACTTTCTCTTATACTTAGAGAAATATTGTAATCGTTAAAAACTGTGAACTCGAGAAGTTAAAACATCCCCATGCTTCAGACCTTTTTGAGACTAAAAAAATATTTTTCTAATTAAGTGCTTATTCTGTCTTTTAAAGAAATATGTAAATTTCTTTTAAATTTGAAGGAAATCTATTCATCGAATTGTCTGATTATAAATAAAGGTAATAACTATAAGACAAAATCCTAATTTAGGGTGCCCCGTACTTCGCCAATTATCTCAATAGTACCAAGTGGCTAACAAATTTGGCGGATCAGATAAACAACCATGTAAATAATTATAGTTAACTACTATATTTGTTAAAATTATGAGTTGTAATCAATTAATCGATCATCTGTAGATGAGACGCATTAGTTATTTCCATAAAAATGACGAATTATCAAGGAAAACATTAATTCAAGAAGTCAGTTTTAAAAAGTGCAAAAGATTCCTTTGCAGAATAGAAAAAATATCTTTATAGAGTTACCAGATTATAAAAAAAGTTGTTATATTAATAATGCAAAAGATTCCAAACGTTTATTTGCAGACGTTTTTAGTTAAAATAATATAGTTCTTAAAAAGATGTTTTTAATTAGCATGAATTAATTCAGTAAGAACAGTAAAAGAATAAATATTATCTCTTCATACTTCCTATTAAAATTAACACTAGAATTTTTATTAGTGATAAAAAAATTTAATTATGATACACGATTAAATTAAATTCCTTAATCGATATTTATATGCATATTTATTTTAATTTAATATTTTTCATAAACTAGTTATAGTTCATATACAACTGAACAAGCAAAAATAATAATAATAATAATTTTAAAAAATCGTAATATGGTTGCTAGAAAATTCTTTGTTTGGCTTACCATATTGGGAACAAATTCGGTGCCCCACTAAACTAGAATTCAACCAATTTAGAAATACAAAAGCCTAGATAGGTAAAGTTTAATTCACAGATTTAGTATCTAAGATGTAGATCCGTAAGAAAATTTGAACCAAATATATCATGGAGTCTATCGATCTATATGTTATATGTATGATAACGCTATTACCCAAGTGAAAAGGGATTTAAATTCAGCAAATTTGGTTTCATGTTTTCTAATAGACATTTATTATTTAAACATTGCATTTTATTTGTTTTGTGATGGATATTTTATTATTGATTTATTTACTTGTGATTTGAGGTTTGTCTTACGAGCAGTAAAAACATTTAATGAATATTGCCGCATTGAAATGAGGCGGTTGATTCTCCATGGCCGAATGGTCATATCACTGATCTCATAATCAAGAGGTCAGAAGTTCGAATCTCGCTAGAGACAATGCGATTCACAGTTTGAGTAAATATTTAATTCTTTGATTTTATGTTTTCCTTTATTTCATGTTCCAAAAGATTCTGGAAATTTCTTTAGTTTACCAGACAAGTGTTCTGGACTTTTCTTACTGTCTCCAGAAGATTATTCTCGAACTTTCCCTGCTAGTATAAAAGAAGAAGATCTGTCAGTCACTGTGTTCTGAGTTTAGAGTTGTGTTAATAAATTGGTTTAGCTCTACTTCTTGTGTGTGTCATTGAGTTCCACACTAAAGAACCTACTTGACAATATTATTATTACATCGTAGCAAGTATTTATATTGCATTTGAAGTTGAGATGGTAACAAAAGAGGACAAGTAAAGCTTTAATTTATTCTTTTTTTTATTTGGAATTAAGCTGTTTTTCGTTCATGGCATTTTAAAACAGCTTGTTTCCATTTACTTTTGTTGACTGAAAAGAAGGAATCAATTTCTCAGGAAAACCGTACTGAAACTACTAACTGAGGGCATGCATGATTTGTGGGCAATATTGGGGTTGACGAGCAAAAGCGAACAAGCCCCCTCCTTCCCAAGTTACTAAAATTATGATTCTGTGCCAAATTTTCACTTCAATAGCTCGAAAAAATGCATCCAAATTGTTTTTTTCCAAAGGAGCACAAAGCTTTCATGCCCACAATTCGACAAATAAGTATTTGTTTTCCAAGGTCCATGATTTTATGCTAGGTGTTGAATAATAACACCTTTACTAGAGAGAGCACTCCAAGGAAACCAATTGCTCTGGTCTTATTCGTCGTTCGTAGATTATTGCTAAGACAAATTTTAATTTATTGATTTTTGCAAAGAACACTGGATTATTGCATATTTTGGCGAATATTTAAAAATGAAGAGCAAATAGTTTGATTATAAAAATTAAATTTTTTAGTTATACTTGACAAACTAAAATTAATGCGTGATTTATTCAAATTTATGTTAGAAAATTGCATTGCTTTATTTGTGCTTTTTGAAATAATTTTAGATTAAATAAATTATTCTAAACTGAAATAAAGAAAAAGGTGTTTGTGCTTATATTTATTTCTATCCTTTTGAGAAAAATTGAGGCAATAAAATAATTATTCATCCAGGAAAACAGAATACACAAAATAGTAGATATATGGCAAATATTAAAACATAAACTAAATGTTTGTGAAACTAAAAAGAAAGAAAAAAAATGCAACATATTCTTTAATAAAACAACAACAAAAAAATGGAAGTACAAATCCTTGAAACGAAACATGATTGAAAAGAAATTTCTTACAATGGAACAGAATGAATTTTATAGCAAACATATTTACCGTTTACATAAATCATACTCAAGTTGTGACTCATCCTTAGAAACTCAGGAGAGCCAAAAGGAAAAAGATTAAATCTTTGATAGATGAATTAAATCCGTGGAATTTCTTAAAGTCTTTTATATTCTAATTTATTGCTGATATTAGGAAATGAAAAGCTGAAACAATAAAGAAATAGTAATATTTTATTTGTAATTTCATTACTTCATTGATGTTCATATTTTATATCAGTTGTGTTTATTTTATTAATAAGAAAAACAGTTATCGTAGTTAAGTTTGCAGACAGGTACTTACTTGTCTGTAAAATTTTGAAAAGAATTGGCGAGAATTTCCAATTTAAATGATAATTGGATTTGCAGATTGTTATTCTAACGTTTTTTCTAAAAAGTTTCCAGACCATTTTTCACATTCTATTGACAACGTAATGAAAATGTTTGCATTTTTACGGGAAATCTCAATTTATAACTGACATTAATTAACAAAAAGAATGGTAATATCTGAAAGAAGAACATTAATTACTTCATAGAATTTCTTCTTTTTCTAAAACATTTGTAACATTGTACATCATAAACATTAATTCTGGAAATAACCATCATTTTTCAATCTATTTGCTACCCTTTATTTCCCCATGATTAAGTATTCTATCTCGAGGAACTTAAGGTGAACCCTATATAAACTAATCGCCTTCCATTCGAATGATCGATGAGTCAAAAATGCGGCAGATGGATTTTGCAGAAAAATGGTTTGACCGTCATTTTTCTTCCGTTGACTGGATTAAGAATTGTTATGTCACAAAGAAAATCTTAATAGTAATGTTATTAATTTCATCTTCGTTGCCAGTTGAAAGATCGTGACTCTGAACAGCATTAACTACTTTGGACAAAATAAACATGCCATTGCTGTAAAAAAATTATCCAACTGTCACAACATAGCAGGGGTTTTTTGTTTTGTCTAATTAATAATCAAATGCAAGGTTAATTTTTTGATCTTTTTAACTTAATAATTTCTTTTTATTCCAAAAAAGGGTGCATTTTATTAATTCTTTTTTCCAGAAAATAGTGCTTTTTTAATTAACTTTAAAGTATATTTTTGGATAATTCATACCAATATATTTTAATGAAAAGTTTAAAAAATATTTTCAGTTTCCATATTTGCTTCCCTTAATGACAATGAAGTACACTTGGACAACTAGAGACAGAGAAAGTTCTCAATAAGGGCAACACCAGTTTTCTAATTGCTCATGAATTTATTATATTTATATTTGATCATTCATCATGTTTCAGCCATTTTTAAAGAGTGCT
This sequence comes from Argiope aurantia, assembly GCA_026543865.1. NCBI lineage: Eukaryota > Metazoa > Arthropoda > Arachnida > Araneae > Araneidae > Argiope > Argiope aurantia. Next base: position 31,642 of record JAPMOR010052386.1, on the reverse strand, counting down.
ACATTTTTTGAAACATCAAAATCATTTCTAATGAAACATTATACATGGATTCATTGCTATAAATCCAACTTACCCATTTAAGGTTTAGATACTTCGCACGTCGTTTTACTGAGATTCAAATCTACGAAATGTGTCTCAAAAAGGCCTTCCTATAGCATCAAAATAGAGTGACCGATTCGTGCATTAGTAATCCTTCAGGCTAATTGAAAATTTAATATTCGCAGAGTTTACAAAATATAAATAAGCACTCATGATTTCAATATTCTGCGAAATCAGCTAAATTCTATGACTTTTGTCTATAAATTTTAAAAATCTGTGGACTGCATTGAATGTTTTTTAATATTTCTCAAGTCCATTATTTATCCAAGATAAATTATATCAAGTCCATAATTTATTATGTGATGAGACAAACATGGTGAATGTTCTATTTATGAAAATGCTGTATAGATGGCAAGAAAGCATTTATAGTTACTTGAGGATTAGTAAAATTCGTTGCTCTTCCTTTCTCATAATATTTTGTCAATAGTCGATTAGCTTTTTATGTGTGTAATCACGCTGGATAAAAATTCAAATCTTACTTTTTTTTAATTTATCGAGAATTATGTCCCTTGCCAAGCTATGTCTCTTATTGTCCCTTTCTTTTATTTTCATAAACGTTTTCCTTTTGTCCACCATTCCTACAAATAAAAGAAACAGAGAATAAAAATAAATGTGAAAGAAAGTTCCTCACCATCAAGGAGTATGACTTCCCTTTCTCAATTCCACGTACATTGTAACGACTGGCTGCATTACCATTATTCAGGAAATAAAAGAAAGAGAGGCAGATAAACTCACAACTGCGAACAATGAGTAGTAAGAGAAAAGTATAAATAGTATTCGAATAAAGGATCTATAGTTTCTGGAAGGGTTGCAAGAAACATGACTATTTGTGTGGTTTCGACTACTACGAATATTTATATTTAATGTGTCATAGTTAAAATAGTAAAATAATTAAACAATCACATATATGCACAATCAGTTGCTGCACAATCCTTTTGAGGGGAAAATAATTAATTCCCCAAAGATTTCACTCGTGTGTTTGTGTGTCAGTCATAGAATAATAATCCAGCTCAGATTAACTTAATTCGAAAAAATTATAAGTTTATTAATGTAAATTATATGAATTAAAATTAAAAATGACCATTTTTATACACAGCAAAGGAATTATTCATATTGTGTATTTACTGTACCCAAGACCTTGAGGAGATTTTATATGTTCCATTCAGGAATGCAACAGAATTAAAGTTGAAAATTTAAGATTCTAGAGAAATTTCTGCCTCTGCCTCTAGAAATTGAATGTTAAGTAGTTGAATCCCCTCTTTTTCTCCCTCGGTGTAGGAGAAACTTTGCAAATGAGAAGAATCAACATTTTTTACTAGTTCCCAGAAAAAGCTGTCTGTTAAACGGTATTTATTAATTTATCTATTTCATTACTTACTATAAGTCTATAAAATGAATTTTTGATCTGACATACATGTAATATTACATTATATCACTGCTAAGCACGGTATCGACTATCCAATTATTTTTTATTATCATGTGAGAACATGATGCTGTTTTGGTTGAGGTTTTTTAAGCCTCAAAATGCGTAGGCAACAAATTGACGATTTATTGCTTTTGAGGAATCAATTTTTCGCTTTTAGGGTTATTAGAAAATATTAGAAAATAATGCAGAATGTTGTCACAGTTGGCGATAAATCGCCAACTAAAGTTACAACTTAATTTCCAGATTTTTTGCTTTTGGGGTTATTAGAAAATGGTAAAGAAGGTTGTCACATTTGGTGACTAATCGCCATAGAGTTTTGGAGATGAAAAAAATCTAATCGTTTTCTAGATATCGATGTATGCGTAATCTGATAGACACGTGATTCTTTCAAACCTTTTTAAACTGGTTAATGACTTAAATTAATTAAGACAAATATTGTCTTAAAAATTATAATGCTCTCAGATGATAACAGGAAACTTGCGATAGCAGATTTCATTTTTTATTTATATTATTGTTACTTTATATAATATATACTATCACATACTCCTTCATATATAGTTTAATATTGTCAGATCTTCTAATTCGTGAACTTTACGTGATCTCAACATCTTCTATATATCCACCATAGCTTTCCCGATATATCAATCCATATTTCTCCCATAGGTCATAGTTTTAGATACTCTGCTGCAAAATAATTGATATGATATGTGAAGATTAATAAAAAGGACTAATAGTACACACTAAAGGCATAAATATTTTGTCCTTTTTCGAAGTTCCAGATTCCTTCCATAATATCTCCTCTTCGTCTGAAAATAATCTACCAAAAGTCGAGAGAGCAGAACTAAGCTGTGTGCTGGTGGAGCTGAAATTGAATCGAGATGTCTCAATCCCGTCAACTCGGAAAGAGCGTACCGGAAATTGAAAATCATCAGCACTCTCTCGTAATAAGAGAAAGACCAAGAAAATTGAGTACTTTTCCATGAGGCACGCCGCAATTTCCCAGAGAAAATGAAAGCTCGGAAATTAAATCCACCAAAAATCGAAAACTTTTATTTATTTGCAATCCAAATGTATTTTTTTTCCTTTCTGAACCCTTAGCCTTTCGCCGTGAAAGATTTTAAATTCCAAATTCTTTTTCCTGGAACGGTATCTGAAGGCGAGGTAATATTTGCAGCCAAGGGATATTTTCCCCTATCGATGCCTTACAGCAATTTCACCTGTACCAAGAATTTTCTCAGATAGAAGAGGCAAGATTTGAGAAAAAGATATTTTTTGGCGAATTTTTGATACATCTTAACATTTATTGGTAATATGAATTAAAATGGATCTCAAAAATAACCCAATCTTGAATTTATCTTCATCAGATTAACTTTCGGATTTATTCAAAATTTGATCCTGTGACACTCAGTTAATTAATTAATTTATTTATTATTATTTTTTTGGACAAAAAGCTTTTATCTGCAATGATACATATATAAAAATTGTATTAAGAATAGATATAATATATAATAAAACAAATTATAAAAATCCCAAAATGTGCATAAAAGTTAAAACTTTAAATAACGTATAATGGAGTAAAAATGTTCTAAGAAAAAGATTTTCTGATAATGTTAAAAACATGAAGTAATAAAAGTTTACTAAATTTCTCTCTGCCTTATAATAAATGCATTTTTTTCAGGTAAAAATCTATTAATTATTTACTATCTATAGCATTTTATTTTTATATGTATAATATTTCATTTATTTCTTCTCTTAAAATTTTTAACTGATAAATATTTTAATATCATCCAGCAACCACGGATATAACACACACACCTTTTCTGGATTTTGTTGGCATCTTAGGATATTATGTCACATTCTGATTTTATTTGAATTCTTTAAGATAACTATTATAAAATTAAATTCATTCTATATCATTGTTTTATCATTAAAGATCCTTTTGAATTATGTTTCAACGGTATATTCTTTTATTTTCCCATCATATTTCTTTACTTTTAGGTACTTAAGTTTTTTTTATTATTATTTATTTAGTGCCATTCACATTTTGCTAAGATTTTTTTCTCTTCCTTGAATTCTTTCCCAAAAATCTTTTTTTTTTTTTCAAAAAATAGAAACATAAAAATAAAAGAAAATTTCCTTTGTTTCAAAGAGTTGTTTTCTGCTTCCTCTTCAGCTGTTGCAATTAAATAAATTATTGAAATTTTCTGATGACAATATTATTGTAATATGTAATTGCAAAAATTTGGCTGATTAAAATTATAAAATGGCGTTTCCTTACTACATCTCTCTGCCCGTTGTTTTTAAATATTAATTAATCTAGAAATCATTAATCTAGAATTGATTTTCAAAAGGATGATAATTTTTAAACAATAAATGAATTTTTCTAATAATATATAATTGATTGTCAAAAGAGATGGCATTTTGCTTTGTATTTATCCATGTAATGATAAATAAAAATGGTAGCAGCAGCGTTCTCATTTCCATTTTCGAATATATGCGATCAAAACTGGTTTATATGTTGGCGTATAAAAATTATATATTAAAACTTTTCACTCAGCTTGTTACATTTTTGAGTTATTACCCTTATACAGATAGTTCGACAGATTGTTAATTTACTAACGGATTGATGTAGTATTTGATTCATATCTATAATTCAAGACATAAGAGAAATTTCATTCTTCTAGTTCATATTACTTATTTTAAACTATAGAGCTCACATGGACGAATAGAAATATAAAATATCGTTTAATGAATTTTGTTTAAAATTTAATATTATTACGGGAAATTCCGTGCGGTAGACGTACAATGAAAAAGTCTAGCAGATTCAGAGGGGATTAATGGCGCTTTATTTTACACGAATAAATGGCAAAAAAAAAACATAGTGGAATCATGCACAAAAAGAGAACTTACAATAAATAGCAATATTTAAGTTGCATATCGCTATTAAATAATCGCAATATCAGAAAGCTCTGAGGAGGATCTTGCTGGGTATCAATACTCAAAAGGAAGCCTGCATTCCACTATTCCTTTTCTTGACTCGACTACTCTACTCGTCAAATATTCCTTTTCTTGACTCGACTACTCTACTCATCTGCGCGCCTCATCTTTAACAGTTGCAACAGAGCATCGAAAGTTCTAGAACAAAAGTTGCAGCTCGAATTCTATTAGAAATATCACCAAGCATTTTGGGGATCCGTCATTCTTCTCTCCAGTTTATGACCAAGATCCGTATGTAACATTATAACTCTTTATTGTTCGGTTTTCGAAATAGCTTATTTCAAATGACTGACTCGTTAAATTGTTAGAAGTTATTTCATTTATTGACATAATCTCAAAATAACTCTGTGATCAGAAACGTCTGAAAAGTAAAAATGTATCTGATATATTTTTTTAAATCTCTTATACCAGAAAGAAAGAAAAACTTTCTCTCTATCTAACTCTCCTGTATTTTTCTGTTTGCAAAATCTATCTTACGTAGCATCAGATTTCACTGAAGTAGACTCTCAGAAACAAAAAAATTGTTTAATGTATATTTTGTGCATGTAAATGCTAATAAAATCAAATTGAAACACGAGTGCAGTAAACAATGGAGCTATAATATTATAAAAATGACATTGAAAATTAAGGCTGTCTGAATATATTGCTAAAAAGCGTATAATGCAGAAAAGAGAGTCGAATTCTTCGTCTTGAAACGAAGACTCCTGTTCTATGAAAATTCTTTCTCTATCTATCAAATCATTCACCTCCTAATATCTTCTTTGCGAACACTAGGAAATTTTAGAAGCATTCCTCGAATTACATCAACGTGGAAGCTGTAATTAAATTCCAGGAAGTCGGATGGAATTAAATTGTTACTTTGCTCCGTGACAACAAAAGTTAACAGGAAGAATTTGAAAGTAAATTTTTCTTTGCAAATCGATAATATATTGGCATGGATCTCTGAAAGCTAGCATAGAATTTTGAATATTAATTTAAAATGAATTAGTTCAAAGATCTTTATTTTTCAGTTATTCCTTCATTCATGAATTTCATTAAATTTCACCCTGTTATTAAATATATTATAAAGGGAACAATAAATCTATAAAATGGGAATTTTTTTATTATTTATTTCCAATTTTATTTGGTCTGATAATGATATGGTATTGTTATTTATGTAGTCGTTTATTTATTGGACATAATTATAATTCAATTTTTAATAATAATTAATCACAATGTTTAACATAAAACGCAAATTCTAACCATTAAAATTTTAAAAACATGGGGAAGTGCATAGTTTGTAAAGGATTGTAACATCTTACTGTAAAGGCAATCACAAATAAATACGGGTAGAATTATTGCGCACAAATATTCCTGTTCAAACCGTCATGACACAATTATAGAATTTTTATAAATAGTGAATTATTTTCATATGCAAAAGGGGTGTTCAAATGAAAAGGTACGAAACGTCGTTACAACGTAACCCTTAACATATTTGCTTATGCAGCTATGGGAGAACGCAGCGAGACATCTAGGGATGCGATTGGCGTCTCTGGCGTAGATCGGAGCATGCACCGATGCCCGCATACACAGGAGAGAGCAGAGGCTCTTATAAAGAGTGCCATCCAAATGACGTGGCAATGCATGTGAAGACAGAATGGCGTTCACATTGCAAAATTCGATGATTGGGGAACAGCGAGGCGTTATCCGATTTTTGACTGCGGAATGTGTTACATCGGCCGCAATTCATCGAAGGATGGTAACCGTATGCGGGAAAGACTGTGTTTCAGACAAGTCACTGGGAAAATGGAGTGTCCGTTTCTCGTGGAGGTCGTGAGATTTTGGTTGATGATCCCAGACCAAGCCAGGCAAACATAGTCATCACAGCCGATCTCATCGAGTGAGAAGTGATCGCCGTGTCCCATTTCGAACGTTGGCGCTGAAGGTAGAAGGTGGACAAATGTTCACGACAGGTTGCGTTATCGGAAGGTATGCGCTCAGTGGGTTCCGAAACAGCTGAACCACCAGCACAAGGAACTGCGTATGGAGCTAGCACTTCAACATCTGTTTCGGTATCATGAAAATCCCGATTTCCTAGAGCGTATCATCACAGGTGATGAGAGCTGATTGCATCACTACGAGCCAGAGACAAAGTGGGGCAGCATGCAGCAAAAGCATACGTCGTCATCTCCCACTAAAAATTTCAAAGCCTTGGCGTCAGCAGTCAAGGTATTGCTCATCGCCTTTTTCAACGTTCAACGTCCGTTAATTGTTGAATTCCTCGAGCACAGATGAACCATTCACTCCGATGTGTACTGTGAGACACTCCGAAGACTACTCAGGCCCATCAAAAACCGGAACTATTCACGGAGGTTGTGGTTCTGCTCCATAATAACACGCGTCTCCACGTTTCCAGGGTCACACACGCGGAACTGGCCAAGTTCAAGTGGGATTAGCTTGACTATCCGCCCTACAGCCAGCACATGTCTCCCTGCGATTTTCATGTGTTTGGTCCCCTGAAAAAACATCTGAAAGGGAAGCGCTTCAACTCGGATGGCGAACTCAAGGACGCTGAGAAGGATTGGGTCTCCTCACGACCACAGGAATTCTGGGAACAAGGAATGCTTCGGCTCGTAAATTAATGGGATCGTTGTGCTCAGGCCTATGGTGTATACGTTGAATAAAGTCTTCATTTATACCCACAGTGTCGTTTCGTACCTTATCATTTGAACACCCCTTGTATTATATAGTAGATGAATTAAAACAATTTTTTTCATTGATTCTTTACTTTTCTTCTTAGGGAACTGTATATGTTTTTATTATTATTATTATTATTATTACTGAAGATTCACACATTGATTTTTTTCTACAGTCTTTTGTCAAGGACCATTTATTATAAAAGTTTATTGTGGAGGACAACGGCTAACAGAAAATGAAGTGCTGGTTTCAGTGACATTATTTAATCCGACTCAAAAAACTGTCCTAGTCATCCTATAAGTTGTTTTAAAATGAGATTTTAATCTTTGAAATCGAAAGATATTTTAAACTAGTATCAGTATAAATTTCTAAGAAAAGTATATTTAACGTCACTGTAAAATTGTTCGCTTTACGAAAAACATCACTCGCAAACATGGATCTAAATTTTGACAAAATTTATTTATCCATTTGCTTGAAATAACATCTATTCACAAAATTACGATTGTAGAAAATAAAACAAATCTGAGAGGCATTTCTTGAGGGATAAACTTTATACATTCACATTTCGGCTTTTTTTATTGAAATACATAAGAAACCTTCATCAAATCTAATAAAAGCAAAGTTTATGCCATGTCCACCACGATTCCAAGATCTACAATTGCACGTCTTTCTCCATAGCATAATTGTAAAGTGATATTTTTCACAGTACAGTAGCTTGTAGCCTATTTCTCAGTTTATACAAAACATTATAGATAACTGTCACGCAAATGACTTTCCATACAATTTCCGCAGTGTTCATACACAAAATCATACTACACATTCATTATTTTGTATTCTTCCAGTTGTCATTAATTCGAAATTGTGATGAACATTCTGAGTTTATTTCACCGAAATAATTGTAATTCCTCAAAATTATTGGTTATTATGCATATTAACTGATGCATGTATACTTCGCCATATGAATAACATTTAAAATTGCCATAGGTGTGATACAGAGAACGATGACAGTTAAATTGATAGTTGGATGCATCTATCATTAAAATTATCATATAATTTCGCTGATTTAACAATCTGTGTAGCATAGAAGGTACATTTATTTTCTGTCCAGAAGAATTCTCGTCGTCATTTCTGCGTCTCCTTATAACTGAATAGGCAAAGTAAATTAATTGCATTAACTAAGGAGATAAATTCTACTGGTTGCAATATCTTTTTGATTTCGTTTTCAAGGAATGAAATGGTAGTTAACGATATAAATTATCTTATTTTTCAGTCTAAAAGCACGTCTCCTTTATCTAATTAAAGAACATTCTGGTTAAATTCCCTTTAAATTCTTGCAAAGCCTCTGGTGGATTTACATTCATTTTAATTCTCTACTGAAAGGCTTAAAGCAGATAACTAATCAAGAAGTTATAGCATAGATAAAGTTAAAGGAATTAAATTCCATTTTGAAGCAAATTATGTTTCCTAAAATATAATAAAGTAGTGGAAATTACATTAGTTACTGAATTTATAGATCAGTGAAATATAATACAATGAAGTTAATCTGCTACACTTGATAAATAATTGTAAATATTGATTAAGAAATTGTTATTTAAATTGAACTCAATTTTTTCTGAAGACTTTAAATCAATATATAGTAAGAGTTTTCGCCCAATCGTTTGTATACTTTTATAATTCCGCTGCTGAGAAGGGTATGAGTCATTTTGGGAAGTTCACCTTTAGAGAGATTTCTTTTCTTCCCTGACAAAAATAGATTTGAACAAACTTTCGAAAACCCCTCCCAACCAGTTATGGTATTTCACAAATAATCTGGATGGGTCCTTCCAGTTTAGACCCAGATCCCAGCAAACTGCTTTCGCTCGCTTCATACCTTTTAAAATTACCTTTTATCTTATTATAAAAAAAATTCAAGATTTCTTTTTTCATACAATTAATATAACTTTCAATTCTTTACTGTTTTATGAAATTGTGACAGCGACTTTAAAAAATATTACTTTGTTCATCATAACATTTCATAACATCATATACTGACATAGGAAAATTGCTCGGCAAATTAATTAATTTTTGAATGTTTGTAATTCATTGTCTATGAGTCTGTATTTAATCTTTATCATCATATCATCACGTAATGCACTTTCAGTTCATTTGCATTGAAAAAAAATTGTTTAACTTGCAAGAGTAATTTTTATAAAAACCAATGGGAGTGGTCTCTCTAAAACTTTCTCGCATACTTTGTAATAAATTTTTCATTCCAGAAAATGTCTTACATGGTATTTGCATACAGTAGTTACGAAATATTTTTGCCATGATATTAGCATTTTTACTGAATCTATCGTGCCATTCTCGGGGAGTTATTTGGCAATTAATCCCTGGTACGTGGTTAATATTATCCAAAAATCGAATTTGTGTTTCAGATGAGTTTTTCTCAATCGAATTTAATAAAAATTTGGTACAAAACTTCACTTGAAGTCACAAAATTCCATACCAAATTTAATATATTTTAGGACCTATATTTTTGAAATAATGAGTTCACATGTTTCTGAAAGTATAGACCGACAGACGAGCCCACCCTAATGGGATTTGGCAAGAAATTTGGCAAATGTCTGCACTATAGATGTCAAATCTATGAACCAAATTTTATCTATCTAGCTTTGATCATTTACCAATTATCGTGTTAACTTATATTCGAAAATACGGACAGACGGGTTTCTTCTGCACAGATGTTACTCAAAATTTCAAAAATTTCAAAAAAATTCTGAAAATTTGATGTAGAAACCGTATGCCTTATTGCAATCGACTAGCTCAAAGCGTTTCTGAATTATCTTTGCATATACAGACATTCTCTAAAAATGTGTTTTTCGAACTCAAGGAAGTCCAAAATTTGGAAAATCGTCAAAATGTCGAATTCATTTTTTTAAATAATTACAATACTTTCTCTATACTACTTAACAGAAAGTAAAAATTAATATAACTTTATTATGTCCAAGATTGCATCTTCTCTGCTTTATCTATAGAATCTTTTTATATCAATACCTATATTTAGGATTTAAATTTATAATTTCAAAACTCGATTATTTTGATTCTTATTATTAATTGGGTATCCGATATAATTTAAAATGTAATTAAGAAAAGAGAGACAGTATACATTTGCAGTACTGAAAACATTAACTGCGAACAGGTTTTGAATCATTAAAACACAACAAAATTAAGCAACTCTAAAATCAACAAAGCGAAAAAGATTCACTCATTTCTGATCCTGTTATTTCATGATGAATTTCTAATTTCATCACAGATACGAATACATTGATGAGTGAGGCTGCTCCCTCAAGAGTCGCAAACCATTTCGCCATTAATTAATCGCTTTTGCTAATTAGATTAAATCTATCGACGCAGCGAAATCTCGGCCTTTAATATTGCTTTTGACCCTTGACAATCACTGGTTTTAAGGGGGGAGGGTGGATAGCTAATGAGAAAATTCCACCCTTCTCTCTGATAAGCACATTTTCTGGTAGAGTAACTTCCGATCCATAATACATGTGCCTCTACAGATAAAATTTCCTTTAAAGTCATAAGCGTTAAACTTCATTAAGCTGTGTTCAGAAGTTAGAAAATATATCATTTGAGATTCGAGTTAATTGATTTTTCTATTGACGGCGAAACAAAAGAGAATTAATCCATTTATGAAAAAAAAGACGATAATGATTAATATTTATCTTCAGTTATTAGTTATAATATTGTAACGGATCATGAGTTGGCTATAAAGTAAGTTAAACATCTATATTTTATGGTTTGAACCGAAGGTGTTCATTCAACCATGTATTTGAAGGGAATTTATAAAACAGTTTCTCTAATAATAAATGAAAAAAATCTGTAATACATGCACTTAGCAATATATTTCTTTTTTAAGTACAGTGAGAAGTATCTTACTCATGCGCCGAGGAATAAAATTTTTTTAATTTATATCTATAATCAATACAAAATTGCAATTAACATAAAAGATAAAAAGTTTTTGAATTACTCTAAATATCTAGGGTATCCATATTGTTATGTAAGGGGTATTCTTATAGATGAAAGATAATTATGTATATGAGACCAAACGGTTAATAATAATTAATCAGAATTCTGTATAATTATAAGTATAATTTAAAATAATGCTTTTGTTTGTTTTTAATTTTTCTTATTATTTTTATACAGGTGTTGTAATTAGCTGTAGCTCATCAAAATTCAATTATAAGGCTAAATCAATCTTATTTTGGCTACATGACCATATTTATGCTGTTAGTATAGGCATGTCGACCCGTTTTCATGATATATATCTTATCAAAATAAAAGAAAATATTAATTTAAATTATGATTTCTTAGTAATGATAGAGCATTCTGTTAGGTTAGTAATGCTTGCTGAAATTAATTATTGATGAAGATTGCTAAAACTGATCTTCTTGGACAGTCCAGTCTTGGAAATCGTAATGACATATTAGGTGGCCATGATATGAAATATAATGGGAAGAATAAAATTTCCAAACGAAATAAAAGTTAGCGAAATCCGCATATTAGATATTTTATTTAAGGAAATGACAAAATCTTTGGGACAGTGGAAATACTGACCATTCTATTTATAAAATCCTCAAGACAGTAAACCTCTCTTCAGAGCTTGTAAATAAATACTGGTTGTAATAGGATACGGTCTATTTTCTTCATTTTTTTTTCATTTCCACTTCTCAGATGATGGCTTTTGCTGCTGTACAGAAGTCGACGATTCCATCCAGTTTATGACATATTGTCTTTAATTCCTTCATGAAACTTTAGAAAAGCTTCAACTTCGCAAAAAATCTTTGTCATAAAAGAACCCTTAAAAAATTCATCATAAAAAAGTAAGTATCATAAGTATGATTACATTCTTAATTGATAAAAAACAATTACTTTGATTAAAAACTATTATCAATTTTCCCATGCAATATTTCATTACTCCACACATTTTATTCATAGCACATCCTTCAATATCGCATTAATCTATAATTGCTTTGTCTGTTGTTGTTTATGGCACTTGTCATAGACATGCCCGCTGAGGAATTCGGAGAATTTAAGCCGAGATATTAGCACCTTTTGTTTCAGTAGCGGTATCTATGGCAATGAGTGTACGTCTTAGCAGCGCTTGCGTCACAGTCCTTTTCAGGGGCCGGGCTTCATTCATACATTTCATTCACACATCCATAAATGGTAATTTAGACTTGAATGTGAAGATCACCGCTGATTAACCTAGTGATATTTTCTCGACTTGCAGGATTCTGTGGCTACGATGGTTTCATACGCGCATCAGCAAACAATACACGGAGAGTCTTAGGTCGGCGGGATTCGAACTCACAACCCTAGGGACGAGTATCTAACGCCCTATAACTTCATCTTTTAATTCATAGTGTACATGATGTTAGTTTTTATCATTGTTGCCAATTTTAGACGGTCATATTTTTGTCATTTGTATGCCTTTTTACAACTGGTTGCAGTGAAATTTTCTTCTTATTTAATAAAATTCACCTTTATTTTTACTTAACCGTAAAGGGGCGCATAAGCTCTGAAAACGGAGTTATAATATTAAGGTTTTGATTGGGGAAATGAGTTAAGGATTTTCTCACTCAGAAATTATACAGTAAAGTAAAAGTAAAGTAAATTATACAGTACAGTAAAGTAAAGTATATCTTAAAGACAAAACATTAGAAAAAACAACTAATTCTTAATACAATTATAAAAGAGCTCTTTTCTAAAATAAAATTTCAACCCAACTAAAAAATACGATTTTCCTTTTCAAAAAATACAGCAAATTATTTGAAATGCTGTATTTTCAAATTACAGCATAGTTATATAAGTTTATACTGTCCAGCAGATTTCAGAAGGAAGGATGTATTCAGTCTTGGATAGTAAACGACACATACATTTTACAATAATGCATCGGAATTCCAATCCATAAACGGCCATAACACATTCCACTTCTTTGTTTTTACCAAAAGCACTTTTCTTTCTTGTTTTGATTAAAAGCGAAAGATGTATTCTCAAACTTCTTCGCATTTTTCAATTAGTTAATACTACAAATAAACCATATTTAGATATCAAACTATCTCTTTTTTTTCCTTAAAAAAATCTGAGATTAAACAAAGAATTTCAAAATTATTTTTTTTAATCTTTATATCTATAAAAAAAATTCACGGAATGTTTTGCCACTTTTGCAAGTTAATATTTTTTTAAAATTTCTTTCGGAGGAAAAAATATTTTTCCTCAGTTACTTTAATCTTGATTTTTACTTCAAACAATGTGAAAGAAATTTACTGAAATCTGAGCTTTAAATTAAGTAGATAAGATTATGGATTAAATTACAGTTAGTATCCAACTGCATAACTGCTTTGCAAAAAAAAAATTCATTTGAGCAATCAAAGGGGAAAAAAATCAGTTTTTGTTTCTATATTGATTTTAATTCAGAAATATTTCCTCACGTTGCAACATTAATGAATGTCAATTGTTATGTAATATCTTTCTCATATTAATTGCCGCATTTAACGTCTTGAAGAAATATAAGATTTTGCATTCTATCTCTCGTTCCTTTTAAGAAATATTTTCACCTTTCTCACGTGAATCTAAAAATAATGTGTTTTAAAAAGTTATTTGGATCATGCAACCTAAAAATTACAGTCTTTTCTCAAGAAAATTCATTTTCTTCTAAAAGAATCAAAATTCGACTTATTGAATAATTCATGTAGTATTTCTAAAGCAGAACTTTTCTAGTTGGACATTCGCTTAAGATGATATATGGTTTCCGGTTTGTAAATATCAAAACTCGCGTTTTTTCAGTTTTGGTCTTATCCTTCCTTTAAAAATCAGAAGAAAATATTATTTAAGGAAAAAATTGAAAGAAATGGATCAGACTGGTGTAAAGAACTTTTCTTTCAAAGAATAATTGCAACTTTCTCTTGGTCTTTAAATATTTCATAAATCTTTCTGTTTTGAATAGTTTTATATTTCCTATAAAGTGGAATTAAAAAAGTCCAAGAAGAGTTTCAATTTATTAAATGTAATTTATTTGATGTCATAAATTTAGTCGAGAGACAGTACAAATTGAAGAAAATTAATATTTTTAATTCTTATTTTCAAATGATTTATTTCAAATCTTATTTATCAGCTTTTATAATGTTTCTATAACTAATTATCTTTGATATCCAGGATAGCAATGAAAAAAATAACAACAAAATGCACATTCTAATATATCCTATTAATTGGGGATATTGGTTATGTCTGGTGATAATAAAAAAATATCCCAATACATGACCGTAACTATCATACCATTCACAAGAATGGAATAAAATTTTGGTTCAAAGTATTTCGAGGTATGCGTTGAAGAATCTTATAAGAAACAACAGTCAAAGTAACAATTAGGTTTGCTGAGACAAAATTATCAAATGGCAGGCAGCACCAACAATTTTTAATTGGAATGTGTTCTTCAAAGCAAAAAACAATAAATAGCATTGGAACTACACCTGTAGCACGAAACTTACCAGCGTTAGACAGAATAAGATTAAAAGAGTTAACAGTCAACAATAGCAGAGAAGTAACAGAAAGAAAAACATTCTTTTGTATTTTTCAAATTTCCAACTTCGCCCATGTACCATAGCACTCTGCATGCGACAGATAGTGCCTAGATCAAAGCACGTACCATCCTAAAGTTTAATTTTATTAACTTCCAGTTGAAAAAAGGAAGTACTTGGGCTATTTTGGGACGAACCTCGTAATTTTGAACCACGGTCAGATGACGAGGATAACACCTGAGTTGTCATCCCCCTTACACGACTGTTCTTCTGTGGAATCGGGTAATGAACCAGAAACCGTAAGGCTCACGAACCAAGACCTTGTCACCAGGCCACCGCGGCCCTGCTGTGCCTGGTGTAATCTGTCGAACTTTAAATCTCTAGTAGGCATATCATAGTTGTTTTCTTTTTTCTTCTTAGTCTGTCTATCGCTTGTGAGTTTCACGCTACAAGTACCGTTTCAACGCTATTTATTAATTTTTTTTATGGAGAACACATTCCAATAAAAAAAATTGATGTTGCCAATTGGACATTTTGAAATTTTGTCACTGTAACCTTAACTGTTAAGATTTAACTGCTGTTTGTCATATTCTTGAGTGCATACTTCAAAATATCTTGAACAAAATTTTATTCCGTTCGTGTGAAGGGTATTCTAATTACAATCTCCTACAGCGGGATAATTTTTTTCATAATCACCCGGTATATCCTACCGGGGATTATTTGGATATTAATTTGGTATATTGATTATATTTAATTCCAATATTTGGTTATACATACCTCGATGTTTATGAATATCTCAACAAAAGTAGGAACCAACTTATTTAAATCGAGTTCCATGACATCACAGTAACATTTAAAACTGAAGTGTCTGATAAATTACACATTGTCTTTTTGCAATAACAGAATTTTACTTTCTAATTACCAATTAATAAAATGATCAGATAATTAAGTGCATATTTCTTCTTCTAAATTCGACTTTGTGTGGTAATCACATTTTTCGCTATTTTCTGAATCTATAAAGAGGGGTTGAATTCCATTGCGATAATTAAATCTAATAATAAAAATTTAAAAAATATATATTTTTTACAAAATCTGTGAAATTTTGAAACCTTTGCAATGAAATTGAAATAATTAAAATGACATTTATTTTAAATTTAAAGTAGTACAAGAATCCATTTTGTGCAAAAGTGCTTTCAGAAATATTTTATAGAAAAACTTTAAAGTTTCGATTAGCAATTAATTAATCAAATTTTCATAAGCTAAATTCGAGATATTTCTGCAATTTAAAATGTATTTGAGTAAGACTTGGTAGTTCTGGTTCCAACGCTTTATCCTATTTTCCATGTCACATTAGATGTGGCATGCCATTTTATATTTTGGATCCATTAAACTGTTTTTTTTATATGCTGTTTTTAATGTAACATGTTACCATAGCAAAAAAAAAGTACACTTAGATATCCAATAAGACGTTCATACATTTTGATATGTAACTGTAATGCTGAATGATACAATTTCCTTCTCAAAGGAACAGAAATTATTACTAAAGCCAATAATTCAGCTAGATGCATCCAGTATACATATAGTTAAATTCTGTTCAGATTCCATAGAAATGAGTTAATTCCAAAATTAATTACAAATATGGATGTGTGTATATTGTTCAGTGTTTATTTCTTTCATTTGTACTTGACAAATACTGCAATATCTTTAAACTTATTTTTTAACTCATATTGAATATAAAGCTTTTTTAACTTTTTATATTTTTTATTGGTGTACTAAATTTTTAATCTATTATTTATTTCTTATACAACGTACATCCACTTTGTATTCCGTATAGCACAACAGACATATAATTAATTATTTTAATATTTCGTATGAAAATACAATGTTTTCTTTTTCTCTGTATTTTCTTACTAGCTGCCTTTGACGATCCGCTAGTTCTCTGAAAATATTGACAAGGGTCAGAAATGATTAAATCTGAATAAGAATTTAAAACATCAGCAACCATTTGTAATTGCCCAATTCAACTGTTTTCTACTATTTCTTCATGTAACCAGAGGCTACAAAAATCAGCGTTAAAAAAGAAAAGTTTTTGAATCGAAGAACAAAGGCAGAATGTAAATTCGACGGAGACTTTTCGAATCAGAACAGCAAACGTGGAGAAATCGATAAAAGTAAAAAAAGATCAAAATCAGAGTGAAAAAGATTGTTCTTTGAAAGTGCATCGAGGCAAAATCAAGTTTGAGGACAAAAGAAATAGATGAAAAGAAATTCCATTCTATCGTCATAACAAAAGATATTTCACGGCTGTCCAATCACGTCATCGATTCTATATCTTGAAATCGGAAATGCCGATGAAATATTGTTGAATAAATAATACTCTCGTATTCTTGTATCTGAAATCATTCAGATAGAAAAATAAATTCATTTTTATTTTTATTTTCTTTATATATTTTCATTTGGAATTTGCATGCTTTTCATCTTACAAAGTGTTTTAGATTTTTTTTTAATTTTCTTCCATCTCTAAACATTGTATAATTCCTTTACATATGAAATTATATACTTTTAAATAGAATAATTTCATTGTTCTGCGCCACATGAGGAAAAACATGAAACCGATTTAATTTTGAAATCTTTACCGAATCCTGAGCGAAGAAAAAAATGCAAGAAATGCTACTATCCCATAAATTAAAGTGTAGTTAGATATAAGATTATATTCACAATGACAGTAGTCAAGTAATTGTGTCGTCATATGAATATATATATATATATATATATATATATA
>JAPMOR010052386.1:0-13994 GCA_026543865.1 Argiope aurantia | reverse complement strand
TGTAATGATATTTTAACTCTAATTTAAATTTAATTAATTTTCAAGATTTTATCTTAATTTAGGTCATAGTAACTTTATTGTAAAATATTCTCCTTTTTCGTGATCCAATTCCACTTTCTCTACTTAATTAATTCAAGAGAAGCTTTATAAAATTGCTGAATCGACTAAACGCCGGTACTTTCACAGGCTCGGCATGAAGGGGTAAAAAACTGTCCAGTAAGCACATTCTTTTTAAAAGATGCCTGTGTTTCCTTACATGTGATTGGCATGCGTCAGAAATCCCTATCTGAATCTTAATAATGTATTAGCACTATGAAGAAATGTTTTCCCTATCAAAATCATAGCTTATATAAGACCAGGGATAAAATGTCCAAGAGCTTTTTCCTCATTCCTTTTCTGTGTCGTTCTGTGTGCTCATCGCTTGTACATATGCCTGCTTCTTAAAAATGAAATAAAACGACGTCACGAAATAGCAAGTCTCTTCGCTGCCTTCAAACTGCATTTCTGCTTCACAACAAATAATTTTACATATATTCCAATGCAAATTTTTGTATTTAGTTTTGATTGATGCACTTTTTAAAAATAAGCTATGTAAATACTACAGGAACGGATAGTTGCTTATAACATTTTATGATATAAAATTTTCAACTATAGCTTTCCATCACGATTTCTTAATCTATTGATTCCCAATTGGTTTCCATTACTTGAATTCTCACAAGCATCTGTCAGGAAATTAAAAAAAAAATGTGTAAGTAAAAAATTGTAAAAATCATTAAGGAATGTAATCTGTCATCATCACACCTGTTCTAGATTAAGCATTTTGATCAATATAAAGTAAAAGCTAAGCAAAAATGTTTTTAAAAATAAATTTTATTACCTTGTTTGTTTACCACACAAAATTCTTTGGTTTATTTCAGCCCGTGCCGTATTTCAAACTTGAAATGTTTCGCTAAAATTAATATAGGTATAAAACAGGATAATATACTGATATTTTTTTTGCTACGAATAACCATTACATTTAATTAATTTGAAAGCATTTAATTTGATGAAAATAAGAATAGTAATTTCTTGAATTACGATCGTTGATTATTAATCACTGGTAGGTGATTAATTCACAATATCCGAGAATTGAAATGTTTCCCTAACAAATAAAATCAAAGCTTCACAAGATCGCATACCAAAATTCGTTTTTTTCAGTCCTTGTAATTTTGAGTCATGCTATTGTTGTTGTTTCTAATGTCTTCGACACCTCTGCCTTTCAAAGTCAATGCTTTGAGTGTGTAGCCAAGAGTACGACTTGGCTACACACACGTCACAACCCTTTTCACGGGCGGAGCTCATTCCTGCATTTCTTTCATTCACCCACCGATCGTAATTTATTCCCGAATCAGAGAGCGCTCACCCCTTATCCACTGCCTTTAGTGGTATTACTTTCGACATGGAAGACTTCGTGACTACGACAGATTTATACGTGCGCCAGCCACCACACACACGGAGAATCTTCAACAGTGGGGTTCGAACTCGCAACCCAAGGGACGCGAATCAACCAGGTTATACCAGCCACATTTTCTGAGTTATTGCATTGACATGCATTATAAAATATATATTGACAGAAGGCAATCTCTTCGGCAAATATAGTTCAAAATTAGGAAAGAAACTACAAGTTAGATCGCTAGCGTTTGTAATAGTTACAATGCAAGGCCTTCAAAAAATATAAAACATGATAACTAGTGCATTTACAGAATACTGTTTTCATAGATTTTTAATCTCAAACAACTGTGTTTCCTCTCCATACAAATTATGGCTTTTTCTCTGTAACAAAAAAAAGCAAATTTTATAGCGTCGGTTTATATCTGTATCGATTTTTGATACAAAGTTATTAAAAGAAAGGTTTTATGCTATGAGTTGTGATAATAAAAAGTGTATCGTTGAATAACAGCTTGAGGGCTGATTCTAAAACGCATTTAATGAAGTACATCCAATGAAATGATTTTCTTCGGACTTAATTTTATTTATTTAATGCTATAAGTGATAACTTGTTTTTAGTATTTTACTATTTTGTGCCTTTTATGGTATACAAAAATAGTAAAAAAGTTTTTTATTATCGAAGTAGTGATAATAGATTTAATTGTGGCACAATAACTAGTTTTCATACTGGAACTGAAAACCATATTCTTATTAAAAAAAGGTTTTTTAACTAGAGTAAAGAATTTCATTTTATACTATTTTAGCCAATTGATGTACCGCTGAAATAAATATTTAAATTTTTATATTGCTCCCACACCTTTCATAGCTGCATCGAGAGCGAAAAATTCTTTAAGTCTTCAGCATAAAATAATTTTTAAAGTATGCCGGGTTTACACTCAGCCAGTTATAAGACGGCAAGCAGGCAGCGCATGCACAAAAAGTGACTGATTTATGTTTCCCATAACTTCATAAGATAGATTCAAGTATTCCATATTTGGCTATAAATTGCCGTTTTGGCGTCTCTGGATTTTTCTTTTTCACTGCATATTGTATTAAAAGAATGGATATTTACACAAAGAAACATGGTAAAATAAAAAAAAAGTCAACATACCTAAAATTGAAAAACTGTAGAAAAGAAATGGCAAATAAAATGAAGCACACACACACACACAATCTCGTATCAGAAAGAACAAAGAGCAAAAATTGTTGGAATTTATCTAGGATAAGTGATAAATTTTTTCACGCCAAAAAAAGCCACCAAATTCTACAAATGCATGCGCAATAAGAAAAAATACAATACAGCGGCTTGTAGTTGTCCTGTCGAGACAGTTACCTGACATTTGATCGAACAGCATTTTTCAGCCTTTCTACGCATGCGCTTCCTACTTCACGTCTTATAACTGGCCGAAATTGAACCCGGCATTAAGATTTAATTAGCGTTGCAATTATTGTAATTTTTTACTTCTTTGCATCTGTTTATTCGCTGATATGAAAGCAATTAAAATCAAGAGCTTTGAAAACTATTCGACATATTTTAAAAGAATTCTTATAATAGTTAAAGAAAATCAATATACAACTCTGAAACATTTTAATAACGATATAAATTTAGGTACATTACTAAAATTTCAAAAATTTCTTCCAAGCAGCAGGCTTTTCGAAGATATTTTCATATTTACAAGATATTAATAGGCAATATTCCTCAATAAAAGTGGTGTTCAAATGAAAAGGTATGAAACTACACTGAGGATATAAATGAAGACTTTATTCAAAGTATATATCATAGGTCTGAACACAACGATCCCATGGATTAACGAGCCGAAGGATTCCTTGTTCCCAGAATTCCTGTGGCCGTGATGAGACCCAGCACTTCAAAGCGTCCTTAAGTTCGCCGTCCGAGTTGAAGAGCTTCCCTATCAGATGTTTTTTCAGAGGATAAAACACATGAAAATCGCAGGGCGATATGTCCGGGCTCTAGGGCAGATGGTAGAGCTGCTTCCACTTGAACTTGGCCAGTTTCGAGTGCATGACCCTAGAGACGTGTGGATGCGCGTTATCATGGAACGGAACCACACCCTCCATGAGTAGATCCGGTCTTTTGTTCTTGAAGGACCTGCGTAGTCTTCGGAATGTCTCCCAATGTACGTCAAAGTTCATAGTTCTTCTTCCATTGCCATGGTTGAACTGCACGTCAATTGGACGGCGCTCTTTATAAGAGTCTCTGCTT
The DNA here is from genome assembly GCA_026543865.1 of Argiope aurantia. Lineage (NCBI taxonomy): Eukaryota > Metazoa > Arthropoda > Arachnida > Araneae > Araneidae > Argiope > Argiope aurantia. The sequence goes on along the minus strand of JAPMOR010052386.1, from coordinate 10,303 downwards.
TCTCTTGGGCATACGGGTGCCTCCACACGTTCCAATTTACGCTGGAGACTCTAATCGCATACCTAGATGACTCGCTACTTTTCTTCCATAGCGGCATAGGCAAATATGTTAACAGTTACATTGTTACGACGTTTCGTATCTTTTCATTTGAACAATCTTTATAATATTTTTACTATTCAAGTTTTTACTTTTTTTTTTCCTGATGAATTCTGTACTTTTAGGGAGCAATTAATGATACTTGTGTGTTATTCTTAAATTTTAAGAATCAACAAAATTAAATTAACAGATAAAAATAAAATTAACAGTTGAACTTTGTAACCAAAATGCTTAAAGATAAAACAACTTTCTGTTTCGTGAGAAAGATTGGCATAACTGGTTTATATAAATATTTTAATAATCAATTTCATTATTATTTTTATAAAAATGAAATATTGTAAGTCAAACCTTGATAAAAAAGCAATAAATAGTCAAGTATTGCACCTTTTCATGAAAGAGTACTTGTTATTTTTATGGTCTCTGCAATAAATCGGCAAATCGGAACTGACGAATGGCAACTTGGCGTTGACACTTTTGTTGTGATCTGAAAATCGCTAAGTAAACTCGGTAATGAAACCATATCGGCTAAATCTTTGGAATTTTAAGTATCATGATAATTGGTCATATTGGTATAATCTGAAAATAACAAAGTGAAACATGGGAAATAAACAAATATCCATAAAAGTACCAAAAACTCTTCTTAAAAGCACCAATTTTAACTTGAAACAGCTGTTTTTCTTGAAGGTTAAATTATGCCTCAATAAGTGTTTTAAAAATGAACATAAATCAAATGGCTGCTTATAATGACCTTTAATGATGCAGAATTTTAAGAAAAAAATACTTCTTGATCAGATGTTCGAATTATTATAAAAGTTTATTTCCTGTAACTGCGAAGTTCATATTGAAATGAGATCTAAGAATTATGTTGAGTGGGCAAATTTAATCTTGACTCAATTCTATTTAATTCATTTAGTATAGTGGAATAAAATATTTAATTTCTAATTATAATATGACATTTATATATTTAATGAGAATTAAGATGTTCTTTATTATGCAGAAATTCCATTCTAAACAAGATTCTCATTGATAATATCCACTTAGTTCCTAATGAGAAAAAGTTTTAAATAAGGCAAAAAATTTATTTCACCGTTATTTCAATAAAAAAAAATGAGTTCAGAAAAAATTACGAAACTTACACTTTTATATAATTCCTCGATCCCATTATTCATATTTAGTAAAATATTCTTAACATATTAACATTTTAAACACACACACAAAAAAAAAGACTGTGAAATTTGGCAGAATAATGAAGCTTTAAAGTTTATTAATTTAGGTCAAGCGTAGACCGCTTCAGTGTAACATGTAACATTGCCTGGTAGCTTTTCCTTGTGACATATAGACATTTCCTTGAGACTTAAAAATAGAATATTTAACGATTCTAAACAGTTTGTATACACATATTTGCTATGTCTGGAATAGAAAATGCCAACCATTGAGCAACCAACTTCACGCTATCTTTGAGTTTTTCATGTACATATTATTGATATTAAAGAATCAACTTATAAGGTTTCATTTTCCAAAAGTTTTCCTGGATGTCTTAGAACAAATGTTGAAATATCCGTTTGATAAAATTCTCATATTTAAATGCAAATTCATCTCATATTGCTTTTTAACATACTATCTGCCCAAACTTTATTCCGAATCTTCAGTCCAGAAATCAAATGAATTCAACTAATTTAACTGAACAATACGTAGAGCCCCGAAAATGGCTAGCAAAGTTACTATAAGATATCTCGTAGTGGATGTGTATGACAAGGCTGCCAACTACGAACTGCCTCATACGTTTTAATCATCGTGTTAACTTGCCCTTAGCTTATTGTATTGACGCATTGAAAAGAGACAGTCGACTCCCCATGGCCGAATGGTCATAGTACCGGTCTCTTAATCAAGAGATCGTAAGTTCGAATCACGCTAGAAATAATGCGATTCACAGTCTGTAAAAATATTTATTTCATTGATTTTATGTTTTTCTTTATTTCATGTTCCAGAAGATTCTGGACATTTCTTTAGTTTACCAGACAAGTGTTCTGGACTTTTCTTTCTGTCTCCAGAGAAGTATTCTGGAACTTTCCCTGCTAGTATAAAAGCAGAAGATCTGTCAGTCACTGTGTTCTCAGTTCAGAGTTGAGTTAATAAATTGGTGTAGCTCTACTTCTTGTGTGTGTCATTGATTTCTATTCTAAAGAACCTACTGGACACTATTGATAACCTTCGTATGAATCCTTGTCGGCTGTTTTCCTCGCAATCCCCTCACAAAGTTAATCTATGAGTTCAAAATTCAACATGTAGATAATTGTAGTCCCTTATTACATCGAATCATCACATATTGCAAATATATTTACTCATGTTTAGTGGAAAAATAGGCAATTACCAAAGCTATAAATACTGTTACAAACCAGTAATGTTCTTTTCCAGCACGGTTAGTTTAATCACTGGAAAGACCATTTTACGATTAGCTCCGTTGGCGCTGATAGGGTGCCGCGTCAATGATCTCTGAGCTTGGTGACAAACTTGGCAACTTTGGCCAAGCTATAAATACTGTTACAAATTACCAAAGCTATAAATACTGTTACAAACCGGTAATGTTCTTTTCCAGCACGGTTAGTTTAATCACTTGAAAGACCATTTTACGATTAACTCCGTTGGCGCTGATAGGGTGCCGCGTCAGTGATCTCTGAGCTTGATGACAAACTTGGCAACTTTGGCGACAAAATAGATGTTATTGGAAACCTCAAGAATTTTTGCGGTTCAGCCAATTGGAACCGAGATACGCCTGATGGTCCAGCAGTCTTAAGATGAAATGGATCGTCAGTTGGAGTCATAGACAAGTATCGAATCGTCGAGAAGATAACGAAGCAACAAGTGTTGTTTGGAGCTCAAGCGATGGCTGAACTAATCTGTGTGTCGAGTCCTGATGTTTATTTTGGTGGCAGCATCGTGTCCTGTGAGGAGTAGCCAGTCGTGTAATGGTGTGTCAGCAGTTGGACATAGCTAAAGCAATTAGACAGAGGAGAATTGCAGCCGTTTGTAGAGACCGTAGAGTAAAGGTACGAAGATTCCCCCTCCTGCTGAATTCTGTCTGGCCGCTTTGTGTGCTGTGGTTGTTATTGATACCGATTACTACTTATGGGCTACTATGTTTTGTAGTATACTGCTGTGTATTGTCCTGTATGCGTCTCGGCTGTATATTTGTCATCTTTGTGTTCGTGTCTAATAAAAGTCGTCGTTCGTTATTGAGGCCTGCTTAGGATTTTCACACCAAACACCCACTACAAGCCAACCTTGTGACTTTACGGAATGGTGGAATCGAAGTCTCGTAACAATACTAATGAATATACTATATTTTCGAATGATTGGATAGATCTTCGAACGATATACTAGATCTTCGAATGATTGGAAAGATATAAAATCGAATGCATTTCTTCATCAAAATTAATGTTTTATGTATTGATTCAGACGTTATTTAACGGAAAATCTTAAATTATATTCATTTTGCTTTACACTACTTAAAATATTGAGAAAAAAAACCCTTTAAAGTATGCTAATTGTGAAAGAGTGTTTGATAAATTGTATACTCAATTACATATCAATACTACTAAAAATTATTTATTTCAATTCCTATAAATCCATAATTTTCCTAATAAAAAATTTAATTAAAAAAAGTAGAAACTGATATTAAATTTCAACGATATCCCCAAATTGTAGACAAGATTTTTTTTCCTTTCCTTCTTTGAGTAGCTCACGGATAGTATGGGAAAACAAACGAAAAGAAATAAAGAATGTTGTAATATGTGCTCCCGGAGTGGCAATGGCACGTTGCAACCAGTATCGAAGTTTCGCTCGGCAGTAAAGCCAGCATTCTGAGCTTTTACGGATTGTAGAAACCGATATTCTGAACGGCATGAGAACCGTTTCTGAAAGAAGAAAACGACTCCTAAAGAGCAAAAGAAAAACTGCTAAAATCTTACAAAACTGTTCTCAATTTTTATGCTTTCTCTATCTTTTCTGTCGGTAGTCTTCAATGCCGCTGTTACGAATTTTATAGAAGACAAGACACAAATCAATTGAGGTCAAACTTATTTGATGAGTTCTTAGGACTACTTGCTGTTCCGTTTATTTTTTTGTGTGTATTTTTATGCTGAAAAATAATAAGAGTACTTTTTTATTTTGATGAAATGTGATTATTGAACTTTTACCTGGAGAAAAATGGTGCTGCATCTTTATACCCCGTGTTTAGCATTTTTTTAACTCAAAAGATTCGAATATTTATAATATAAATTCAAACAATAAATAAGTTCTAAATCTGATATTTCAGGCTATTTATTATTTAAGTTTTTTATAAAAGTTATTTTGCAAACTATCCCTCAGTGGAACATATCAGTTTACATCTGATACGTCATGTTCAAAATAACAATAATCATTATATGTAGTTTGAAAACTATAGTCTTATTAAAAGGCAATAAAAATATATTTATTTATACCTTGAAGAAATGATTATCATGTAGATAATTATTCCTGTTAAATAAATTACTGAACTTTTTCTCGGAAAAAATGAAAGTTATGCTTCTTTACATTGAACAGAAAAAGGCATGCAGAAATACTGCTCATACTCTGAGCATATTAATAAACATAATAACTAGAACAGAGTACAACTGATATTTAACTAGAATTTCAGTTGAATATGCAACTAATTCCAGAGAAGATGAAACTTAAATTCATGCGGTGAAGTACTAACTATATGGTTCCATTTACATGAATTTTTATCTACCTTCTTTTATCAACCCCCGGGTGGGGCACCTCGAAATGAGGATGAGATGCTTCCGGTTTGGTGGTTGGATCTCGACACCCTAGTGGGTACATAAATAGGTGGGGGATCTGGCTCCTCCCATCGATGACGGAACATACTGTCGTAGCTGGTTCGTGAGTGCTTTGAATAAATAGGCAAATAGAAAACTTAACAACAAATTTATTGCAGATTCGTTCGAGTTACTCTGCCCAATACCTCCTTCTTCTCCAAGAGCAAACACTCGAATGACCTCACTCTTTTAATTACACTTGCACTAGTTGTCTAGCGTCATCTATGAACGTTTATTTCCTAACGCTTCAAAATCCAAACACTACACATAATTCTTTCTTGAAGGGTTGTACCGTGGCCAGTGATGGTCCTTAGGACTCAACCACAGTTCCCGCCAGTGTTGCTGTTGTGGCGGCAGAGTCATTCAGTTTTCTTTATCCGCATTCCTTCGGGTGGGTCGGAGAGTAATTGATATGACTATCCCTAAAATCAAAGAAATTAATCGTGTGATTTGCAGAGTATAAAATAGGAAGGACATACATTATGTTTCAAGTTATATTAAATCGTATGAAACAAATATGTGAATTTATTTTAATTATTTTCTAAATTCCTTTGACTAAAAAAAATCAAAGAATTAATTTTTTTTGTAACAATTTCATTGTTTTTAAACCTAAGGATGAAACTTTTTCGATTGCCGTAGTATTGTAAAATCCGACTTATATAAAAATTTAATATAACCAAAGAAATGATTGATTAAATGAGTATTTTCTTTTATTAAGAAATTTCATATTTCCTATTAATCCTTTACAAAAGTGCTAAAGAGTTGTATTCAATATTAGCTCCTTTCTATTATCTTCCGCTAAAAAAAGATAAACACTTTGGAAATATATTATTATGCCAATTTTGCTGTTGGATGGTCCGGTCATTCAGTATTCTTTATCCGTGTGCCTTCGGAGAGTCAGTGACATGACTATCGTCTTTTATCTGTCATCTAACATTTTATTTATAATTAAATATAAATTATTAACTTTTTTCCGAATTATACAGCTGAAATTATAATTTATAATTTAAATTATTAAAATTAAACATTTTTACGTTTATAAAAAGTATTACATAAAAATAAACACTATTTTTTTATATAAATGAACGTGTTTGAACTTATCGAAAAATTAATAAATCCAATTTCTTGTACAAATATTTATATCGATTTATATCAAGTAAATTAATAATATATTTTTTAAGAAGTGCCTGAGTTTATTAAGAAGCAAAAAATATTGAATAACTGGTTTATGGAAAACGGTAAATATGTAACCATGTATATTTAACCATTGTTAGATATCGGTATCAGAATTCATCTATTTAAGGATATAATAAAGCAAATAACTAATTTTATAAGTAATTAATAATTTCATAAAGAATCTTTTCTTTTCTTCTAATATCTAATTTTGGTATTGTCTAGTGAAAGAAAAATATCCCCAATTTCAAATAAAAAATCTTCTAGAAATTTATATATATAGAATTGTTAAGAGTTTGCCAAGTTTCATCAAGCAACTGTTTCGCCGAGAAAATTAAATTCACCAAATATCAAAATTTATATTTTTTTGGCTTCAACAAAACAAATTCTTTTTTCTGATATGTAGCTCATATTATTTTAAAAACATGCACCTATGGTTTTATTGTGCTATATAGTTTTCAAGTTTTCTCTATTTATCATTTCACGCTAAATTTGAATTTTAATCTGGAACAGGAAGAGATAAATTTCAATTCAATTACTTTCTTATGAAAGAATCATGGTCAAATATATATGAAGCTAATATGTAAAATTATTTGACATTGAAATTTTTTGTGCCATAGTTAGTTTTATTAATTGTATTTTCTATTATCACGATGCAGGAAACTCTATGTTTTACTCATGACCTATATAAAGTATATAGAGGGAGACAGAAAACCAAATGCAAAATAAATATGAGAAAATGCCTTAAGTAATTTATTCTTTTACAAAACTTTGAATTCATTCCGTTAAAAAGAATGCTTTTATATGCAAGGAATTACAGTTCATATCTCAAGTAATGATAACCAAATGCAAATTAAGCATTCAGTTCCATAACACTGAAATGGTCTATAGCAGTATCGTCATGATGAATATATTTTAAATGAAATGCAATCACGTTGCATTAACCTAATCACACATAATGTTTTTTATTAAGGGATGAAAAAAAATAAAAGAAGGCTTCCGAAAAGAGAAACACCTAATAACGTCAAACTGCCCCCACATTTCATCTTATTGTCTGTATTTTGGGTATTGAAGCTAGTTATTTTGGGGGTATAAAAATTCCGATTCAAAAATTATTGTACTCAATAACAAATGAGAAAAAATATATTTCAAATATTATGATTGTTTCGTTTAGTGTAAATGACATTTTGTAGCAGCTGAAAGTAGAGGAAGTGTCTGATTCAATGGCCTTCCTTATTTCCAACTAAAAATATTGCAAGAAGCTATTGATATCTTATTGAAAACATTATGATACAAGAAATTCTAGAAATTTCAATTGCCAAATTTTAAAAAAATCGCAATTTACAAAATTTTATTCATATAAAGTTTTTTTCTCTTTCAAATTTCGATTCAGGGAAAAAAATATCCTGATAACTCTTTTATCATTAATTTCATATTATGACTATAATGACAATACTGGTGAATAGCATCTTTCAATTTGGATAATTCCTTGCTATTGTTACGGTATTTTTTATAAAATAACAAAGCGAATTTTCATTTGGATTAAGGTCTGAGACTCAAAGTCACCATAAAATAGAAAAATGTTTGGCAACAATTCTATCCTCTACAAATATTTTCTAAATAGCCATTTTACATATGAAACAATATCAGATAGAATCTCAACATACTTAGAACTCATTATCACTGTTTTTCTAGACTATTAATATAGAGTTATCATAGAAAATTAACAAGGATTCTAAGATGACAGCTGTTATGTGCAATGAGTTACTACACAGATAACAAAGTGATCAAATTAAGCAACTTCAACTAAAACTGAACAAAACGACAAAAATAAATAATTTTTACGATAAATGTTAGAAGTATCTTGTGTTTAAAGTCATCTACATATAAACAGACATCCACGTTTTTGGTAAAAAAATAGTCCTTGCGAATTTTAATGGAAAGTTCTTTCATATAAGGAATTGTAAAGAAAACGTTTCTCTTCTCCGTGAAGGATTACATCTAAAAGGATAAAAAAAAGCCCTGAAAAGCATTTGCAGAAATGATGACCGCTCTAACAAATTCACTTCAACGGCTTTAGCTACTTCTACAAGGAAACTCGATTGTCTCCAGCAATCACTGTAGTCAATAACACAATATCAACATAATATCACCAGATCAAGTCTGTCCAAAAAAAAGATGGTTAATTTTAAATATAATCGTAAAAATCCGTTTCCAAAATTTCCGCAAGAGAAAGGCATTCCAAATTTTTTCAAATACATTTCAAAAGAATCTAAGTGCCCTAAGGAATACTAAAGCCCCAAAACAAAATTACAAAAAACCCCACTAACTTTTATCTTTGGATCTTCAGTCGACCTTTTATACATTATTGATACTAAACACCGAAGAATGGACGAAATTGTCAAGAAAAAATTAGTGGTTTAGCATTGTGAGTGAAGGAACGGTAACGGTTTAAAAGATTAAAGAATATATACTCTTGATTTAGATAATATTGTAATGATTTAAATGTATATGAGTAGCAGACGGTAATTAGCACAAAAATTCTTCAACAGCATCTTAATTACTAACTGGAAACTTTCCTCTTCTAGAACAATGAAATACAAAAAATAAGTCATATTATTATGACAAAAATACCGAAGTATTAAATTGAACCTTTGTGCAACATTTATTCTAAGGAGTATCTCAATTTATGCTCTTTATATACTAATTCCCTAAGCTCATCGCTTGAATTAAAGGTAGAAAATAATTCTCTACATATCACCATAATTAATTTTCCTTTTAATGTCTCGCCTGAGAGATCTTGCTATTTTACATCCAAAAAGTAAAAATAAGTTCTCTTTTTGTATGCATTTTAGTCTGTAACTTTCATTTAATTTTAACTTTTAATGGTATTTAATATTTATACGAATTTCTTTTAAGTTTTAGTAAGTAAATTTTTCCTCCGAACATCAGAGTTAAGATAAATAAAATTTTTCAACAACGCTTTGCTTCGAGAACGACATTACGAAAATAATAATAAAATATACTGCATATTTATGCATAGAATAATCTACATCTGTATCTCATGAATAAATTTATATGTCAATATAAAAGAAAAACCGTATAAAGTCGCTTTAAGTTAATGTTATTAAGTCCAGCAAATTTATTTTGCCATTACCTAAATGCCAAGTCAGATAGCCTTCATTAGCCAAATGCCTGCAATTTATTTTACTTTCTTATAAGGCTAAAGTGAAAACTTCGAATTTTAATTACCAAGAATTATACGAATAGTTAGTAAAATTATGGCTTGTGAAAAGTAAATAGGTCGTTATGAAGGAAAAGTTGTAAAAAATAGCCTGCTATTAGAAAAAATAGAAAAAAAACACTAACATTAATGCAATATTTTTTTTATATTTGTAAGCATGAATAAGGTGCACTGCTTGCAAAGATTTAAAAAAAATCCCAAAGTATCTGGCTTGCATATGAAAACTGTTAAGAGCACTGGTGATGTAATCTTAAAGCTATGTTAAATAGTGACAACCTGCCCTAACATATTCTCAAGGCTGTTATTTGGAAGTTATTGAGAAAAGAAATCAATAATTCTCCCCACTTCACACTACAAAATAGTTATAGCAGCAAAATATTAATTATTTATACGCTCAATAAATAGATTTCATTAATGAGGGCCCTTTATAAGAATTCCAGGATCTATTTCCAATCCAATGACAAAATATACTGAGTTGAAGTAGATCATTATAGATCATCTAATTGGAATGCCATCATTTATAGCCGATTTTTTTTACTTTTGTGCCCAGAATACCTAAAATGTGGATAAAGTATAAATAATTCGAACAAATGTAAAAGTCGGTACCCATATGATAAAGAGATATGCCATGAAAGACATCGCTACTCAGAAGAGTGGAACATTGTATGGGCTGTTATCATTTGAATGTTTGCAATGACCTCCCCTTTTTTTACCAGCTCAAGAATGAAATATTGAATATATTGAAATATTCAAAGATCAGGTCACATTTGTTACTGCTTAAAGATGCATGCAGTAATAATTTTCTTGTGATAAACGATAATATTCGTCTTCTGTGCGCTATACCAGAGGCTGATAAACATGTGGGCCCAATAAATGAAGTGGCCTTTATGCTCTCTGAAATTCACTCCAAAGATAATAATATAATATTACTTCT
>JAPMOR010052380.1:651232-722382 GCA_026543865.1 Argiope aurantia | reverse complement strand
AAATATCAAGACAAGTCTACGAAAAAGACGTATCACTTTTCAAATACGATGGAAAAATAAAGGCAAAGAAAGTGACAGATCACGCGTCAAATGGCGGGCCGGCTTTCGGATAATGTAAGCCAGTGCCGGTAGCAAAGATATTTCAGAAACAGCATGCTCACGATAAACATCACATGTTGACCCGTAAAAACCGCAGTGCCGGAGGAAGGGTCTGCCAAATGAAGATTGAAACTCATAATGATATATCTGAAAACTTGTATTTACGGAGTAAGAACTCATGCAGGTGGGTGGTTGGCTAAGTCTGACATCGTCACGCTTGACCCCGCCTTCTTATGGTCAAATCTTATTATTATTATTTATTTTATTTATCTGACTTTCCTTCCTCGTGGATAAAAGGACGTAATGGAATTAAATCAATAGAATGAAACAACTAATTCTTTTCATGAAATCACTTTCTTTTAATGAATCGTAAAAGATTGAATCGTCTTACGGTATATCATAAATTATTTTTATTGAAACATGTCATAAGATGTCTACATTCCAAAAATATTGATCTCATTCTCTGGTCATGGATTTGTGTAAAATGCAATTTCCAAATTTTCACATTCTGTAGTTTGAATAACTTTAACTAATGCAAGATATCTGTTTATAAGAAGTTTAAAATAATGCATTTAATGTCAATAATTTAGTTAGAGCATGATTTAATACTCAAACAATATGTAGAGTATTTCGAAGTAAATAACACTTATTATAACGACAAATTATTTATACACGTTTTATTTATTTATTTATTTTCGTAGTTCTATTTTTAATTTCAAAAGCAAGCGATGGTGATTTTCTTTAAAGTTTGTCCATTTTTATATTTTGTATTTCTGTATTAAATTTATTGAATTTTTTTATATTGAATTCTGCTAGAATACTAAATTTTTTATTGAGAAAATAAATGTAAGTGACGAATTATATAGCAAATACAAAGCTTCAATTTGAGCAGAATGATTCCACTTTTTATCCGTTCTTTTTGTTTACTTACATGTTTTTATTCAAATAAGCAAGTTATTGTATTAATTGAAGTTCTATCACTTCCCATTTCGAATTAAACTTCAAAATTTAATTGAGATAATAGAAAATGACGGAAACACATCATATAATTCCTAAAATAATGCGAGTTAAAAAGGTATCAAAACATGAAATAAGAAAAATAGATACTTAGTTGAGCGAGCCATTACAACAAATTTATGTCTAAAAAATGTAACTGGAATTTCGCGCAACGAATTGTTCACTAGCCAACTAGTCAACAAGGCGCCTAATGTAAAATAATTGCAACACTGCTCGGTACATTTTCTATTTGAAAGCAGCTATAATTTACAACAGTCATTTTGCTTTCAAGTTGTAACGCCTTTCACACAAAGGCACTCGAACAATACAATGTTGATAAATAATTGTGGCTTTTTAGAAACCCAAGTGGCGCATGACATATAATCAAAGGTTAAAAGAAAAGTTTCTTCTCCTCTATTGTTAATGTTTAGATGCTGTTCGTTTAGAGCAAGATATAAAAAATTCTTTTTCTTTCTTCCGAAAATGAAGCTCTATTTTAATATAGGCGAAATCTGATTTGGAGATTGTTTGTTATTATTACTAATCAAGAATATACGCCAAGAATTGATTGTTTTTTTAAATAAAAAAAATCAGTTCAAATCATTACAGAATAAAATACGTTTAGTTATTCTATATTATAAAATGATATTGTAGTCACATCTCTGGAATTAATGTATTAGAAAATGTTAAAGAACAAATCTTAAAAAGTGTAATCATGATTAAAAAGTATGTGATCAGGGGAAATGCTTGAAAATATATTTTTATCCTTAGCATATCAAATAAATGGAGCAAAAATCGTAGCAAATTTGGGGAACGGCAGGTAGCTTTAGCTAACCTGTGCCATGAATATTGTTAAAGAGACCAGTGGGTAATGAGAAGAGAAGAAAACTGCAAAAATAATTTAATACCGTGTTCTACAGAAAATAATTTAATCTAACTAAACCTATATATTACTTTACCCAAGAGCTACAATATCTAATGACCTTTATTGAACATACAATCAGAATTATAAACAATAGATAAGTGAATTTTTTAAATAGAATGGATTGGTATATCAAATCAATCTTTTTATATAAAACTATTATATTTAAACAATAAAAACTATATATTTTTTGAAGAGGAAAATAAGATGATTATTCCTACCGCGAACAATGTATCATATAGTTGTTATAGCAATAGATCTATATCGTAACAAAATGGAAAGATATAACAATTATTTGCTGTGTAAAGAACTTATAACATTTTTGTAAAATACACTGCAGTATAAAATTGATTGAAAATTAGATTTTAACTGTTATGGATTTTCAAACGATGAAATAATAACTTAGCATCGAAGCTTGTAACACAAAGAATCAAGATTATCGTTCAACTTTGAAATATGAATATTTTGTACCAAGCAGAGTTAAAGAAAAGATCGTATTACATTATAATTTTATTCAATTAGTTTTCTTCCATTTTACTTCATTTAAACTACTATTATTTTTTTGTAACTTTTCTAGACGCTGTTGAAAGATATACCAATTTTTGATTCGAGTAGATTTTTTAATACAGTCAACCTATATTACTTTATTCAATTTTATCTGTTTTTCGGCTAATACATAAACATTATTACGCATTCATACGAATATATTTAAAAGAGCATTGTTAGGTAAAAAAAAGTCATATACTATACAATACAATTTAATTTTTGAAAGCTTCATTGCTGAGAAGATAAGATAAATGTTAGACAACAAAATCTGTTTGCATGTCAATTATATACAATGGATAAAAGAAAAAAAATCAGTTAGCATGTCACTTATATACAATAGATAGAAAATATTGAAAAGGAAAAAAAAAAAAAAAAGAGATTTTTTTTTGTTCAAATTGTTTCTTAGTATTACTACCGCTAACGAAAACAGTACCGCTAAAAATAACAGTTAAAAAATGTATTGTGTTTTATTCCGCCTAGAAATCAATTGGGCAATTAAAAAAATTAACTATTTTTATTGCATTCTCTAGACACAAATAATCGTAAATATTACGTGGTGTTGAATTATGAATGCAATAACCTTTTATCTATGTTAAGATCTTCAATTCGATTATAAATGCATTAAAGAAGCAGCTATTATTTTTCTACAATTATGTCATGATTGCAAAACTTTATTTTCAATCAATTAATTTAACTCATTTTATAACAATTTTGAAGTACAACTTCAAAAATTTGTGTAGCTTACCCAGCAATAATTGCAATATCCCCTCCTCTATTTTTTTCTTGCTATCCGAGGCACTTATTGTAAGAAAGATTGTGATAAGTTATTTTCAAAACAAATAAATATTTTGTTTTATTCTTTCAGGTAATTTGCAGGTTTTCTAATAAATATAATAACATGACTAATAAAGGTTTCATTGAATTAATTTATTATTTTAAATGGGAACAAAAACTCCCGCTTTTGCTTCTATTTATGAAAATATTGCTAAATTCTTAAAGAAATAATTTAATAACACAAATTTAGGAATACCCAAGAAATGTTTAAAAAAATTATGACAGCAATTAAATCTAGATTATTGTAACTATTAATTTATTTGTTATTAACTATTGCTTATTAGTTAGTACGTATTAATTTATTGTTGTACTAATATAGGAAAATAATTATAAAACTAAATTTAATTTGAAAATTTCTTTTTTTTTTTTACAACGCAATATTTTTTCACATTTTAATTCATGGTTGTAAGAGCAAACGATTGAAGCAGTGGATGACGAGTTGATAATGAACTGGCAATCAATCAATAAGCTTAAAACTTTTATTCCTCATTAAATACAAAAAGTTACTAGGTTAATTTTTTGTTATTAAATCCAACATAAAATTATTCTAAAACTAAGTGTTTAAGGTCGCAAAATGGTTTTAATAGTGAAGCAAATTTACATCCAATGAGTAGGGAGATATTTCGAGATAATCATTTGTCAAAAATAATTATTGTTCAAAATTTTCATTTTGAAACTATTACTTCAATATATAATTTGTTTCAAATACTTTCATATTTCATAAAAGTAACTATCTTATTATTTAGATATTGTATTTAGTTGTAATAAGAAAAAATTTATAGTATTCGATTACAATGTGTTTATTTTTTATAATTATTTTTAAATTAAAATTTTATATTTTAATGAAAATTAGAATTTTATTTCATGCAAAATATTTCTGAAAATTCTACACAACATTATTTTCACAGTTTCTTTAATACACACATTTCGTTTAACATAATTTTAAATCATGTCTATATACAATGCGTCATTATTCCAATGATTGGATCGAAATAATTCCGAATTTTGATTTAATTTTCAGATGGAAAGATGAACATGAATGTTTTCCAAATTGGATGCCAAGGCATATCTTACTTTTCTGTAAATGTTTTAGATTAAACTAAAATGAAATATATTTAAATTTTAAAATGATGGTTGTGAATAGGTCTTTTTCAAATCTTCACACCACCAATAAGGCGGAAACAACATAAAAGAAAACTATAGGATAAAAACAGATAAATACATTGTTCATACTTCTTCATCATTCTGAAATTTTTTTAACAAGTAATTATTTTTGTTTTTCAATATTTATAAAAAAATATATATATTTTGGATCTACCCATTTTCTGCTCATATTCTATGCCTACCCGATTCAAGCTAAACCATTCTTTCTACTTTTCTTGAAATAGAAATAGTCATTTTGTTTCATTTCTGACATAAAAAAGTGGAAGTTTCATAACATACAGTTTAGCTCGTTTTACACGTTCTTTTTTGAATATAAATAACCTCTAAGCAGCTCCAGTCAGGATCATTGCGGCAACAAGCGGCCACCAATCTCGTTTCCATACATGCGGAATTACTAATTACTCCTCTCCTATGCAGAAGGTTATTGCTACATTTCTTAAATGACAGTTCCTGCAGTAAGTAGGAAATAGGACGAGCCAATTTACTCTTTAGAAGCTACTTATCGGAAGTGGACCAAGGCAGTGGAATCCGACCGAACGGCTTCTGATCCATTTTGAAAGATCTGGAGCGCTCGAACGCATCGTTTCAGTACTTAAAGCGATGAATCTGACAATCCTCACGTGGTGTTCTCCTTTAAAACATAAACAACCGATACGCCCATGTGTGTGAGGTGTAGAAGAAAAAAGGAATCGTTTTCTTCCCACGAAACTTAATTCAAATGGATATTTTTTTACTCTCATTTTACTCTTATTACACTGTTGGTACGAAATTGTTTATATACTATTTAGATGAATTAACACGAAACTTGGGAACGGGTGGAAGGGGGATATACTTAATCCAGATGGAATGTAGGTGAACTTGGGGGACGCTATGAAAACGAAACGTGAATGCATTTACTTCAATCTTTAAAGTTTAATACGATCAATGCACGAAGAAATTATATTAAGGACCAGGCGATCTTTGCCTTCTGTAAGTCACTGATGGCGCTTGTGGTGGGTTGGTTTAAATATTATATTATGTCCCGGCATCAATTACTCTTACTATACCACAGTAAATATCCAGGATTAGCCAAGATAGTTCCACCGTTCGACTCTTTTTCTTCATTCAAAATAATAATGGTCAGAATGTGTCTCAAATTTAAGTTGGCTGCCCGGATTGTGAAATAATCAGTTCATACTCATAAAAGTAAGTGAGAATGAATACTTTTAAATATATACCAAAGCCAATGGGGATGAAGAACCTTGAAGAAAAATTAATAAAAAATAATATTGCAAAATATATATTAATCATCTTTTGTAATACTCTAGCTTCCTAATAATTTGTAATAAATATATATTATTTGATCTAGTTTTCTGATTTGTCTAGGGTTTTTTGCAACTAACTTCTTCGCTAAATGAGTATTCCTTATATACATATGTGTATGTGTATATGATGTTCATTAATTTTTTTCTAATCCCATTTTACATCGAGTTTCACTCTTATTGTACAATATATCCCAAAATGTTGTGTGTGTGTGTGTGTGTGTGTTTACTTTTAATTTGATAGTAACATTTAGAAATTTTTAAAATGTTAAACAAATTTTAATTAAACATTTCTTTGACATAAAACAGCCGGTTGCAAGAGGACTCATGTAATGCAACTCATACAGTGCCACTGAGCACGGAAATAACAAACAAGAAAGAAAAATTACTCTCGGGTTTCCCCTAGCTTGATTTGAAATTGGGCCAGATATCGACCTCGGTAGTTCTTGTGCAAGAGATGCGCTTCCTCGTGCGGTGAATTAGAACACGCACAACGTGAAAGATATGTTTCAAGTAAGTTGCCACCCCTTGGGGATGTGTGGAAGTGATAGCAAAGAAAGACGTGTTACACATCACGTCATAAAAAGTAACGTGTTACCTAAGTCACATTGAAACCCTACTCCAATTACGAGAAGAGGGTCTGCCATGAGCTAAATATTTGTTACCCAATGTTGATACAAAAACTGTGTTTCCCAATTAATCTTTTTAATTTCTTGGGTTTTTTTTAAAAGAATTTTTGTAAATAGTGTATATTTGTTAAAAATATTGGGAAAATGCTGAAAATATTTTAAACTATCTAAATGGTTTGAAAAAGAGCAGAATATGGGCTTCTAGGATCAGAACTTCAGGTAAATGATTCATACCAGAAAAATATATGTTCTTTGCGATTTATAATTGTCGAAAAACTATCAAAAATTTAACTAATGTTACAAATTTTTTTTGTCAATATACGAAATATGATAACTTCAATTACAGTATTTGATCAACTTGATATAACTTCTCAATCTACGGTTTTTCTCATTATGTTTATTGTTCATAAAATGTCAAAAAATTGTTATTAAACTGAAACGAGTGACATACTATGCTTAAATTTTTATAACTTTTGTTGAACTACACATAAACTATATATACTATAATATAAACGAATATACATGAATTTCAGCAGACGACACTCGAAATCAAAACATTTGTGAATTTACACCCTTTAATAATAATGCTTAATTTCATTTAAATCTCTTATGTATAATTTGTTCAGGTTTATTATATTTTTAGGCATCAAATTGTGATAGATATCAAGCAGATTTACTTTAATAGACTCCCACCTGTTCTACTTATCATGCACATGAATTTCCTAGTGACAGAATATACTTTAAATATTTATAATTTTTATAGAAATCTTTAATAAAGGCATACTTTGTTCATTCCGCTGCCACAGGCGAACAATTCATGAATTAGAACAGACGACACTCAAAAACAGAACATATGTGAACTTACTAATGCCCTTTGCCAATAACGTTTAATTTTATTTAAATTTCTTATGTATAATTTGTTCATGATTAATATATTTTTACTCTTCAAATTAAAACATATAAAGAAGATTTACTTTAATAGACTTACACCTATTCTACTTTTCGTGCACATGGATTTCCTAATAAAACCGAATCTTTTGATATATTCGTGCCATTTTGTCGATCGCGCTATTCTAACTTGATTTTCATATTTATCACGCAAATTACAGAGATAACAAATATAATCCCTCAGCTTTAAATCTCAGTGATGGGAGAAAATTGTGCAATTCAATATTCGGTGAAACAGTGAAATCGGTTTGAATTTCATTCGAACAAAGAAAATTTTAAATAGGATAAATAAAAGAAATATTTAAAAAAATTATACAAATTATTAAAAAATGAATAGCAATTAAATTAGAATAAAAGGTTGTTAAAAAGATTTTTTTTAATTTTAAAACTTTGCAGAAACGTTTTTTGTGCAATTATATTTTCGGAAGTTATTGCGATTAAACGTTACTATAGTTACTAAGCTTAATGAATTTTTGAATGAACTATGTTTGGAACTGATTTAGAAAAACAGCTCATTTTGATTCCAGAAATAGTTTTTGAAAACAGCTATTTATACATGATTCCATTTTTAAAAAAATCCTGCATAAAGTAATCGATTATTCATCCAATTGAAATGAAGTAAATAAATACTGTTGATTGACAGCAAAAAAGTGATAACGGAATATGATGCATTTATTTGAAAGATTAATGCGGATTCGATAGATTTTTGCAGAAGAATCAGTTTGTTTATTTATTCTTTAAACAGCCAAATGAACTTGATGAGTAAAATAAATCTTATGCGACTGAAGATGCTGATAAAATCTAATAGAATACATATTTTGGAAGCTATTTCCTTGATAATTTGTTTTCGATAAGCAATCATTTGGATCTTACATGAATAACGGAATCTGATAAATTAATGTGATTACATCTTTGAAGGAAACAGAATAAATATTTATCACTTCATGTATATTATACAAACGTCAAATCTACAAGACATAATGTCAATATTTCTTTTAACGGCTTGTGCGTTAAATACGAAAAGCATAATCCATTTAAGTATTGAAAAATTACCTGACAGCGAAATCTAGTGGAGGCGTGCTCAAATCATTAGGAGTAAAAGATAACAATAAAATCCATAAATGCTGTCCTGATTTGTCAGTTTCCTACAAATAAAGAAATGAATGAAAAATAAGCAAAATTTATCTAATGCATAAAAGTAAACTTCCTCTGTTTACCAGAATTTAATAGAACCTTAAAAAATAAAAACAAAAATTGCATAAAAAATATTTAATTTTAATACGACTACGATTTTAGAATTAAAATAGATCAGATATCTTAAATTAAACACTTAAAAATAATTAGCATGCTTCTTTGTACAATGCGTAAAGTGAAAATACATGGCCATAAAATACAAAATTAACATGTGAAAAATTATGATAAAAATCAATAAAAATAAAAATGCTAAAATATTAGATATATTTTAAAAACCCAATTATTCGTATATATATTTCTGCGAAACATAGAAAAAATTCAATTTGTAGAATTTTTAAATAATGTATTCCAGATAATATTAATCAAACGGATTATTAATTGCCTTGCAATCAGTGAAAAGATCTTTTTATATCTTCTAAAGAAAGGAGATAGTTGTATAGGGAAACGTTTCATTGCCATTCAATGTCGATATATTTTGTCCTAACTATTACTTCTAATAAAATTCTAACATATCTTTATAAGCATTCAATGTAATTAATATATAATTATTGGTTGTTGGAATGTTAAAATAGACTGATTAAAATTTAATTATAGTACAATTATTATCACGTCTTACTGAAAATTCAATCGTTTCATTTTTAAACTACCTTATTTATTTATTTATTTTGAGAAAGCGGGCAAAACTCCTAGTAAATAAACAATAAATGTGAAATAATTTGTGTCCTGAAAAAAAAATGAATCTTTTATAAAATGGATGAACTCGGAGAAATAAAGAATAAAAATTGTACTTTCAAACAAGCTACAACGATATGTATCGAAGTAAAATAATATTCTAAAGAAAATAATTATGAATTTAAATAATCGAAATGTATATATCAAAGTATCCAATTGCTCAAATTTCATTTACAAACGATGAAAATTTGTTTTAAATATTATTTCAGTTTTGGGAAAAAATATAAAGAATAACTTATAAAGCCAAAGAGAAAAACTGTTTTTCTTATTATACCATAGATAAAACAATTTATTTCAATATAATAAGCTAACAGGAAAACGAATATCATTTTTCAACTCTGAAATAAAGTAACAAATAATTATTTGGATTTTTTAAGATTAAACAATGAATATTATTCAAAACAACTGCAAGAAAAGGAAAATTTATTTAAAATTTAATGAAAGGAAAATATGAGGAACAACATTTATTTACTTTTGACTTAGAAAGCAGTTTTGCAAGTTTATTTTGTTTAGCTTTAATGCGAAATAACTTGTTGAAGTTCCTGTTGTAAACTATTTCGATTTCAAAACACGACAAATAAAAATAAGCATATAATAGATGCTATGTTATTACAATATCAGGAAATGCAAAGATATTATCAACATTTGGGTCCATTTTTAATTGGTTTCTAGAGAGAAAAATCTTGTTTGAATTCTCTAAAGGTAAATTTACTTTAAATTCTACTAGAAAGCATTGAATTTCTGGCATCAAAGCACTTACTTGTGTAAACTACTTCTTGTAAAGTTTTCTGTCAAATTTTTCTTGATTAAATATTTTTAAAAACAGTGGAATTGCTTTTTAAAATAATCTGAATAGAAAACCTTGCTTTTCCATTCTAAAACGATTTAATGTTTTTTTTTATTAATAAGTGCATTTTCCCAGATTCCTAAATAATTTTCGTGTGTCCTATTTATGTTGTGCCGAAATAAATTAACTCTCTTCTATTTTTGCGCATTAAAAATCAATATTAATTTTAAAACGAATTTTGTATTACAACGGTAATAAATATTGGGTTGTTTGGAAAGTAATTTCGTTTTTTCTCGACAGAGGATTTAATTGTATTTTTTTGCACCCAACTTCACATTTAAGCCGTATCATTTTTATATGCTTTGAGAGCTCATATAGCAAGGCTTGTGTGTGAAAAATTCATATTAATTCTACTCGGTAGTTTTTGGTTGGTGCTCTTTTAAATACGGAGAGCGATAAGCAGCATTTTCGACATATCTTACTGTTTTACTACAGAAAGGGTAAAAATGCTATTCAAGCCAGAAAGAAATGGACCGATGTGTATGGAGAAGGTGTGTTGACAGTACGCCAGTGCCAGAACTGGTTCGCTCAATTTTTTAGACGGTAAAACCTTCACCTCAAATGAGGAGGTCAAAAACCACCTCGATCCGTTTTTTGGCAGCAAAGATCAAAAATTTTATGAGTATGGAATGATGCTACTACCAGAAAGATGGCAAAAGGTGTTGGATCAGAACGGCCAATATATAATTTAATAAAGTATTTGTTTATTATACGAAAACTGTCTTTCATTTCCACACACACACAAAAAAAAAACGAAATTACTTTCCGAACAACCCAGTAGTTTGTTATTTATAGAAGTCAGATATACCTAAGTTCCATCATTTTAGAGCCATTCTATATATGCACTTTTATAAGAAAAATATTTAATTTTCTTTTATAACTTACTGGACCCTTTACTACAATACTGGTATTCATCATTTAATATCAATGTTCAATATTAAATTATGACGATAATTTAACGTTTTTGCTTATAATTTTTACAAATGCATCTTTTTAACATCAATATACGAGATTTAGTTTTGCATTTTTATTAATAGAATAAATTCCCAGAATCTGACTTTTTTACAGATCTACAGCACTTTCTTAACGCAAATAAAAAGTAGAAATAAAAGTTAAACTCAGAAAATTTACTAAAAGGTGTCTTCACGAGTGGACGAAATTTAAAGCTTCCTGTGTTATTGATAATATCGTGTCTTCATTCATGTAATATCTCCAGTATGCTAAATGAATGTTTGGGATCTTTCATTTTGAACAATATTTTTGCAACAAGTTGATAGGTGTGAAAATAAACCGAACCTTCGGGGACAGGTGATAAAGGGCCCATGTCCTGCGAAGAACTGGTTAATTTTTGAAGTTCGGTTGTTATTCATTTGGGTAATGAGAGGGGAAGTCGAACGTCCTCTTTTCGATTTGCTTCATCTATCCTGCCAAATTTATAAAGAATACTTACCTTACCTTATATATCTTATTCTAACTTTTGCAAGGGCATTGCAATTTTAGAATCTCTACTTCGTAACGGATTGACTTCAGGTTCGAAACTCATTTCACTAAACATCTGCCGTAAGTAGATGCGACCTAAATACATACAATTCATTTTAATGAAATGTGCGTTCATATGTTTGCATGAGAACTGAACTGTCAAATGTTGCTATTAATTTATAACTGGAATTCAAAATTTTAAATAGTAATTGTTTAATAGTAATGATAATATTTTATCAATTAATTTTAATAGATGACGACAATTTCTTTAATCCTATGTACAAAGGTTGGCAAATTATTTTGAGTGCCAAAAGTTATTTGGGAAGCAGTTATACCAAAGAATATTATCTTTATCTTAATAGTCTTTGGTAAATACTTTATCTTAATAGTATACTTACCATCCGCAATTGGTTCTGAATGATCACAGACATTAATAACAATCCTAATTTTATAAGTTAACTTGGAAAATTTGCAGTTATCTTATTTTATAATATCAAGACATCATAATGAAGCACCAAAATTGTCTAAATCTGCCACTGTCTAAAATATATTCCAAGGTTTATAATTCAGCCCATTTTAATATTAAAAAATTGGAATTTGTTTAATTGAAATTTTAGTGTATCAAAAGTATTTTAATAAATGTGTCTAGTAGAAGCGGATAAGGAGAGATTCAGATATCATCATTTTTTCAGATTTCATACACCAAATCAAACAACATAAAATATATTTTTTTTTACTTCATTTAAAACTAATTTTCTATTTGGAAGCATATGACTATCTTTAATAGTTTAGAATTTAGATAATAGTCCACATTTATAGTATTCATGTGAAATCGTGAAACTTATTCATCTCATATGTGAATAAGTTGAACTTTTTTCAAATTTTTTAGTAAAAATAAAATGAATTAAGAATTAAAATTTACGATTCCAAAAAATGCTAATTTATTTGAAAAAAATTCTAAACTGAAATAAAAACATCAGATGTTTTTATTTTGATTTCTTAAAACATTGATGTACTTTTTATTTTTTCATTCAAACAGTAATGTATTATTCGTCATTTTTCAATTTAAAAAAGACTAATAAACATAAGAGTGACTAATAATAGCTGTAAGCATATTATCTTTAATTAATTTATTTATTTATCCTTGTTTTCACTATTTATTTTCATATAACTTTATTCAATCCAATTTATTTATTTATTAGAGAAAATTTAGTATCAAAGTATCAAAAATACAGCCATCTTGAAACTTTAATATTTCTACCAGATGATAATCCATAATTTGCCTTTTTTTTCCCAGCGAGGTTTATTTATACTTCGCAATTTCATTTCACAAAATTTTTTTTTCAATTTTTATGTTTTGCATTTATTTTTCCGTCTTAACCATACTTTTCTAATTTTCTAATCGTAAATTTTCATACATTGATTTCTTTTCTTTCCTTTTTTTAAGTTTCTTTTCTTCTTATTCTTTTTTTCTTTTCTTTTTTTTTGTTTAATATGCAAACATTTTAACTTCATATATTCTTATTTAATTAATCTTCTCAATCTGATTCTCTGGTCCATCTAATTACCTTACATATTATTAATTATCACAGATTATTAATATTTAATTGATGAAAGACAATGTTTCCTTTCCTCGATTTCCTTTTATTTCTAATCGTTACTCAGAGCCATACATCATTTAAATTAACTTAACGTCTAACGCTGAGCATTAAAGCATTAAAATGAATTTTTTATAACTAGAACAATGCCAAAAGCATTAATAACTTATTTAAAATACATCCAAAATTATCCTCTTATCACGAACCTGTTGATCACGTTTTCCTGATTAATCAATTAAACTAGAAAGCCAATTCTTTTTTCACAGCAGCTTCCTAAATAAGTACCTAAGAATGGTTCATAGTGCAGCTGTTCTTTTTTTATGTTAACTAAAGAAAACGCTTCCGATCTAGTTAAATTAAAATAGATATGATTATGCATAAATGTGCGTGTTCAACCTCTAAAAAATCAGATAAAATAATTTCCTTTTCTCTTTTCTCGCTCTACAACAAAAAAAATTATAAATATAACCCGACATTTTATTTGAATAACTATCCATCTGGGGAGATAGGATTTCTAATCAGCTGAATTTTTAATGCATTCATTTAAATAATCTTCTAGGCTTCCTATTGATGGTTTTATTTTAAACATTTTTCAAACGGATTTCTTTCTAAATAAATTGCAAGTCCTTACTTATTATTAAAAAAATCATTTGATTGTTGCTCAAAATAAAACATTTTTTTTATATCAGTGTAGCATTCAAAAGAAAAATTTCATAAAACTATATGATGTGATTTGCTAATTGAATTTTCAAAAGTATTTGAATTTCTAAGAATTCTCGCATCTTCTGTACAGCTGTTTGAACGCATAATCCAAAATCTTAAATGAATACGGATCGTTCTCCGATTCGAAAACATTTCGAGCATTTGCGCATGCGGCAGGGATTGTCCATTTGGTTAAAATAGGGGTGAGAGGAAATATGAAGTAAGGAGATTTTTTTACATTTAACAATAAGGTGAACTTGGATTATCCGCGAACTTGGGCGGTTTAAAACTATGGATAACTTGTAATATTGACGGAAAAAGTATTAATTCACAATAAAATACTTTAGAGTGATTTTTATTTAGTTATTTCGGGCCTAAATATTAAATTATTATAATAAATGGCGGATAATTATTCCTAAAATTTGGTAATTCATTTTTTTACAAAATAATATAGTGCACTCCCGAGTATCCGGTTGGCAACTGTCCGGCTGCCGTACTATCCAGCCTAGTTTACTTATACCATAATCAAATGAGAAAGGTAAGGCGTTGTAGAAAAAGTAATCTCTTTAGGACTTTTTCAAAAATTAAAAACTTTAATTTATGTATTAATGAAGAATAAAATCCATTTGTATCGATATTCTTAAGAATTAGGCCTACGATTTAATATTTTGTTTATTTTTCTTGCATTTACAGAAGTTGTGTTAAAATATGAGCAGTTTATATCCTTTAATTTCCTTTTTCTATGATAATTTCTTGAAATGTTCAGAGCAAGTCTTCCATTTTAAATCGACACATTACTGGCAACCTCTTCTATAATTCACCGGGACACGGCAGCTTTCACATTCTACATGGTTTGAGATAAAAGGGGGGCTTAGTACTCAATAAGAAGTGAGAAAATTCGTATTTGATATAAAAACTTTGTTTGTATTGATGGGGAAAGAAATGAGTTCATAGAACTCCGGCCTATCCGGCTTTTTTTTTACCTGGTTTGCTTTTTCTCCACATTAGGCAGGATATTCGGGAGTGTACTGAACTGTTTAGAGTTAAGTTTTCCAAACTGTGAGTTGTGAATTGATAGGTCGCGAAAAGATCTTGAATGAATTTGTACGTTTCCACGTAAGTGCGGGCTTAAAATCTTCATCAAGCCTAATGGTTGCCACCTGACTAAAAAATTAACGCAAAAAACAAGCAACTCGTGCCGAATGACAAGAATAAAACTGAACAAATAACAATGAAAGTAGAAACAAAATGAATGTCTTTTTAATGTGCGGATGAATACAAAGAATCGGCGTTTTGCTTATAATTTCAATCTGCCGCATTATATAAGGTTATGTTACGTGCAATGCCTCGAATTCTGCTCGTTTAATCAGGAACTCCTTATCATTTTGTAGGTCTGCTTCATTTTGAATTAGCCTTCATTTCATAGCAACCATTATCATTTGCATGTTCAGTAAATTTACCCTATTTAATAATAAATATGCTTTCTTTAAAAATTACTTTTTGAGCCCTAACTCTTCTTTCGGATAGAATTAATTCTGTTCGGCTCTGAAAAAAATTCAATGCTGCAAGGATGAAATGGATAGCAATACATTGGTTTTTCAGGAAGTGGATCGCAATGCTTAAAATGTTTGACAAACACTGTTTGAAAGTGCTTTATTAAAAAAATATTAATATTTAATTTTTTTAAGCAGTGGTGACTCGTCCAGTACGGTTAAAGAACTGTGGCACTCCACAGGACTTTTTTTAAAGTCTTATTTTCATATCCTTTTGTCAAATTTATTTATTATTTCATTCTGAGAATTCAACAATTAATAAAAATGGATAAAACGATAAAAACAGTCTTTTAAGTCTTCAAGAAAAGACTGCAAAAGAATCAATAAGCAAGAGAAATATAGATTTTGACTAAGTATCGAAAAGCCAGGAACATACACAACTGACTGATTTATTTGAAGACCAAAAGCACCCCTTTGAGTTTAGAGGCATCATTGTAGTTAATTCTCAGTGTTTACCTTTTGTTACTTTTCTCCTTTTTAACTTGTCAGAAACATATTTGCTTCATTGAATATTCATTTCTTTATTAGAGGTCATTCTTCGAACTCGGTAGATGATTTTCTAAAATGTTTTTCAGAAGAAAATGTTTATAGGGAGGAATCAGCAGTTCTTAATTTTTTCAGGTAAGAAAAATCAATAAACGCTGCATATCTTCAAAAAACTGCATTTTCGCAAATTTCTCTGAGCGAACAATTGGATATAAAAGACAGTTTTTTTTTTATGCTGGATTTGAGCATTGTGCAAAAGTCTTCAATGTACAGTTGGTTTTGCGATTGTAAGTTTTTTAAAAGCATTATTTTGTTTATTGTGCTTGCATCACGATGAAGATGATGCTTAGACTGTTGACAGCGTGAAGATTTCCTGCGTCTTCTTAAAAATAAAATTTAAAAAAAACCGTTGCGTGGATGAAAATTTTGAAAAGCATTTAGAAAATGAAAAGACTTTTTTTGCACAACGCATCTCAATTCTCACTTTGAAGTTTCAAAATTTAAACTTTATTTGAGTAAAGCAACATTTTTTTTAAAGAAAATGCAATTTCTTGATAAATATTTTTGCAGCTCAATTAATTTTTAAAATGGCTAATTTTAAAGCTGTAAAAAAAAAGAATTAAAATAGCCCAGAGTCATTCAAGATAATGGTATACCTTAGATCTTTCTTTATCAAAAGTCTTTTTGTTTCTTCTTCCTTCTCTTAAATTTAATTATTTTGCCTCCGTGACTCTTGTACGCACTAGCATTCTCTTAATAGATCCAATATCAGGATGAAAGATAGCACACCCAGTTTTCCTCTGATGAGGCGTCTAGGGGTCGTTTCGTCGAAATTCCTAACCAGTTAGCACCTGTTGGAGAGGAAGAATGTCTACATCAGTGTGAACAATTACTGATCTAAAGAAATCTTAAATTACATAATATTGAATTTCGTGACACATCACCTGGCAGTGCACGTGAGTAGGGAAGGAAATGAAGAGTTTTATGGTTTGGGAGTCTATTTTTTTATTATCATTAACAATTTACGATTTTTATGTTGCATGACTAAACATGGAAAGTGTTACTTTTACTAACCGTCATTTTGCCATCTTTTGTAATTTTAATGGAAACTTGCAATTTATTAAATGATAATGAAGTCAATTTATTAATTTGTCCAGAAATTCAAAATTTATACATCGAATTTAAAATAAGGAACATGAAAATAAAAAAATATTACGTATTTATAATTTTCTGAATACTCACATTTGAGAAAGATTTCTAAAATAAAATTGATTCTAAATATAGTTACTTTAATGTAATTATATTAACGTCCCGTTTTAAAGCAACAATAGGGCTGTTTTGGGACGGACCACGTAATTTTGAAGGACGGACCACGTAATTTCATTTTGGAAAGAAGTAATCAAACGTGCGCTGTAAATTTACTGAAATCATCACATTGAAATATTAGCTTTAAGAAAATCTTTACCAAAGAATGCTCTCAGAAAATAAACCCTATTCTTTCGAGAAAAAGTATCCTGGAAGTTTCAAGGCATTCTTGATTTTACAATGGAATGCCGCGAGTTTAAAATCTGATTCTATGAGACATAAATGGATCATTGGCTTGCTAAATCCGTCTTGAGTCAAACGTTCTTCTGCTAATAAGTTGTGGTATTTAAATGAGAAGAGTGCTAGAACAGATGTCGCCCTCATTATCTGTTTGAAGGATATTTGTTCCAACGTAACCTTCATGTAGTTTTAAACAGTGACTTTAATTTAAACTAAACTTGTGGAATATATGTTTCCATATAACATTCTTAAGAATAATTCTATTTCGCAGAAATTTTCTAATTTAAAGAAAGCTGTAAATATGTTATTGTTTTTTCTTGGGTTTTAAATATCGTATTTTAAATATCCTATAATATATTTAATAATTTATTATGTTATTCAATATTTTAACATTCCATTTTAACTATCAACACAATAAAAAAATACTCATGAATTTAGAATTTAATAAATATAAGCATTTTTATAATAAGAGAAAAAAAACAGCTTAGACACAGCCTACTGAATTTAGTCGTATCCTTCTTCTGAAGATAAAGATCAAGAAAATACGAACGTTTTACAATGTGATGATTTAATTCTTTATTTTACATACTTATTTATTCTTTTTCCCTTCGCATCAAGTCATCACACAACAAAAGAAAAGTTTTGCTCTATAGTTCGGTGGAAGAAAATATCCCACCGAATGACCTTCTCAAGGTCATGACCTCCATTTCACATTGAAAGCTGCGTGATGAAGGAGTGATTCACCTTTAATCTGAGATACAATTTTATTGCCTAAAGAAAAAATAAATTATGAAAGACAGTGCTTATTTTTCCTGTGAAAGTAATACGGAAGAATTGTTCCGTTTTTAAACGCAATAGGAAACAGTTTATTTCATTTGTGTCTTACTTTCGGTCCAATTAAATTCGGTTTTTCTTCAGTCAATTCATTTAATTTGTGGAAAACAGCCCGTACTTGAGTTACAAATAAATCTCGAAGAAAACTATTGGGTATAATACTTTAAGAAATAAAACATTTCTTTTCAATAACTGTTAACTTAAATGTATCTCTTTTTGATTATTATAAACTAAATAATTTAATTAGAACTTTTTTATTATCATCATGAAATCTTTAAAGATGCAGAAGTTACGCAATTCTGAGTTCATTGCATTATAAATAGTGTTTTATCATAAAATTTGAAAAAAAGAACCCTACTTTACGAGTATTTTTTTTAAAAAAGATTCTATTACGATTAAATCTGTAAATATATATATTCACAAGATTCGATTAAAATTTTGAATTGCATTTTTTTGAAAAAGAAATGCAATTCAAAGTTTGGAGATGCCTTAAATTTCCTTTTTTAAAACTAACTTTGCAATTTATATTTTTGAAGAACGTGTTATGACTCGGAATTCTACTTTCGTTTTCAAAGCAGTTTATTTTTGCACAACGCAAACAAGACAGAAAATTTCATAAGACTCTTTACAAATGGTTGACAGAAATTGATCAGAATAATTACAGATTGAGTGCACTGAAATTTATCAAATGATCCGTACATCAAAGAAATGAATAACGTAGCGTAATTAACGTTCATTCCTTTCTTCAAATTAACACGACATCATTTCGCTTAATTCAGTGACTGGAAAGTCAGATTCCAAATTGAAATAAGATGCAATGCAAAATCTAAGACGAAAACAAACAGGAATTATAAAACTTTTTACGAGTGGCAACAGTAAGGACCTTGCATTTTGAAATCTAACAAATTGAAATTCATTGTTGCAACGCTGTTCAAACATCATTCATTAATATGCAATGAAGCAATTGAGAATAAAAGAATATTGAAAATTAACCTTTTAAAAACTACTCCTTCTTCTTATATTTATCTTTCGCATCTCTGAGTCTTAATCAATTAAATGCAATTTTATAGAATATGATTATAGGAAAATGTTATCGTATATCATAATGATAAAACATTTTTTTTAAATGCCTGTTCAAATATAAAATTTATTAGAGGGTTCAAAGAGGTGATTTACTAAATAAATCCCGTGGTAAGAAAATAAATTAGTATTCATCTTGCTTCTGCTCCCCTAAAAACATCACAATCTAATTTTCATCTCAAATGCATGAGATCAATAAAATGATTGACCAATTTCACTGAAGCGTAAAAGTGTGCTTCTTCAGCAGAGGTGTTTGTTCAAGAAGATTTAGACTTGAATGCAACGATTTCTTACTTCCAGATCAATCGATGATAAGAGGAGCAGGTGTGACAGAAGTCGTTTGGATTTGAAAAAGTCAGTAGCACGACCATTAAAGACACTGTTGATACCTGACAGCTTTTTTATTGTTAATGTCGCTTGTAGACAACTTATTAGACTTAGACTTACAAGTTAGGGAGAAAGAAAAGAAAACTAATTCGGACGATAATTTAGTAATAGCGAAGGCAGTCTTTTGATTGCAACCGTTTCAAACTTACGTTCAATTTCTATTTTAGCTTATTTGTATTCATAATTATATTATTTTATGTACATTAGTTTTTAATGTTGTTTAAATAGGATACATTTTTATTGATGGAAATTTATCATGAATAAAATATTATCTGCACAATTTAAATGAGCTCATAACCAATGAAAAGAACAAAATTATCGGTATTATTACTACTATTAGGCGTTCGAGGACAAATTAAAAGAAAAAAGAAACATTAGACATAAGCTATGATTCTCAAATCGTTTATTGATATTTAATCGCATTAATATTTATTTGTAATTAGAATAAATATTCCTTCATAATTATTTAGATCATTGGAAGAATATGGCATCTGTATATAGAACCTTATAAATTTTTGTGATAAATCTCCTATCATCAATCTCAAAACACTGAATGTATTTCATTTAGACAAACGATGAAAAAATAAATTTTCTATTAAAATCAATGCATTTTTTTGTACGCATGTGTTCTATGTGTAAAGAATTCTATGTGAGTAATTTTCAGGTTGTAAAATTAAATTATCCATGTATAAAAGCAAATAATTCTGGAATATAAAAAACCTTTTAATAAAAATACAATCGTAAAATAGTAAATATAATTAGGAGAATTTGCATTACACTTATTTGGTATTTTTACACCAATATTTGCTCTCTTGCAAATCATTTACAGTTACCGAACAATTTATTCAAGAAGGTGTGGCTAATTTTTTTAAATCTGAAACATAATAACAAGAAGAAATAGGAAAACTAGTTTAAAAGTATTGTCAAATCATAAACTGCTTTCAAGAAAACAATGAATGAATACAGTATTTGAGATTTTCAAATTGTGAAATAATTAATATTTGATAACCGATATCAATAAAAAAATTGCTATTAAAATATTATTTATAATTTATGAATAGAATAAAAGTATGAATGAACAAATTCATGAGACTCGTTATAAATTTTTATAGTCTTAATTTAAAGGACCTAAAATTCCAAAAGGGTATTTAAAACTATAGCATTGAATTAATATAACAAAAAATATAATTAATATAATTGTTTCTCCCAGATATGAAAACTTATGATTTCTAAGCCTGTCATTCAACTAGTGATAGGTATGACGAAATCGAAGCTTTTTTTAAAGTTTGGCAGAATATTCTATGAAGTAAAAGAAAAATAGTAAATATATCCTATGTGGCTAAGGATATTTCACCAAATAAATGCTTTTTTACACAAAAGTTCAAGTTTGCACAAAAGTTCATTTTCTGGAAGATTAAAAAAAAAAAAATCCTGTATTATTTTTTTTTTTGTTGAAGAACAATTTTGGTCGCTTCATAGTTCTTTTTTTATCTAAAGAATTTTACCGAAATATGTCTATGTTCTTATAAATTTGAAAATTTTGATAAAAGGTATTTTTCTCTATTCTAAAAAGAAAATCACAAAAAAAAAATGGATTTTTAAATATTCATTAGCTTTAGTTTTCGAATAACTACATTAAATTTATATCGAAGTGGTTACGTTTTTGTAATATTTTTGTAGTAATCTACAAATATAATAGAGCAGCAATTTTCTCATTGATAATATTCAGTCACACCAAATTGCTTTTAAAATGTTGAAGGATATTAAAATATTATAAGATTTGCCGATCCTGGTATTGAAATTCTGAACTACAGTACATATGCATTTTTCACAAACGAAATTTGAGTCTGAAGTGTGTTATAATATTTAGACATTTGTAGAAGAACAATATTTATCTATAGAACTAAAGCAACTAGCAAATTCATTGCATATTCTCTTACTTTAGTTTTCTTAATAAAAATAACTTCTGTTCATATGTTATGCTTTTCATTTTAAATCTGTCTGATGCAAGTAAGATAAAGGCTTTGAAAAATTATAAACTGAGTTGAAAGCCCAATGATTTGATTAAATCGGTCTGCAGGCATGGCAGAATTAGGCGTGCCTACTCATCAAACAGCTATTTAAATATTACCTTGAAAATTAGATTAGCTACTTTTTTAAAAACCAAATAAAGCAGAAAAAGTAAAAATAAATGAATTAAACGAATTCGTTTATTTAATTATTCAACGAATATTTTTTAAATTATTCAATGAATAAAAAATAAACTAATGCTGTAAATATGAAAGATAAATTGGATCCACCTGTTGAGCAAATAGAAATTTAAATAATGTTTGCAGATTAGAATTTTAAATCTATATAGTGCGATTTTTTTTTCTAAATGCAAATAAAAAAATTCAAACTGATTTAAAATTGATAGTTTAAAAAATATATTTATGTAATTTTTTTTATTTGATTAAGCAAAAATATGTTGGCTTAATAAATAATTTAAAACGCTATTGTAGACGTTTTTGAAAAGTAATTTTTTTACCATTAATATTCTACTAAATAGCTAACCAGGTATTTACATATTTAAATTTTATTCTAAACATGTTGTAAACATTGTTATCAGATCGTACACGATCAAAATACGTAAGTGGTATTTAAGGAAACGACTTATGTAAAAAATAACACATGCAAAATTTGTCAAGTGCTTTACACCTCAAAAACTCTTACCGCAAGCAACACTGAACACTAACCCAACACTCACTTAACTGAATAGTTTTTTAGTGTGTAATTTTATTGCAATTTAGGTAAGATGATTTGCCCAAGATGATTATATGATGAAGAAAAGGGTTATAATGATATGCATAATAGCAGTTATTTTTACTACTGTAATAAATGTCATTTTCATCATTCAGTTTCGACAAAAAATTACTTTGTCCAACTGTTGGTCCGTAATGGATTTTTATCATTCAAAATGTGTCTCCATAAAATTTTACTACCCAAATACTTTGTTCTTGAAAAAGTAGTGTAAGCTACCATCATTTAATAGTCTATTCCCTTTCCGGTTTGAATAATCTTTTTGCTGTTATGTAATTATTTATGCAGTTTGTTAAATTACATAATTGTTTTTAAAAAAATCAATGATTTTTAAAAGCAGTTTTTATTCTATCAAAAAGTATTCTTAGTATATCTTATTCTATGTATCAAAATGTATATTAGGATTTAAATGAAATGTACAAACAGAAGATATAAAATAAATAAGAACCTACCAATTTGGCAAAAAGAGAGCAAAATGGCAGAATTATATATTATATAATTAATTATAAATTATAAAGAAAATGTAAAATTTCTCCTAAAAATTAAGAAAGCAAATGTAACTGAGTTTTTTCCTTCAACGTCAAAAGTTTTTCTAATGCAAAAGTTCCACACTGATTTAAAAGAATAAATAAGAAATGTAAAATATAAATATATGATTTTTTACAAAATCTATACATTTATTTATTTATCTAAGTATTATTTAGCTTTTCAATGTAAATTTGGCAAACACCCCTTCTTAATATAATTGCATCGATTTTTTTTTAATTAGGCTCAGCTTGTGAAAACAATATAAATATTCTGAGTAAAATTTGGAATTTTACTCAGAATATTTATAATAATTTATCATAAAATATTAAGTACAAATTTAAAAAGATAAGACTATATTCAGCAATATTCCCATTTAGAGAATGGTCTCCAAATGAACATGCTCTAACACAATGTTCTCCAATTGTATAATTGATAATAGTGTATTAATGGGATGAGGAAGGATTATTTCATATTTGTTTTAGGAGCTGTTTTGCAAAAATTGAAGATGAACACCCAAGGATCAGAAATCCTCATGAAGGAGACTGCTTAAAAAAATGAAAATATCATGAAATGAAGAAGATGTATTAATTGAACTATTATGCAAATATTCCTAAAACATTTTTTTAGAACAATACTATTATAATTACAATATTAATAATCAAACTTGCAATGATGTATTTAAAGGTAAAATTTTCAACCAAACTTAAATTTTCAACTTTTTTTTAAACATAAATACAGAAATCATGTAGAAAGTCACTCGAGGCTGAAACTTTTTAGTTTTGCTGAATGTTTAATACAGTTTAATTAACCCTAGTTTAATTATTTATTTAAGTTAATTATTTCTAAAACATGCATTGCTCAAAATTCCATTTTTTTTTAAATTTTAAATCGTTATTGCGTGTTTTTTTCATACATTATTACAGTTATATAATAACAACAAATATTTTTTGCTTTATAAACAATAAATTTTTAATATTTTACAGAAGGTTTTACGAATTACTGTCCATATGGACCATATTATGATACCTATTATAACATTATGGGCCAGACGTCCATAATATTATATATGTATCTATAATTTTACTTCTATATTGAGTTACTCACTCTCAAAGTATTTTTTACACAACAAATGGTCCTCAGAAACAAAAAGTTTGGGACACATTTCTCTAACTGTGTATATATATAGAAAGAGGTAGAGAGTTTATACATATTTAAAACAGCATTTTTTAAAAGTAAAAATTAGAATAAAATTTTTTTGAAAGCAGGAAGTGTTACATTTTCACTCATTGAAATTCTGATAAGTTGTTCGTAACATTCGACATGTGAGAACAAAAATACCTTTTCCCCTTAAGTGTTATTTCAAATATCCTTAATGAACTTCTGTTCTTCAAAAATCCCAATCTCTAAATCTTGAATATTTTGGACAATTCAAAATGCTACTGTCACTGATAATGATGCAAATTCGTATGAGGACGGGTGTGGTCAGCTTGTCCAGTCCATTTTCTTGATGAAGTATTATTTACTTCCTTGTTACAAATCTATTTTGTCAGTTTTATGTGTTATGATATGTTCTACACATTGATGTATTTGCCTTTTGGGGACAGCATATTAAACGAGATTTATGCGGATAAACACTCTTGGAACTTTAATTACTAATCATTGGATTATCTCTTTAAATGAAAATGTTACAGAGGCGGTCCTAACATGATGAATGACTTCCTTTACTAAAGCAACAAGCGAAGGGTGAAACTTTACTGAAGTTCCATACAATTAACTGAATTATGGGGGAAGTACTAAACACGATTTTGAATTACCTATTATACTCGCATCAAACAGCGTTATCACCGATGACAATTAAAACTGTAACTGATGTTTCGGCTTCCATGGAATTCAACATTGTATTATATAAGTGTAACAGGTACTTACTTTAACGTGTATGTCACGTTTTCAAGGAGGAATTCGTTTTTGCATGATTTTAAATTACAATTTATGGACAATATGATGGAAATTATATTTAGAATATCATGAGAAATGGGAAGGCGATCAAGACAGATTAGAAAAGTGCACTTCTCAAGCATTTACTTAATTTTCTCACTTAAACATTACAAATAATTCCATAAAAGAAAATTCAATTTTATGACGAAATTGAAATAATATCTTTTAATTTTTAATGTCTGGATTAATGTTACAATTATTAACATTATTATCATTCCTGCAATTCCAGTTTTCTTCCCAAATATGTAGATATCTATTATCATATTTAATTCAAATAATCTGTAAAGAGAATTTTATGACTTTTTTTTATTAAAATACAATTTAGAAACTAAGCAAAATTTGAAACTCCGTTCAGGTTGATTACGTCTTAGGATCCAAAAAATATTTGACGAAACAAATGAATGAAATCCTAACTTTCATAAATACATCAAAAATTATACATTTCTGATCAAATTAAAAGGCATTTTCTCTTCAATATGATTTTAAATCCAGGAAATCAATTTGGTTTACTATTTCTCTACTTTTTTTATAAATGAGAGGTATAGTTTAACCTTTGTTGTTTGGCTCACAGTAAAATTATTTAACTAGAATCAAATTTCGTTTCCAAACCTTCTTTGGAAAGAAGCTAAAGAAAATCATACATCTTAATGACGAAAAGACAAAAAAGTGAATTAAATCTCCTATCCTATTCTCCTATCAAATAATAGATAAATTGTCTGAATATGCACATTGTGATTCTATTCATTTATGACTTCCAAATTCAGTAGCTGACGAAGCTTAATAGCTAATGGATAGAATTTCAAGTAATGATCATTTATTTAAATATGCTGGCAGTAATGCTATTTATTTAAGATTTCCAAACTTAATACCTACAAATCAAAGGTGTTACTGCGATAAAGTATGATATAGTAAAGCTTGTTCTAAAACTGATGCATACTGTGCCCTTATATGCTCAGAATGAATAATGAGAAAAATTATGTATGCTTATAGATCGGAATTTATTTCAATGGCTATTAAAAAAAATCTTAAATGTTATTTTATTCTAAAAACAAGTTAATTCGATGCATGAATTATTAAATCTAAATAATATTTAACAATATTTATTTATATTATTTATATCTAGTCATATATAAAAAAAGAATTTTTTTTTTCATTTAAACTGTACGGCGCGTTTCTTTATTAAGCCTGAGGAAACTGTATCCAATTTTTTTTTATATCCTCGTTTTTATTTGTTTTATATATTCGTTTCATATTTATTTGGCATTAAGTTTTCACTAATATTGCTCTTGTCCAAGAGTTACTTAAGTCATTCGTATTTTGATCAATGACATTTAAGTAGTTTTCTTTTAAAAGCTATTATGCTCTTTGATAGTGCCGACACAAAGTTCTGCCATTTTCGGCCTCGCCTTTCTCAGCTTTTATTTCAAATACCACCTGTCTTCTTCTACCCTGTCATCTGTCTCTCCTGAAGCAATTCGAGAAGCTTTCGCCCGCGACTTTCGAAATGAGTTTCTATTTAAAAGACAGATCGTTTTCTGTCGGAAGATGTCAGTAATAGCAGGCGCTGCTTATAGTAGGCATTAACACATTTAAACAGTTGATTAAGTAGAAATTTCAATCAGTAATTTGGCTTTTTTCATCTACTGTGCATTTCTCTTTCATTTTGTGTTCTTTCATTTCTTTTAATAATGGGTCTTTAATGAAGAGATTGTCAATAAAGTAGATTCACCTCTTGATGTGATAAGATATCCGAATTCTAATTCTCCATTTCGGTCGAAGCATTGAAAATTTATATCATTACCCTTTGACAGGTAATCTCATTATTTAAATTAGATAAATTTAGAATTATCTGTACAACATTGAATTAATTCAAATGTTGATGCTAAAGACAAATATCAACGTTTTTATAAGATTTCTTTTTACATAAATTAACGAGTATGTGCTACCGGTGGATGTCAATTTCTCTACCAAAGTCATTTTATATTAATAATGCGAATTTTCCTCTTCTAACCAATTGCATTTAATTATTTGAATCACGAACACAGATAGCGTTTTATATTTCGTAATTTTTAATGAATGGAAATTGAATTTTACTTATGTTATTTCCTTACACGCTAACCAAACATTTAACTGGAATATTTAAAATGACTAACTCTTTTTTTAAATATATTAAAAAATTTTAAAATTCAAACATTACACAAATTTAAAATTTTACATTACATATCATATTAATTGACATGAAATGTGTATAAAATTAATATTTGTGATTTAAATTTCTTATTAATGTATCTTTTCAACAGAATGTATATACCTTGATATGATATGTTTCTTATTAATTCCCCCCCAAAAAAATAGTTTTTATATATTTTAAAACTGGTGATATTTTTTTTGTTATATTAGTTTAAGAAAACATTACTTTTGTATTTATTAACATAATTTACATCGACTCATCTATTTTCTTGGAAAGTTTTTTTGTGATTAATATTTTTATTTAAATGATAAGTTGTTGCTTTTAATAAACCACATATAAAAAATCTTGTTTTAGATTGTATGTATGTAAACATATTTCTACAGATGCGTGGCCAAAAAAAAAGAAATCTTTTTGAATTTTAAGTTCGATTTATTTCACCACGGTTGTCATAATTTGTACAAGAGCGAAGCGATGGTCAAATTGATGCCTCTTTGTAACGCGATATAAAGAGCAAAATTATATAAGAGCATTATGTTAGTAAGTTTTTATTTTCCGCTTGTCGGCTTAGGCAAGGAAATCTTAGTCATATTTAAAATTATGTCAAAAGCATTAGGGATTTCCTTGAATTCCTTTTCCTTGGAGCATGAGAAAATGAATACTCATCAGCTTTCCAGAGTGTTAATTAAAAACAATTAAATAAAAGGTGACAATTGGATCAGAAAACAATAGAACATTATATATATATATATATATATAACAAAAATATAGTATAGTTGACATAGGTTACATTAAGATAAAAATATAAAAATTAAGAAATTAATTAGGATTTAAATTAAATTAGGAGGTATCATTACTCATTTATGGGAAAAAACACTTAACTACAAACATTTTATTACGAATAAATGAAAAAATGTGGTGAATTATTTTGTTTCTTGATTTTTTTATTCGTCTTAATTAAACCTGCAGTGATTTTTCCGACCAGCAGTGACAGAAGTCTGGCTTTCTTAACCTCTCGTATGCTAAGTTCATTAAAAATATTATACAGTTATGCGGCAAACAACTTTTCCAAATGTTTTAGGTAGCTGTAGCTGAAAGGTTAGAACTCGGAAAGAAAACTGCGAAACCTGCAATTTTTTTTAAACTTTACACGAGTGTGAAATATAACTTGAAATAAAATATACTAGCCTCTTTTGTGGCAAGCTTGTTCGCTCAGATTATTGATTTTTTTAGGTTATTAAACAATTTATATGGGATGAATCTTTTTTCAATTTCAGCTTTTTATTCGACACGACTAAAAGACATGAATTGAATTGAATCAGTCTGATATAAACTGTTGTGGGTGAAAATTAAAAAAAAAATGTGTATATGCTAAGAAATAAAAACGGGAATGAAAATTCTACTTCGGTGTTAATGTCCAAAGAAAACAATATCTTAAATCTTAATTTTAAATTGGTAAAACTCACTGGATAGAATGTTTTGATAAATTGAACTTCATCATATCATTACAAAAGAGATTGTGTATCAACTTATAATTAAAAATTTATACAAAAGAAAAAAATGTATGAAAATAAAACTAGTATCATTAAAAGGGTCATTCTTTTTTGAATTTTAAGGCAATGCAAAAACTATTTTTATGAGATAATAGCTTTGGAAAATATGAACATCTATTTCCAGAGGAAAGTCATAGTGATTATTCATCTAGCTGGAGTTAAGATTATGTTCGCGCTTGATTAAATTAAGATTCCTATTTTTATAATATTGATTTCTCTTACATATTCTTTCTTTCAGTGATTAGAGAATTTGGTAACACATCGAGTCCTTTCTGGAGAATATTTTGCATTTCCATTCACTAAGCGTCAATAAATATGCAATGAGGAGCTCTCATAGGACGGTTTGTTTAAATTTAACTGTTGCCATTTAACAATAATTAATAAGAGCGATTTCTGTACCACATACGTTAGTATTATATATAAATATATATAATAAATAAATAATTAGTTAATATATAATAGATTTAATATATCATTGAAATGCGTCGTTTCGAAGTTGATCTGATTTTACTTAATTAACCTATATCAATATTTTAAGCATAATTTTATATGTGAGGCATAAGAATTCAGTAATTTTTTAAAAATAGTCATTTAGCATATGCA
The DNA here is from genome assembly GCA_026543865.1 of Argiope aurantia. Taxonomy (NCBI): domain Eukaryota; kingdom Metazoa; phylum Arthropoda; class Arachnida; order Araneae; family Araneidae; genus Argiope; species Argiope aurantia. Next base: position 692,840 of record JAPMOR010052380.1, on the reverse strand, counting down.
CCAAACAACAATTTCAGTTCATAAAAATCATCCCGCAGTTTAATTTACGTTGTTACGATTGAGAGCCGTAATTCAGAGTGCTCCCGTGTGTTATACGAATAAACTTACACGCACGAAACCAAATTTCGCTTTATTATTATGTTTAAAGTATATGCGCTGGCATTTAGAAAAGATGGAATGTGTTAATGCTGTTAAAAAGAAAAGATGGAATGTGTAAAAGATACCACAAAATTTATTTATATTTATAGCAATAATGTATAAATAAATATATGGATTAAAATTCTATTTAATTAAACAAAATTAGAAAAGAAATATTAGTAAAAAAATGATTATAATTTATATAAATACTAATCTATTTCTTGAAAAATAAGACAGCAAAAAATATAAAACCGTTTGCCCTTTTCCAAATATTCTTCCTTGGGAATAGCATCATAGTTTGGAATCGGCAATTTTTTGACTTTGATGGGTTTTTTTTAAATTAATAATTTTTTTGCTTGTTCATCGTTTTCCTTCTTATTTATTTAGCTGATATTTTAAAATTTCTATTGTATGAGTAACAGTTATAAGTAAGATACCTATATAATATTAAAACTAACGCATATATATGTTGAATAGACATTATATTTCGCCACTTTTTCATCGCTTTTTTAAATACGCTACATCGTTAAACATTACAATTCTGAAAAGACTTTAAGCATATCTTGCAAAACTCAAACAATTTAAAATTATTTTACATGCGCAAAGGTTTAAATACATGCACTATTTAAGAACTATTCAGATATCCAATCATTATTACTCATAGAAATCTTACAAATAATTAAGAAAGGACTGAAATAAATAAATCATAAAAATGTAACGTAGCGCTTAGAAAGATTATTCTATTGCTAAGATATTTTTCATTAGTAATTTGTGTTAGGATATGAAAAGTATTTTTACTAAGGTGTTTTATGAGTGTAATCACTAAATGATAATGCATGTCAGAGAAATATCAATTACTGATTCTTTGATGAGATAATAACGCTAATCTGTAGCGAAATGTGTGCTTAATATCACTTGCGCTTCCAAAGAACCATGGGTTATGATTACAGTGTAGCACACGTTATTGGGGAAATTGTTTTATTGATTAAATGATATGTTAGCTTGGAGCAAAAACTGTTGGATAGAATATTGTTATTATTTTTTATTATTGTTAAGTAATTGTCGAAAAATAATGGTGGATTGTAAAGAGTATAACAAATTTTCTTTACTCCATAAATTTCTGTTCTATATTGTTTCGCGCATCATATAATTATATATTTGTTGCAAGCTAATTATATATTTTTTTCAGAAAATGGTATTTAATTATGAATTAAGCACAACATTTCTTGTGAATCAATGAGAAATAATGAAATTGCCTTAGGCCGATTCAAATAATTCTCTAACTTGATGTTATAATTACAAGTTTTAAAGACTCGGGTTCAACTGAAGATTGATTACACTCAAAACATCTTTAAGATAAATGGAGGGTTGTTACTTTACGCCACAAATGAAAGAAGTTACAACTTATTTGAAAACTGAATTTTGAGAAAAAAATATTAATAATTGAAAACGGTCATTTATTTTGAATCGGTATTTTGGTACGAATGCAATAAAATTACCATCATTTTATAATTAAAATTTGCTGTATCACATATAATCCATTTCAATTTGTTTCATAATTTATCTACAAATTTTACAATATTACTCTATTATTTACCAAACTTTATATGTTATTAAATACTAAGAAAAATGTGTGATTAAAAATTTCAAGAATGTTAGCAATGATAAAAAAATAGATAAATAAATCATGGTTCCCAAACAAATTATCGGTGCAAACGATAATTGCTTCAGTTACTTATTAAAAATTAATATAATGTATTAATTTAAAGCTTTTATATTAACTTTATAAGCTTATTACTCTCACTAATTTTGTGTAACTGTGCTTTCTTTATTTTTATGATGATTTAATAAGTTAAACATTTAAATATAATGAAGTGCAAACTATGTACTTTATTTCTCCTATGCAGTTGTAATCTTCTTAAACAATGCAACGACAATTTAGAGCAAATGACTAATTTCTTAGCTGAAAAACTAACTTTTTAAATGCCAAAGATAAATTTTCAAAACACGTGAATTTAAGTTAATGGCATGCATGCAATTGGAAACTAATTAATATTTTATATATTTTTAATTCACAATTACACACAGGAACAAAGTACATGTTGTTTACCATTCTAAATGAAAGGAGCTTGGCCATCTTGTTAAATATGCTACTAATAAAGTATGATTAGTTGCGAAAATTGAAAAATCCTTTTTTTTCTCTCTAACTAAACGATGACATCTCAAAATGTCTGCTTTAGAGTTAGTTCCCAGTTAAAAAATGTGATTAATTATATTTCGAGTTAGATAAATATCCTTTAAAAAGAAAAATATGGAAATATTTTTTAACTGTTCTTAGATTAATTTTACTTCACAAAATGAAACCAGTGTTGAAATTGGTAAATTAAATTATTGCACGTATAAAGATTTTAAAAGATTCGGCTGTAACAAAGGTTAAAAATGTCATAATAAAGGAAATTGAGTGGATATAGTTTTTTAAATAAATCAAATGTTTTACTCATAATACATATATATGAAATATATAATTTCTTTCATAAGACGGTATTTAGAAGCAACTTTCGTGATTTCTTTGTATTAAATGGGCATTTACCAAAGATGATTTTTAAAATGAAAAAAAAAATTCGAGAAAGCAAAAGTTTAGATACATTTGATAGCTTTTGGATTTGTTTCATGCAAGTAAATTATATGTGTATAACAATTCTTAAATTTGAAACATAAAACATACCAGTTCTCTTCTTTAAAGAGAGAATAATGATAACATGCTTCCAAAAAATATACACTGCTATAAAAGTAAAAGTTTTTATAAGTTTGTTAGTTTTCGAATTTACTTCCTACAAATAAATTAAATGTGTATAAAAACTAAACTTAGTGGCGCGACAGCCCTATGTGGGCTAAGGCCCTCAGTGCCCATATCTACTTTCTTGACCGAGGGCTCTGGGGTACGGGGCATATGTCCCGGTTAGGTGGTCAGCCTAGCGTGGAACCCCCAGTGTTTAGTTCCCAAGCATGCTTGGTCTACAGTTTATCGACCCACTAAGAGATGAAATTATATGTGCATAACTGTTCTTAAATTTAAAACATAAAACATACCAGTACTTATTTTAAAGAGATAAGAATGATTATATGTTTACAAAAAAATATAAACTCTTACAGTACAGTCTTTGTAAATAACATGAGTTGATTTAAAATTTTGCTTTTATTTTAAAAGATACTAACAGGAATAAATCCATCTCTTATTTTAACCCAGAGCATACTGGAACCTTGTTCTAAATCAGAAGGGCTTGCAGGTTACATAAATCAACTTCATATAGGAAGTTTGCTTTTCTAAAAGGGGACCAAAATTTAGCTGTTTTTATCGCGATGGGTGATAAACGTTTGTGCATTCTTTAAGAATTATGATGCGCACATTAACTATTGAAAGGACTCCGATGAATTCGAGACACCTCAATTCATCGCGATTGCTTCAGGAAGAAATAAAATACGTTCTTCCTCTGCCTTAACATCTCATTACTTCATTGTACTTGGTGAAAAAAGTTATTACGGACAAAAATTCGGCTTGACCAATAAATGAGACTGAAATTATTTTCTTTGCGTGGAAAATGATTCAAATTCTACACTCGACATTGTTTTATAAACATTCATTCAAAATTTCATTGGCTGCATTTGTTTGCCTTCGGGGCGATTCATAAGAATGGTATCTGTGGGCACTTCCTCGTTGAAAGAGTTTCAGATATCAGATTCATTAGGAGTTGCTTTTTTACCTGAGAGTTGACCAGGAAATGTCACTTTTGAAACCTCAGTGACATACGTCTGATTTATTGCGGATTGTCAGTACAATACGGAACTTGAAAAAAAGGACGTTACGTCTTCGGAGGTTTTCTAAATTAGAACACACATCGAGTCCGAAAAGTGAATCGCAATGTGCTGACCTTTTTAATGATTTGATTAATACTTTTTAAATCCCGTATGGAATATTGAATAAATATTATTGTGCTCTCTGATAAATGCATTCCAAAATAGGGCAAATGTGAAATATGGGAAGTTTTTTTAAGGATATATTCTTTTAATTTTTGTCAAATGCTTTAATGAAAGAGATGGTGTCATGTGTTCCAAACAGCCAATTTTTTTTTATTTTATTTTATTTTATTATAAATTTTAATTTTTTTTTAATTGTGCATAATCATACTGTAAAAGCGTCCTTTAAAGAAGATTTCTATTATGTTTTAGTTTAAAGTATTAAATGACCTTTAATGGATTAAAGCCTTTTGCATACTACAGGATGCATATAAATATTCAATAAAAATGCATTTAATATATCACTTGGCTTGCTTAACCGAAATATACTTAGCACATAATATACAAAGAAAAGCTAATTTCTATTGAAATTTTTTATACATATTTTAAAAACACTAAAACAGTCTCAGAAGCGATTGTAAATGGCACTTTGGTAGTTCGATTATTTTTATATTTTGCATAAAATAAATAATTCTGAAAATATCTTACGTAATGCAACGATACACCTATTGGTAATTCACCCCAGAGCTAATATTACAGAGTTATCAACAATAAAATGGGGGGGGGGAGAATGTCAAAATTCATAATTAATTCGACTTTTATTATTTAACATATTTGAATTTATCTAAATTTTAAAATTCGCGTTAAATCATAAATAATTATATAAAATACACAACATATATAAGAAAGTTATAGCTTAAATTGCAATTGATGTATCAAATATATAAAAATCTATTGTTCATATTTAGAAATCAATTTAAATAACCAAAGTTTACTTCGCTCAATCAAAAATATATTAATATATCGAATCCGTCTCATAGAATGTATACGTTAAAAACAATTTGTGGAAAAACAATTCTCTACGGAAAACAAGATTTATGACAATTTTTTTTTTGTCGCTTACAGCATAGGTCTTATACATTGTAGAAGAATATATTTCTTCGCATTATTCTAATCTTAAGACAGTGCCGCAATTTAAAATCCATTTTCATGTGCTACAGCTACACATCTCAGTAAATTAACTACTGCCAAAGAAAGCGCATACGGGAAGTACTTTTTGGTCATTAATCAAACTACCAACTTTCAAAAAAGACGACAGAACAGTTCCGAAAGGAAAAACAGGTGGTGGCCATTGTATCTTTCACCACTTCTCTCAGCAGGACTCAGCACTATCTCCATGGAAATTAGTCAACCAGCTTGATGAATGTGATTTCAAATGGTTCTTTCCAACTCCAATCCACGCAAATGTGCCTCATTTCAGGAACATTTGAGAATAATAATTCGTTTTTTATGTATCTTTTATTTCATCTAAAAGTTTTATGCATCTGCGGCAAATGCAAACTCAAGGAAAAGTTATAAAGCAACAGTTATATCAAAATGTGAAATCATGCGCTGTTCCCGCTCGTGCGTGAAAAGTCGCGATACTTCATTCATGCAAAGTGGTTGTATTTCAGGTGTGGAAAGTTGCAGATTTAGAGATTACATCATGCGTGATATCATTTGTAGTTTGAATCACGATGAAAAGAAAACTAAGACACATTTTTAAATTTCCTGCATAGATAGAAATCATTCACCTTCTTTCACTCTTTAAAAATTTTTATTAGATTTTAAGTATTAAGTGATATAAAAACAGTGCATTTAAAATTTATTATATGAGAGTTGGTTCAATCGAAGGTTTTTATTTCAAATTCGCCCCAAAATTCAAATATTTTTTGTAATCCTCCAAATTTCTAATTAATAATATAATATTAAAATATCGGCTATAATGTTAACATGTTTTTGATTAATTATATTAACGTCCCGTTTTAAAGCAACACTAGGGCTATTTTGGGGCGAACCTCGTAATTTTGAACCGCGGTCAGTTAACAAGGACGACCCCTGAGCTGATACCCCATCTCCAAACTTCCACACCAGATCAGTGGGAGGACGTTTGGGCCCTGACTGATTTAACGTGCACCGGATCCGCTTACACTACCTTTTTTCAGTGGAATCGTGTCCCAAGTCTAAAGTCTTCCGGTTACGATGCCGATACCTTACTACCAGGCCACCACGGCCCAATGTTATTATGCACTGGTGTGCAAAACTTAAGCAACAGGTATGTTTTTTGCCATAACTTCACGAGAAATCATCTGAGAGAGATGAAATTCAGAAATGAGATACAGCATTTTGTTCTGAAGGAATGACGAAAGCATAGTTGCGCAGAAATGAATACAATGCATACAGTATGGAATCAAACAAAAAAAGGCTTTATTGAACTCATAGTATCATTACACATGATTGTATGTCCAAGAGGAAGAACAGCAAGCAGATGTTCCTTAGTATGGGATATGCCCTCCCCTTACTGCAATGGTTGCTTCGCACCGTCTCCCCGTACTCAGCACCAGATTGTCCAACAGTTCTTGAGGTAAGAGTGCCCATTCCTCAATCAGTTAAGTTGTCGGGTGTTCCCAAGAGGATGTAATCGTGCCGCAAGGCATCTCCCCAAAGCATCCCACACATGTTCTATCGGATTGAAATCAGGGGAGCACGCCGGCCAATCCATTCGAGTGATATCTTCACTTTCCAGGAGCTCCTCAACAGCATGAGTCCTGTGTGGCCGTGCATTGTCATCCATAAAAACTAAGTCTGATCCAATGGCACCTCGGAACAGACGCACATGGGGAAGGATCACCTCCTGACAATAGTTACAGAACCTCTGTCGAAAACGTGGAGCTCAGTCCGCCCGTTCATCATAATGCCTCCCCAGACGACAACTCCAGGACCACCGAAGCGGTCTCTTTCCGTGATGTTACTGGGATTAAACCGTGTCCCGACCTCTCTCCAAATCAACTGGCGTTGGGAATCGCTTGTAACATCACGGAAAGAGACCGTTTCGGTGATCCTGGAGTTGACAATGCACGGCCGCACAGGACTCATGCTGTTGAGGAGCTCCTGGAAAGTGAAGATATCACTCGAATGGATTAGCCGGCGTGCTCCCCTGATTTCAATCCGATAGAACATGTGTGGGATGCTTTGGGGAGATGCCTTGCGGCACGATTACATCCTCCTGGGAACACCCGACAACTTAACTGATTGAGGAATGGGCACTCTTACCTCAAGAACTGTTGGACAATCTGGTGTTGAGTATGGGGAGACGGTGCGAAGCAACCATTGCAGTAAGGGGAGGGCATATCCCATACTAAGGAACATCTGCTTGCTGTTCTTTCTCTTAGACAGACAATCATGTGTAACGATACTATGAGTTCAATAAAGCCTTTTTTTTGTTTGATTCCATACTGTATGCATTGTATTCATTTCTGCGCAACTATGCTTTCGTCATTCTTTCAGAACAAAATGCTATATCTCATTTCTGAATTTCATGTCTCTCAGATGATTTCTCGTGAAGTTATGGCAAAAAACATACCTGTTGCTTAAGTTTTGCACACCTGTGTAATTTGGGTAATTGGGAAACAAACCAAAACTTATAACATTAAAAATATTTATTAAAAATAGTAGGAATATAATTTAAATAAAACATTTGAAAATATTTTATTCAAAATTTCCATTTTATGTCGCCAAGTATAAATAATTTTTTATTACAACAATTTATAAAATTTATTTTATATAATTTTAAATTAACGATTTCTTTCATTATATTTCAATTCTTATATTTGCCTATTTAGACAAAAAATTTAAAATTTTATTCTTTTTCAGTTTCCTTCCAGACTTTATGCGGCATAGTTCACATTTACGAAAAAGCCAGACTTTTGCGGTTTTGGTTTGGATTTAAGCCAATTGTGATATTTTTCAAGCCAGAAACAGTTGAAGTAAGTAAATTTGTTTAGGTGCATACATTTTTTTTACTTTTTATTTTTAATTTTAGTTCTTTATGGAGTCTTTCTGAAAAGAAGCTGATACATAGGCAAAATTAACAAGCGGAGTGAGAAAAATAATGTCTCAACAAATATTCATATTATTCTAACTTCACCACTGTCGGGATTAGTTCCCCTTCCTAACCCCATATGGCAGCGCATTCCCGTTGTCTTGAAAGTCATGCAGAAAAGATTTCTTGTTTGCTTGGCGGTCAAGAAAAATAGACGTTCAAGTGGAGTGTGATCGTTCAGTAGCTCTCGAGGAAAAGCAGAGAAAATTTATTTTAACGATCATGCGAAAACCCAGCTAGTTTCTTATGAAATTAGTAGTTTGAGAAAAAAATAATTTTTATTATCTTTAAGAAATATTCTTAACCGTGATATGGGATTGCTTTTCAGAAATTGTATAAAAATAAAATGTGGCTCGATGTGAATAAATAGATGACTAGTCATGAAAACTGTTTCCTGATTTTTTCTGAGTAGAATCTTCTATTTTTTAAATTTTTTTTTCAAACAGGAGACAGGGTATGTGCTCACGAACAATGCAGAAATACTTCTGTGGTGGACCTGCTTTCATCAAGTTTAAGTTGCGTGATTCTGCAAGCGGATTTATTATACGTGCACGAGATATTATTCTACTGCATTTTTTTATACTACACCTGTATCTTTTTTTCTTCTTAATGTTTCCGTTAAATAAAGAGGTTATTTTTTTAAGCCGTCATTGAATTAAATATTATAGACAACATCCACATTAGTAACCCGGACGTGATTTGAACACGCACCCTTCTGATGATACCCTGATGATTAGCCCTCATCAAATCTAGGGTGGAAAAAATGGTTTTATTGGATGAAATTGGAGTGCAATCTTGATATGAGGTACCGGATACCTATCAGGAATGGTAATTGCAATCAAACGACGGTAATCACCACAAGGTCACCATTCGCCGTTAGATTTTTTTACAATGTGTAGAGGACTTGGCCAAGGGCTGCTAGAAGGACGCACAATCCCTTGAGACTTTTTAAAAATTCAAAAAAGAACGATAAGCGACCTGTTCCTTGGACAGACATCTCTTTGGAAGCTTTCGAGAAATGCAAAGCTGATATTGCTAACGCAGCTACTCATACTTTTCATGAACCTAATCAGCAACTATCCATCATGGTCGATGCTTCTGACTTAGCTATTGGAGCCGTCCTTCATACTACTACATCCGATGGTCAAAAACCACTTGCATTTTATTCGCGAAAACTTTCACCTTTAAAATATAAATATAGTATGTATGATAAGGAGCTTTTGGCGATATATGCAACCATTAAACATTTCTGATACTTATTGGAAGATCAAAATTTCATAATATTTACTGATCATTGACCTCTAACATTTGCTTTTACTAAAAAATCAGATTCTTCTTCTCCAAGACAGCTAAGATATCTCGATTTCATATCTGAGTTCAGCACTGATATTAGACACATATCGGGTTCAAAAAATGTAGTTGCCGACACATTGTCCAGAATTAACGGCGTGCAATTACCAAAAGTTGATTTTTCGGTCGGCGAATGCACAAGTTTCTGATGCGTAACTCCAAACAATTTTATCAAAGAATGAAATGTCACTTGTTTTAAAACCTCTCTCGACTGATCCTACTTCATTGAAACTCTACTGTGACGTCAGGAAGGACATAATCAGACCTTATGTACCAGAGAGTTTCATAAAGATAATTTTCCAATCTTTGCACAGTCTGTCTCATTCAAGTATCCGTGCAACTAAACATCTTATTTCGGAGAGATTTGTATTGCCATCTATGCAAAAAGACATTTCAAATTGGACTCGTTCGTGTTAAAATTGTCTAAGATTGAAAATGATTAGACACGCCAATAGTCCTTTGAAATCTTTCCATCTGCATTTAGCGAGATTTAGTCATGTTCTTCTTGATCTCGTAAGACCTCTTCCGCCTTCAAATAACTGTGAATATTTACTCATCTGTATAGACCGTTTCACACGATGGCCTGAAGCAGTTCCCATCTCTGACATTTCTGCCGAAATCGGTGCGCGTGCATTCATTCGTCATTAGATCACACGCTGCGGTTTACCTTCAGTCATCACGACGGATCAGGGACGACAATTCGAAAGCAATTTGTTTTCCTTGTTGAGCAAACTTTTGGATGTCCAAAAGATCAGAACAACTCCTTATCACCCATCTAGCAATGGAATTGTGGAGCGATTTCATCGTTCGTTAAAGCAAAGTCTCAGATGTCACACACCCACGAAATGGACTGAATCAATTCCAATAGTTTTACTTGGACTCAGAATGGCGTTAAAGGAGGATCTGCGGTGCACATCAGCAGAATTGGTTTATGGATCAACCCTGAGACTACCTACTGAATTTTTGAGACCCCCTTCACTTAACGTCGAATTTTGCGATTTTTTAAAAAAAATTACGAACTGTGATGGAGCAACTCAAACCTGCACCAGCTGCATCTCACGATAATAAAAAAGTGTTCATACATCCGGCATTAGTCTTGTACTCATGTGTTCGTGCGCCACGACGCAATTAAGAAGCCCTTTCAAGCACCGTATGATGGCCCTTACTGAGTACTCAGACGTACCTGATAAAACCTTCACAATTGAGAAGAACGGTAAAGAATCTACGATCAGCATTGATCGTGTGAAGCCCGCGCTCTTCGAAAATTCTCATCAGTCACCTGCACCAATCATATCCCCATCATTAGCTGCAGTTCCACCTTCAAAGCAGTCAGTACTTGAGCCTTCTCCGTCGACTCCTGAGTTACCTTCGAGTACTGCTCCAACACCTTATGTGACCAGATCTCGCCGTCGAGTACGCTTTAACCCTCGTTATCTCTAATCCAGTGCCTGCTGCCTTCCAGAGGGGGGAGTACTGTGGTGCACCTGCTTTCATCAAAATGGCACCACAGTTTAAGTTGCGTGATCCTGCAAGCGGATTTATTATACGTGCACGAGATATTATTCTACTGCATTTTTTTATACTGCAGATGTATCTTTTTTCTTCTTAATGTTTCCGTTAAATAAAGAGGTTTTTTTTTTACGCCGTCATTGAATTAAATATTATAGACAACATCCACACTTTGTGAGGGAAATGTACCCTATATTCGACAACCATATAACCGATACTATTAATACTCCGTGCTACTACACACTAAAAGTGGTGCTGACACTTCCCTATTTGTTAGATGATGTTCGTGTAGTTTAACATGTTATAAGTTTCAAGATCTGTAACGTATTATCTTTGAATTGCTGGAAACATATCTAGTTATTCTTTCTTATACATGACTACCTTGGGAACATACTTTTCGTAATAATTTTTATGTCTTGTTCTTGATAATTTTACTAGAAAAATCTTTTAATATTTTCAAGTGATGGAAGATGACTGAATAAGTTGAGGACTTTTTCATCTTGCCTCAACTACTTTTAATTGTTTTCTGTTTGATGTTTATTTGCATTTATTACTTATTTTTTTTTTACAATTTTCTTGATCAACCTGATTCACATTCTGTTTAAAACCAGACTATAAGTTGCATACATCTATAGATAATATTTGAACAACTTGATTTGAGAGATATGCTAGTTCCAAAAGAAATAATTAAGGCACAAAAAAGAACAATTAAAGCAAAAAGAAAAAAACGATTACCTGCATTAGCAGAGAAAAGAAGTAGTTATTTAGAAAGTGAAAGTTCTTAACTGAACTGAAAATTCCTAAGAAAGAACAATACAGTTCCTTAATGTTGTGAAATCTATTTTGGACCTCAAACTGAAAATGAGGGTAGAATGTAGTAAAAAAGACATTTGGTGGTAAAAGGAATGTTCATACTTTGGAGACAAAATTGTGTGATCAATTTTTGATAATAAAAGAAACATTATTTTTTTATTTTGTTTTACTATAAATTAGAATTTTAAATACAATAATCTTCCAATACCTATTATTTCATCCCACATAAGTGCACTGAGATATGAGAATGAGAAACTTCCGCCATGGTAGCTGGTTCTCGACACCCTGGTTGGCTCAAAAATAAAGTGGGGTGGACTACCTCCTACAGATGACGGTACGTACTTCCTACGGGAAGAATTGTACAGTGGCAGATGATGGCCTTTAAGACTCAACCCATATTCTTCCAATGATATCTCGGTGTACTAGTCATTCAAATTTATCCCTGTGCCTCAGAGCGGTTGGAGTAGTCGAGGTGTGGTACCTAATATTCAAGAAAGTACATTTAATATTTAATTAACTAATGCATTGTCCTCTGTATGCTAAGAATAAAATTCCATTCAACTTTTAACATTTAAACAGATTTTATTTTCCACAATTTTAAGGATTTTATTCGTTATCTGCTAGATATTTTAATATAAAACCACTGATTATCAAAATTCGTTCCTATAGGCGCTGCGAGCTATCTCTGAAAATAGAGTATGGCTCTTTAACTATGATAAACATAACATAAGTATATAATTTTGGTACCAGGTAAAGATTCGGGTACACATCTTATATAATAATGACCGAAAAAAATTATCAAATTCTAAGTGCATACATTAATGAATTAATTTTATTTTTATGAAAGAAAAATCTTTCTTCAATTTCTTTTAAGTTTATATACTAGAAAAATATTTGTTTGAATTACTGTAGTTATTATTTCATTCTAGGTTGTTCTCAATAGCAATGCTGTTCTCGAGAAATCATTTGTCTACGATTTTCTGGCCCCGTGGTTTAAGCAAGGGCTGATTACAAGGTAAGAAAGTATTGCCATATATGTTTAGAAATGTTCGTTTTTGTAGATCCAAAATACGTAGATGAGAATAATTTAACCGATAAATAATTACGAGATCAAATATTTATTTTATACATCATTTTGTGTTTGAATCATTAACGATCAAATACTTTAATATACATAAATATATATAATCTGAAAAGATTCCGTAAATAAAATATAATTTTAACTGAATTTTTGTTTTGTTTCAGTGACATTATTTTTATGAAGTGAAATTATCAATGCTTATAATCAAGCAAGTATTAATTCGTGTTCAAACATGTCAGGCTAATGTCTCTGATAATTTGATTCCCATAAAAAAAATTAAACTGAAAGAAATTTATCTGAATTAGAAATTTATTATTAAAAGCTACATAAAAATAAACACATCCTCATCTTTAACAAAAATTTCTTCAAGTTCGAACTAATAAAAATGATCATGCAGATACAAGAAAAATATATCTTGAGAAAAAATAATATTAGTTTTATAAAATAAAGCTAATAAAATTTGAAATAATAAACTAGAATAGCTAAGATTTTTTTATTCTTATTTCTCATTTCTTAAAATTGCAATTGCCGAAACTAATTATTTTTTTATATAAAGTCAATCATTGTTATTTCATATAACCTCTGTTGGAACGTTTCCGAATTAGATCATTTTTCCCCCTTAATTTAATATGGAAATGTTTTAACTTTTTATGGGTGGGTGTGATTTTAAAACAAAACTAAGGGGCAGCTTGTTAAAAATTCAAATTATATGTCAAAACAATTAGTAGTAATAAAAATTGACAGGTGCAATTCGATGTAAATAGTTGCCCTAAATACTCAACAACATTGTTGACACCCTTCCAAAAACTGCACTTTTGGTTTTTCCAAGAACAAGAAAAATTAATTATAGCAAGACATATTTAGCTACTTGGTATGTTAAAAGTTTTCTTACTTATATATTACTTTCTTTGCCACATTTTTCTTACTATATTTTCTTCTTGACCATTTTGATAAGAACCAATTTACTTAAAGTCATCACACAAGCTACTACAAAAAAGGAAATGGCGTTCTATTTATTAGGAGTTAACTTCTATAAAGGGCGCGCCTATTATTCGTCGTTTTTCTTCTCTAAATATATTTTTTTAAATAAAATGTTGATGACTTTTAGATCCAGTTTATTGACAATTCTTTCTAAGTATTTTCATAACAGGAGATGAATGTAGAAGTTCGCGATGTTTATATTGGAATTCACCAACTCTATTGAATTTGAAGCTTTTGCTTATTATCGTTTTAAATATTTTAAATATAATTATATTTATTCTTATTATTGCCAAAAGAGCAAATATTATATTGTAAAGTTTTGTTAAATAAATAAATATCTAAAATTAAGAGCGTTTAGGGTTTCTTATTTAAATACATAAGAAAAAAATGGCGGTATTTGCATTATTATGATGCATGAACAAATCGTACACGAAGGCAAGAATTGATGAATAAAATTTTCATTCATCATTAAAGTATCATTTGCTTGTAGGAAATGTGTATATGAAGGCTGACTGAGATTCTGTCCCTCCAACTCTCAAACGTGCGATAATTGTTTTAATACTTACAGTTATGATGTTTCGTTATTAGCAATAAGATCTTTCTGTACTGAATATCAAAAATGGAATTTGATATTGAAATTATCTTATAGTTCCGGCCAGAAATGGAAGAAGAGGAGGAGGCTCTTGACACCTGCTTTCCATTTCCGGATCCTGGACGACTTCTTGCCTGTCATAGACAAGCACGCACGCTACCTGGCGGAGAAACTGGCCAAAGAAGTCAACAGCGAGTGTTTCGACTTGGTGCCATACATCACGCTATGTTCTCTTGACATCCTGTGCGGTGAGCGGTCATTAATTGAGTCAGTTAAGCCCACTAACCATTTAGCAAGTCGTTCATTCGGCTTCATTAATTCATTTTTTCCTTGATGCATGTTAATGCGGTTCAGTCTGCATATCACTATCGGAATTATCAAAACTCAATTAAAAATGAAATGGATTTCAGTGATTAATGATTCAGTGGTGTACTAATTATTATTATTATCCCATCGGGAAGAAATTAATCTAATAAGAGTTTACAGTTTAAAATACCACCCTTTCGGAATAAATAAGAGTCACTAAATGTAAAATTATATGAATATAAAAATTGACAAAGTATTTAAGAATAGACCAGCCATAAAAAGTAATAGATGCAATAAAAGGCTTGCTTAGTCTGTTATGCTTCACTAGATTTTTCGCTCCCACCTGTGATCATTTTAAATCCCACTCATAATTAACGTCAATGATTTTTACTTTATCACATACGAGGTATAGAAAAATTCTAAATCAACATTTTGACTAATCTCTACATTTTAGACCTGTCTGGGTTTAAAAAAATGCATTAAAAAATGTCTGTCTGTCTGTCTATGACAAAGGTAACTCAAAAAAACTTTTAGCTGGACAGGTAAAATTTGACATACGGTCTCTACACAAAATTTCTATCAAATTCTGTGCGAAATCTATTCCGAGGAAGTCTGTCTTTTCAGCTGACCAAATATAAATTATAATCCGAACTATAAAACGAAGGGAACTAGGTGAATAAAATCATGTACACAGATTCAACATCTATGTTGTAGACAACTATGAAATCTTGAGCCAAGTCCAACGAGGAGTTTGACCGTCTGTCGATCTGCACTTTCTGATAAATAAAAACGTGATAACTCAAAAACGCAATGACTCAAATAGATCGAATTTGGTATTCTATTTTGTAATTACAAATATAATTTTGTGTCAAATTTTGTTTTCAATCGGTGTATAAAAACGCATCTAAAATAAAAATTTGATTTTCATATGTTATGTAATCGTTTAAAACCTCGCCAAGGATGACACGATAGATTCAGTAAAAATGCTAAATTGACGCCAAAAGTCAATATTTCGTAACTATTATACGCCAACAATGTGTAAGGCGTTCTTCGCGTGACTTAAGGTATGCAATTTTTTGCAGGAGGTACAAGATAAAACTTTTATTTGTTCGTATGTAAAAACGTTTTCGGGAGACCACTTCCACTGGTTTTAATTTTCATAAGATCTTCGTGCCAAATTGATTGGTCTTCAATTCTGCTACTGGTGATATGGAAAGTGTTGTTATTGTAAAGTAAGTTTTGTGAAACACTGGTCTGGGTCTAATTGGTCTGGGACATCTTCATTTTCAGAGCTATTTCAATCTTCAGAATATAAACTCAACCTGAAGAGATAGAGAAAAAAAATGTCATTTGATGTTCTGGTGGACTGCGAAATTCAATTCAGAGTTATTTAGATAGATAAAGAACCATGATATGAAAATTTCAAAGATTCTCTGTGAAAGCAACAGACACTGATACTATAGTGTGAGATGTATACTGGAAAATAGTTGTTCGTGGTGAAAGAAAATTTTCTAGCAGAACTAGGAACCATTTATAACCACAAAATTATGGGCAAGGCATAATTTGTCTTGATATTAGATAGCACCTGACGTGATTCAGTTCTATATATCCATTAACATTCCTTGCATTGCATACATTTTAATCCAATTACACCAAGTTTTATATGTCTTTACGTTGCAATTAGCAAAATGCACTTTTCCAAAAGATGAATAAAGAAACTATTTTCAGTTCATAATTACATTATTACTATTTATACTAGAATAGGGTACTTTTCGGTTAGCCCAGAGCAAACAAAAATTTGACTAAAAATTTAGACTTGCACAAAAAAATGTAGCCAAAAATAGCGGTAGCGTTAGTTTTGTATGTAAGTTTGCACAGGTCTTGGCGAAATTTTTTTGGCGATCTTTCGTTTGCGCCCGGCTAACCTATAATTACCGCTCCAGAAATATAAACTGTATACTGCTGAAATAAATTTTTACATCTTTAATTTATGACTCACCTCCAGATATTTTCAATTTTTAGCTCATAAAAATAGAAATGCATGGGAAACGTATTAAATGGAATAATTTTATGAAATAACATACACATTAGTTAAAATATGAAGTTTAAGATATCGAATTTAATATGCGGCTTAAAATTCAAAAAAAAAAAACAGAGTAGCGTGGGTAACAATAACAATCATTTCTATACGAAAATTTAACAACAACTGTTTTAAAAGGATATCTCTTTTGCGTAATATAAGAAATTATGGCGATATGGAATTTTTCTTGATCATTTGAAATATGGAAAGTTAAGAGCAAGAAAATATGTGATGTAAAAAACTGATTCCTTTACTAAATAAATAATTTAAAGCACCTAATTAACTTTATAATTTATTATGAGTCTAGAAATTTGGAGAATTTTCTTGAGTTCTAGGGTCTGTAAATTATATCAATATTTTTATTGAAATAATTTCTAATTATTGCAATTCTGCATTTGTTTATGATAAAAAGAAAAGAAAATCGGAGCTAAACTTGGGTGCAATTAATTAATCGCATTATTCATGATTGATGCATATAAATGATTAATATAATATAATTAAGAAATATAAAAATACCAGATAGCACACAAAAAAGGCTACATTTTTTCTTACTTAAAAGAAACAAATAAAGATAAATATGGATATCTTGGATTTATAATGATGGCTATCCCATTCTGTTGCTGTTGCTATACATTTGCATTATAATCTTCCGCAGTAGATTTTACCTGGACATA
This sequence comes from Argiope aurantia, assembly GCA_026543865.1. NCBI lineage: Eukaryota > Metazoa > Arthropoda > Arachnida > Araneae > Araneidae > Argiope > Argiope aurantia. The sequence goes on along the minus strand of JAPMOR010052380.1, from coordinate 675,380 downwards.
TTAATTGCATTGAGAGAAATGTTCCGGAAATTTAGACTTCATATTAAGATTGAACAAAATCTACAACAATCTTTCAATTCAGGGATTTCGACAAAAGCTTAAAAATAATCCAATTTCCAACTTTTTTTTAAAAATAAATGAATTACCGCCATTTTAAATTATATTGTTAATTATTTTTGCTTTCCATCCCTATGAACTAAATATAGGATAATTCAAAAGGATAGGGAAATTACAGATTCCTGCAATCAATTGTAAAATTTATAGTCTTTCATAGAACGGCAGTTATTTCATTCCGTTGGGAGTGGAAGAAAATCAATTGTTACAGCAGTTGTACTATTTGAAATAAAAATGAAAGATCCATAATTATTTTTCAAATATTAGTTTGGTTCAAATTTAATTTTAACAATTTAGCTAAAAAATCTAAATTATATTATTTCAGTTTTATGTATTTGCAATTATAATACTTCCAAGTTAAATCAAATGCTTAAAAGGATGGCGGAATGCATAGGGCAGACATTTTTTTGCGAATTTTTCGCTTAAAGTAATGAAATTTTTTTTATACACATGTATTAAAATATAAATATGTCAAATAACTTTAAAAATCTATTTGAAATGAAATTATTATCTTTAAAAATTAAATAAATATATCATTTACAAAATTTTAATATATTCAGGCAACTTAATTTTTAATTTTTTAATTATTTTTTCTTTGTTATCTTATATAAAATTAATTACAACTAAATTATGTATTGTAAATTATTATTTAGGATTTGGTCATTCTAGTCAAAAGTCAGTTTTTCAGAAATATATTTATACACTTTCGTTGAATTATTATAAGAATCTTGTGTTGCGCTGAACTAAAATTCACTTTTAACTATCTGAAAATACACAGGTATAAAATGTATACATGGTTTTCCTCTAATGTTTAACGGAAATCTTCCTTATCAATTTTATATAGTTTCCTCAAAAATTAAAAAAGCAGAGTACATTTCAAAGATATATATGTATCTAATTAGAAGATAATTTTGAAGAAAAAAAATGACTTTTAAAACATATTTATCCTCTAAGCCCTTCAAATACTCTTTTTATTGAACAACACTTTTTATAATGCTATTTTAGTTGAGTATAAGCATATATTTGGTGATTAAACAATAAAAAGAACATTTGATATTACATTTTTAAAATTATTATTATTATTTTGCTTATTTCTTCACTGTCCCCTTAAAAATGTATTTTGCTTCATATTATTTAATTGAACACTCATAGAAACTGATGCTTTCAATTATAATTAACTCTCCAATGTCTTCTTATTTTTCTGTATAATGTATTCATATTAAAATCTCTAACGTTGTTTTTTATGAGTCACAGCTTCCAGATTATATTTATTGATTTTTAATGTTGTGCGTATTTTTAGAAACTGCTATGGGGAAATATGTCGGAGCTCAGAAAAGAGATACACCATATGTGAAAGCCCTCAATGCGTAAGTTAATTTTTTTTTAATATCTCATGTTTTTATTGCCTTTTCAGCTGTTGAACTGGATAATTCGAACCTAGTAATCCAGCTTAATTTAATCTTGCCGACTATGCATCATATTTTTAGTAAGTGTTATAAACATCTTACCTCTACTGATATAAAATATGAAAACGTATGTATTGGCTCTCAACAGGATAAACTGTTGGAGTAAGAGTTTACAAATTGGGCACATATATATTTCGGGATATGAGAATAGTCACCTCTTGGTGGGTTTTTGAAATTTTAGTAAATTAAAAATCGGGAAACAACAACAACAACAAAAAAATATATATATTTTTACATTATCTAAAAATTTAAAGTACTATTTTTTCAATAACTCAAAATTTTGTCTTACATTTTTTTACTATTTTTAATTAATTCTACAAATTATTTTAAGAAAAATTTCGCTAAAATTTATTCTATTGTTTAAATGAAAGTCAAATATCTTTTAGTGTTGCTACGAGTGTTGCTCCTTGCCTCCTCCATCCTCCATTTTTTTTCCATTGTTCCAAAATGTTTTCTAAATAAATAAAATCCTTAATCTTATTTAAGACAAGTCACCATAAAATGATAAAATTAATATTTTAAATTTGTTTTTATTAGTATTTTAGAGAATATACAACTTGAAAGAGTAAAATGCTTTGCTGTAAGATTACCTAAATCAATTTAAATAATTCCCTCACCAATCATCATTCGCTGATGTGGGAAATACTTAAACTGTTTCAATTATTGGTAACTAAGCGCTTATGACAAGATGAAGGATTTTTATTTTGCATTTTTGTAACCTTATATATTTCGGATGTTACTTTTGCATTTTCATGAATGATACACTCAATCAAGTTCTATTTCCTATCGATTGAGAATTGTTATTAACAAGCTAAACTTATATATTCTCAAGTAATTTGATTCAGATAAAGAAATCATTCCTAAGTCTCGGCTGAATTGAGACTTTAAAGTAATTACATTCCAAGTAATAATTCTGTTACCGTATTGAATTACAATATCACATTTATATCATCGCTTATCGCTTCATTGCACTCTAAGCAGCATATATTACAGAATATTCCTCAATAGATTACAAGGAGTTTTCTTTGCCAGGAATTTTATTCTATATTGCAAAAATTGCCAGGAATTCCCAATAAATAAATGTCAGGCAATAGATAGAACAAAGTTTCTGCATATTTTCAAATAAATTACAATAATTTAAATTAAAATGATAAAAGAGCAAATAAATAGTTTGATGCAGATCTTTTCTGCTATGATTCGATCAGCAAAGTCCCTTCCTGTTTCGTTAGCCTTGATTATTGTGCATTAAACTAATTCTGAGATAACAAAATGGCTATGAAAATCAATTCAAAATTATTTTTAAATATACTTGTATGAAGTATATATTATAAATCTTCTTTTTTTTTCAGACTTATACGGTTGGAATTTGAAACTGAATTTTCTCTTACTTCTCAATGAAATATGAAATTATTTGTTTTATGAGGTTTTAGAATAAAATCATATTTTCAGAGCATTATCAATGAATCGATTGTTTAATTTAAATTTTTATTCTTTACAAGTGATTTAACTTTATACTGGATTTGAAAGTAAAATGATTTCAAGATTCTTAATGTTTATAGCAATGGATTATAAACTAAAGATAAAAATTAGAAAAGATTAAAATAAAAAAACAAGTTTAAGATGCGATAATGAAAACGTATTCTTAGAAAATGTTTCATTAAATTTATTTAATCACTAAATTCTAATTTTAGATGAAACATTCTTTAATAGAAAACTCTTTTTGCATTAATAAAAAAAATTAGAAAATTGAAAAAGAAAATCACTCTCCATTTATATACAGTATAGGGATAAGTTACATACGAATTCTTTCTTTATCGGTGTTCCAAACATTATTTTCTCAGCATTTGTGTCATTCATTATCATTTTAAGTCACGTTACGTCTGAAGAATTTTGATGAGTGAGATTTTATCACTCTTGTTAAATGACATAATTTAAGAGCTTCGTTTCTGCTGCATATTAATTAATAGTTGTTGCGTAAGAATTATATAACACATTCTTTTGCATTAACTTATGAGAAAATGAAAGAGATACTGAAGAGTTCTGTGAGTGCATATAATTGCATATTGCTAGATGGTACACTAAAACTATTAAGTAATACATAGGATTAAGGAATATAACTTTTGCATATTTTTTTTTGTTAAGACATTAAAACATATAGCCATAGGAAAATCTTTCAATAAATTGTTTAAACTAAGTTCACTCAGTTCCTGTTTGCCCTTAATCTTCATAAATTTGTGTACAAAATTAATTTGAAATTTTACTAAAACCCTTTGAATACTAAATAAAATTTATATAGTAAATAATTTCATTTATAAAGTATTGCAAAAAATTCATTTCTTAAAATTATTGGGATTTTATCGTTAATTTATTGAATTTTTTGATAATAAATTATAAATCTATGAATTTTGCCAAGCTATAAACATTTTTTAATTAGTTATTAATACTGTAAATTTGTTATACTACATTTTCTGTTAAAAATTGTTTTCTAAAAAAATCATGATATATATTTTCTTTTTAAAAGTACTCAATATTAAAATCTTGTATTAAAGAATGATTAATATTTTTTAAAAATTTACTTGTTTCAAGGATATATTTCTTGTTTGTTTATGTTTATTTATTCTTCTAAAGAAAATAAGAGAAAAAAAGTATATATTTTAAATTTTAATAATCAAGTAATATTTAAGCAATATTTGAAAACTCTAATATATAATTATCTACACAGTCTAATAAAAAAACACTAGTGAAGTCTGATTCTCAGACACTATTGTTTTTTCTCTAAAACAAAATGGAAAATGAATAAATGGTTGATTCATAAAATATGTTATTTATTTCTAAAAATGAAAGAATTTTAGCATAAATTTATTGCAATAAACATGTTTGTAAGGTCCGAAAGAAATAATTTATTACAAATTAGCGTTATCTGAAAAACTAGTTTCTAACTTAGTATGATAATAAAAATGTCTCGCATTCATATAAAATTTTTTTAATGAAGTGCTATTCAGTTATAACTCAATATTTTACATAATGAATCATAATTTGGATCATTTTTATTAAATTTTGGTATCTGTGAAAATAATATGCTCAGAATTTATGTTTAAAAAAATTAATAACTGATTTTAGTGGGATTGTTTTCTTTAGAAAGATAATTTAATCTACTTAAAAAGGAATTTTGCTTTATTAAGTCGATGTATAAAAATGTGATAATAATATTTATTCATTATTAATATTATTAAAATTTTGAAATAATCTAAGAGTCATTAAATGGCTCTGAATATATATTATCTCTTATGTAAAATATCACAAAAATATCTAAATATTTATGAGACAAATTTTCTAAAAACTTTTTTTCTAGAAATAATATGAAAAATTTAATTGATAAAAAAAATGCATCTACTATCAAAATCTTTTCATACTTCAATTCAAAATCTGCATCCAAAAAAAAGTAAGAATTTTTTTTTAGAATGATTTACTTATATATTTAATAGAGTAAGCAAAAGCAATATAGTTACGATTATAATGAAGAATACTGTAGTTATAAAAGGTATTTTGTAAAATTTTCTCGTTAATGAAACATGAAAAAAAAAGCATTTTAATCGTCAAAAAAATTCGCCCTTGAGATTTTGACAAATTTCCACGTTGGAAACCTCCCTTTGTCAGAAAAATACATTTTTTTTAGAATTATGTTTGTATTTGAACACAATAACTCAAAGATGCTTTGAGCTATACACATGAAATTTGATATGTTGTATTCACATCAGATGTTTAGATTATATACAAATTTTAAGCGAAATCTATTCTTAGGAAGTTTGTCTGTCTATCTGAGGTATGTGAATACAATAACTATAAATCACTAAAGGCCATATACATAACATTTGGTGTGCAGTTTTAGCATTTCAATTATAATTACATATCAAATTTTGAACCAAATCTGCCAAAATATATAAATGAGCACTCATATAAATAGGATAACTCAAAAATGTAATGACTTAGATAAATGAAATTTAGTATATACGATTTGTTCTGTATCAAATTCCAATAGATTGGCAAAAAAGGTACCCAAAGTGTATTCTCGAGTTTTTTCACTATAGGGACAAAGATCTCATGTATAGAATTTTGAAAAAAAAAAAAAACACTCAGGGCGGGCACAGCCTTTCTTAAGATCCATAATCTTTATGCTGGGCGAGAGAAGTTGATCTAGTTTTAAGGAAGCGTGCAAGAAATTGTGGGAAGACCACTTCCGCTGATTATATTTTGCCTTTCAAAAGACTTGGCGATATCCAGGAAGACTATCATCAGGCATTATTCGGTATCTATTTCGGCTGATGTGCTATCATGATTTTAATTCATAACAGAAAAAATCAGCGAACGCGTGTATATAATTGTTTTATTCCTTGAATTTGAAACACAGAAAAAGATTTTTAATACTTTGAATAATTATAAGAAATGTAAACGATGACAAATCTCTATTTCAAGAAAGTTCCGAGTTTTGAGCGGAATAAAGCCATTAATTTGGGTGCACGCAGGATCGTTAGTTGTTTATCGCCTTCTGATCTTTTATCTAAAAAATTACCCGTCTTTTAACAATGAAATGAAATGCGATGTAATTCTGAATATTATCGAACAAGTCATAGAATTTTGCTTTTCTTCACACATATTAGATAAAAGATATAAGTTTGATAGAGAGATTAGATATCATTTTGCTTATATAAATAAAAATGGGAGGATAAGTGTGTATGAGAATATATGTCTAACTTAAATATGGCAAAGAAATCTATTTATGAATCGTATTTAATTACAAACAGAGGATTACATAAAGGCATATGTTTTATATTTCTTGAATGCATTCTTAACGATACTGATCGATAACTTTTATTTGTAATACTTAGTCGAATCATTTGAATAGATTCCAGTGTCCAATGATTTTTCAACAACAGTTTTATCCTAAAAATGAAAGATTATCAAACTCTGATTAAATATTTTAAAGACACGACCGATGACATAATTATTAAGGTAATGGATGGGCTTACCGATCTTGTAAGAAATGGATCATGGTTCAGAATATTAAAGTGTTAAAATAATGCAGGAAGATATTTAAAACTTAAAACTTTTTCTCGGCATCGTTTCATATTATAAATTTAATTTCGGTAAAAAGTTTCATATTACAATTTTCCTTAATCATTCATTCTTATTGCTCACACAAGGCTGGTATATTAATGAAAAAAAAATGCTTTTTCGGATGTATTACATAAAAAAAAATGCTTCTCAAGACTGATCCTTTTAGAAAAAAAAATACCATTGCATTAACTTTTTTAAAAGAACACAATAACAGTTAATAGAGTGGAAAATCGCGAAAGCCTCACCATAATTAAATATAGGGTAATAAAATGTAAAATCAGCGAATCATTTTTAAAAAAATTCAAAACGTAGTTGAATTTGGATTGCTGCAACTAATCACTTTATTGTTTTAATAAAGTGTTTAGATGTCTTGGCCGGACAAATTTCTTTACCGCTTTTTTTTTTTTGAAAATTCAGCCAGGGATGAATAAAATATTTCAGATTGCTTTTTTTTATCAGATTGTCATATTTAAAAAAAAAGAAAGAAACTAATTAGAATCAATTTTGTTAAACTATTTTCAAAGGTAATCTTTTTCCCAGACATATGTATGCGTATTGTAAAAATTTAATGAATAAATTGCATAAATTTAACATTGTATAAATTTAATGAATCAGTATAATTACATATCAATTGTGTTGAATAAAATATGAATTTCAAATAAGACTACTTTTGCTCTATAATTATGCAAATGATAAATAAACTGAAACTCCAAGAAAAGTCTTGTTCTTCCCAGATTTTATCCTTTATCCCAGCTGACTACTGTAATCCAAATATCTGGAGGTTTCTATATTCTTGTAAAGAACATGTTAGTAGGCAGCTTTAATCTCCAAGCCGATGAAAAAGGTCCGTTATCGCGTCTTAAAATAACTGCCGGCTGGTTGAAGAATTGAGAATGTTTAAAATAAATTCGATTATAAAGTGAAATTCAATACAAATCCCTAAAAAATTCATTTCACTCAAAATAGATGGTAATTATTATTTTAATAGTTGAAATAATTATTGTCTTGTTTTTGCTAGTGCATCTCATCTCTTCGGTACCCGCTTCATGAAGCCGTGGCTATGGCCCGAGTTCATTTTTAGTATGACTGCAGCGGGGAAAATATTCAAAGAGAGTACAGACGTCATGGACGAGTTCACAAAAGGCGTAAGTAATATTCTTGATAGATTTAACATTAATTAGCGTAGGTAAAAAAACAGTTAATTTATTACAAATCACTATTTTTTAAGAAATATATTTTCAAACGGTTTTATTTGAATAAGAAAAACAGTTGCAATGTTTCTAATAGTTTCTTCATCAAGACTCTAATTCTACTGTTTCAAATACAAAAATAAAAATAGAAGAGGAAAAAATGATATTAAATATGTAATTTCACTTATTTGTAATAGTAATTATTTCAGCTTAACATCAAACTTACAGAATATTTTTTATTAAAAGAATTTTAAGATGTTTAAATTTTTACTCCATCAGAAAATACCATAACTTTAAAATAAAATTAATTATAACTTTTAAAAAATTACTCCAAACATCCAACACCATATCTTATCTGCAAAAATAAAATATTTTTAAAAAATATCATTTTGTATTTATATATATATACCTTAAATCGTATTTTCTTTACAAACACTTTTGCTTTAATTAACTATAATGGCTCGAAACCTTATTTTTTTTAATATGAGTGTGATTGCACCATAATAGCCACATTGCTCACAACTCGGATTATTTTACTCTAAAATAAAAACATTAGATTTTCTATGAATAATTTTAATTTAACTGAAATTTCGAACAAGTGTAATCCAAAAATATTCAGATATTTTAATTCCAAAATTAAACAGTCATAAGTCCTTATTAACAAAAAGTATGTGGTCTTCACTATTCTCAGTTGAGTTTTCAATCGCACTGATAGAAATAGTAGTGCAGCGACCAGGGGCAAACAGGCAGTAGATACCTGAGGTAGAAATCACAGAGGGTGCCTAACAGACAATCGCTAGAGAGTTACTGCCATCTTTAAAAAAATAGGAGGGAACATTATAATAATAATAATATCATACCCAAGTATGGTATTAGTATTCCGCATGGTAATTCACTGATTAAGATACAGGGTGGAAAAATCATATTATGCCCCAAGTCCTACTTACCCTCTAAACGTCTAAATACTCTTTAAGTATAAGAATATTTATTAAGTACTATTCACTTATCTGGAACTGTGAAGTTGCGGAGAATTTTTAAATGAAAAAGCGCTAAAAGAAGTTTTATTATTTCAATAGATACTAGATGGCGACACCATCGAATCTTTTAATATGAATATTGCATGTGTGCATAGTGTTTCAAAAATCACAATAAAATTTTATGGAAAATAAACATTTCTATCAAAAAAATTCTGAAATAAAAAAAACGGATAAAAATAAATTCTTATAAATTATTTTCGCTCGTTTTATTAAATTAAATGAATATTATCTAATAACTAAAAGCTTTGTTGTAAGATCAAGCATTACGGTTTTTATTTGCTTTTAGATATTTCAATATTAAAAAAGTATTTACGGTAATATTATTATAGAATAAAAATGGACATTGAAGCACTCTGAGTATCTTAAATGTTAATTCCCTGTATCTTGTTGTCTTGTTGTTCAAAATTTTTTCAAAATACTTGATTTGCAGTGATAATCTCATTGGAAGAAGAGAAGGGAACAGATAATATATAATGCTTCTATTTCATTGTCTCTATAAAATCGTCTTTTTGTAATTGAATAAAATCGATTTCAGAAGCAATGAAATAACATTAAAAGCGTAGTTTTTTTTTCATATTTACAACAAAGAATCTTAATTGTATGTTTCTAGAAATTTTATTGTAGGTCATATTTTGTCTTCATATTTCCATATCTAAAACCATGCCCTGTTCTTTTTCATAACAAAAAATTTAGTAAAATTTATTTTTAAGGAATCAGTAACCATATTAATTATTTTTATTTTAAATCAATACTAACATTACTTTCGTACATGCATTTAGAAATTAAAAAAAAAAATAATACATCTGAAACATTTATCTGGAAATACATTTTCAGAAAGAAAAGAAATTATTTATTTATTTTACAGCCCAAAATAATTTTGTAATCAACTTAGGCAAAAATTTCAGTTTTCAGTTATTTAAATAATGTTTTAGTTGAAAATACTCTCAAAAAGTTTATTTTTTAAACATCAAAAATACTGAAGTATTTTCAGTTAAAACATAGATTGATTTAAGACAAGCTGATATACCTGGCATTTTCTGGGATTAAAATTTGTATGTATAATGTTTTTGATATAAAAGTACTTTCATATAATATATTATATTACAAAAAAATCTCTTTATCGCCTACTATTAATTAAAATTAGAATTTCAATTGAAGGATCTATTTTTAAAAACCAACAACAACTTAATTTTTACACCAATTATTAATATTTGTTACAGAGGATATTTATACATTTTTAGAATAATATCGAAAAGAATTTTTTTATAAAGCAAATGTTTTATAATAAATGTTTCTGGAGACATCTTACTATTCTACCGATTGAACATTTAAATAAATACATTAAATGAACGGCCATGACATCGTTCTAAAATGTGTAAACAAGTAAACAAATGTGTATAGTAAATTTTGTTCACACATGTGGAAGTATAAGATAAATTGCTTTCGTTTAATGAAATGATGAAAACTTAAATTTAAACATGGCTAAATCACTACTTTAATACCAATAAAATCATTATCATATTTTGATATTAGTCTTAAAATAAAAAAGAAAAGAGAATAGTTATAAAATAGTTAAAAATGTGAAAAAGTGACATTTTCTTGTTAATTTCTAATTAATTGAATATTTATTCAATTTTTATTCTTTTAAAGTTGACAGTATCCTTTGTGGAAAATGTGAGGGCCGCTTTGGCCTGGAGGTAAGGTTTCATTCCGGACGGTTTCAGGTTCGAGACCCGATTCCACCGAAGAACGTCGTGTAAACGTTTCTGGTGCACGTTACATCCTTGCCAAACGTCCTCCCTCTGGTGTGGTGTGGTATGGAGGGGGGGGGTGCAGGCTCAGGTGTCGTCCTCGTCATCTGACCGTAGTTCAAAATTTTGAGGTCTGTCCCAAAATCGTCCCAGTGTTGCTTTAAAACGGGACGTTAATATAACTAAATTAAAGTAAACTTAATTAATTAACTTGTGGAAAATCTGGTTGAATTCGGATCAGTTACTTAGACTGAAATGGGGAAGGTATATATGTTATGGTAAATGTAATAAATTGTTACCCGTGATTATTCATAATCATCAGCAAGTCACTTAAGTCATTCTATAACTTTATTGCTTCTTATTCTATAACTTTACTGAAAAGTTATTCTATAACTTTAGGTATTTTTAATACCTTTTACAACATATATAATACTAGCTGCCTTTGGGGACCAGCCGGTTCGCCAGTATTACCGCTCGCTACAATTTTCAATTAAATATTTTAAGTAGCTGGTCTCTTAATAGATTCTCAAACAAAACATTTTTAATCTCCAAATTTTGATAGTCATACCAAACTTATACTGTTGTTTAGATGGTTTCTTTCAATTTATTATATATATTTTGCTAATTTGTTGTCATTTCCGGTAAAACTTCAACTTTAATTTAAAGTGGAAATGATGAAATTGCAATTAATATAAAGATATTTTTTAATAAAACCAAGCGTTTTAATTTATTTATCATCCTTATTGTTATTTATTTATTATTATTATTATTGAATATGAGCATTGCAAACAGAATCGCTCGGTATTTAAGTCTTATGTGAACTACAAAATATTTTTCATAATTTATGTAATATCTCAAAGAATAATTCAACAAAAACTTCTCAGATTCAGCATAAAATTCAGTTTTTAGTTTTGCTTTCAAAAGGATTGAAATGAAATCAATAATAATATTTTGTTCCGGCCTATAAATATATTTAAAAAATTATGAAGTCTAAATCTACTGCAGTAAGGTATCATATTCTGAGAAATATTCTGGACACACCAAATCTATAATTATAATAAAGCTCAATGTGTATGTGTGTGTGTGTGTGTGTGTGTGTGTGTGTGTGTTGGCACTCTACAGGCCAGACCATTCAACCTACTGCTACCAAATTTGGCACGTGTATACCTTGGAGGCCGGTAATGTGCACCTGGGGGTTATTTTTTCGAATTTTTAATTAGAATTTTATTTATTTAAAAATTAAGCGAAATTTTGACGTGTTTCTGCTATAACTGCCGAAAATATTACCGCACAAAAAAGATTTTTACATGAAGTTAAAGATAAAAAATTTATCTTTTAAATTATACCAATGTTTTAACCTTAAAATTAAATTTCTCTTTTTAATGAATTTTAAAATAAATATTTTAAATATATTTTTCAACATTTTTTTTTCGTACAAAATAAAAATAAAACGTAAGCTGCTCGAGCACGTTTCGTATTCATGGGAAAAAATTAGCTTTTTTCAAAGTGTTGCCATCACATTGATTAAAGCTCCAACTAAAAATAAATTAAATCTTTTTGGAAATAAAATCTGCCAAAATATAATTTTCGGCACGTGTCTGTACGAAAGGAAACATATATGAAATATTATTTTTTCTAAAAAATAAATTCAAGAAAAATTATTTTATGACTTTTACACTCTCTATATTATTAATCCAATAAATCAGTTATATTTTAAGCCAAGTTCTGCTTAATATGAACGGGATATCCATTCAAATCAGGACCACACAGCTAATTTGTAAACCTTTAGTAAGTCACAGATCTGCTAAAATGGTCTAAATGGAAAATGATTATATTTTATGTAACTTGATTCAATAAATGCTCTAATAAATACGGAATTTTTGATTTTACATAAAGCTTCTGCTGTGGAAATCACGAATAACAAAATGTTCTTCAAACACTAATATTTTATATAAAAAGAGTTAATTTCCAATCAACTAAATCAATCACTTAAACTGACTGATTTATGAAAATTTGAATATCATTATTCACTAAAAAAAGGATAATTTTAGATTTTCCATCGATCGTTTCAAAGAAAATACGCCAATCAGCGAGCAGGTTTCTCCAGATTAATTGGACTAAGATTATGAAAATGTTGAGATTTCTAAATTTTTAACATTCAAAATTTCATAAATAAGTCTTAGTTTGTCGTGGAAAATAGAAGCATTCATTCATTTATTTAAAATTTGGTGTATCCAGAATACTGCTCAGAATATGATACCTTACTGCATTAAATTTAGACTTCATAATTTTTGGAATATATTTATAGGCCGGAACAAAATATTATTATTGATTTCATTTCAATCCTTTTGAAAGCAAAACTGAAAACTGAATTTTATGCTGAATCTGAGAAATTTTTGTTGAATTATTGTTTTAGATATTACATAAATTATGAAAAATATTTTGTAGTTCACATAAGACTTAAATACCGAACGATTCTGTTTGCAATACTCATATTCAGTAACAATAATAATAAATAAATAACAATAAAGATGATAAATAAAATAAAACGCTTGGTTTTTATTTTAAAATATCTTTATATTAATTGCAATTTCTTCATTTCCACTTTAAATTAAAGTTGAAGTTTTACCGGAAATGACGACAAATTAGCAAAATATAGATAGTAAATGGAAAGAAACCATCTAAACAACAGTATAAGTTTGGTATGACTATCAAAATTTGAAGATTAAAAATGTTTTGTTTGAGAATCTATTAAGAGATCAGTTACTTAAAATATTTAATTGAAAATTGTAGTGAGCGGTAATACTGGCGAACCGGCTGGTCGCCAAAGGCGGCTAGTTTTAAATAAATGAATGAATGTTTCTATTTTCCACGATCAACTAAGACTTATTTATGAAGTTTTGAATGTTAAAAATTTAGAAAAACTCAACATTTTCATAATCTTAGGCCAATTAATCTTGAGAAACCTGCGCGCTGATTGGCGTATTTTCTTTGAAACGATCGATGGAAAATCTAAAATTATCCTTTTTTTATTGAATAGTGATATTCAAATTTTCATTAAACAGTCAGTTTAAGTGGTTGATTTAGTTGATTGGAAATTAACTCTTTTTATTTAAAATATTAGTGTTTCAAGAACATTTTGTTAATCGTGATTTCCACAGCAGAAGCTTTATGTGAAATCAAAAATTCGTTATTTATTAGAGCATTTATTGAATCAAGTTACATAAAATATCATCATTTTCCATGTAGATCATTTTAGCATATCTGTTTCTTACTAAAGGTTTACAAATTAGCTATGTGGCCCTGATTTGAATGGATATCCTGTTCATATTAAACAAAACTTGACTTAAAATAAAACTGATTTATTGGATTAATAATATAGAGTGTGTAAAAGATCATTAAATGATTTTTCTTGAATTTATTTTTTAGAAAAAATAATATTTCTTATTTGTTTCATTTCCTACAGATACGTGCCGAAAATTATATTTTTGCAGATTTCATTTCCAAAAAGATTTAATTTATCTTTAATTGGAGCTTAATAAATGGGATGGCAACACTTTGAAAAAAGCTAATTTTTTCCCATGAATGCAAAACGTGCTTGTGCAGCATAAATTTTATTTTTATTTTGTACGAAAAAAATTGTTGAAAAATAGAGTTAAAATATTTATTTAAAAATTCGTTAAAAGTAGAAATTTAATTTTAAGGTATCATTTAAAAGATAAATTTTTGATCCTTAAGTTAATGTAAAAATCTTTTTTTACGGTATTATTTTAGGAAGTTATAGCAGAAACACGCCAAAATTTCTCTTAATTTTTAAATAAATAAAATTCTAATTAAAAATAGGAAAAAATAATCCCCAGGTGCACATTGCCGGCCTCCAAGGTATACACGTGCCACATTTGGTAGCTGTAAGTTGGAGGGTCTGGCCTGTAGAGCGCCAACACACACACACACACACAGACACATTGTGCTTTATTATAAATATAGATATAGATAACTTAAGCTATTATATAATACATCTGTCTACGGTATCTAATGAAAATAAAATACAAGAGCGTTACTTTTAATAATTTTTTTTTAAAAAAAATTGAAATATTAATGTAAATTTTGACAACTATCATGGTGTTCTTCTAATTCTTAACAACGAAATTTGTAGCGTTATTTGAAAATTTTCATTTATTGTTATCAAGATCTCGTTAATCCACAAAATAATCCCAATTCATTATATTATTATTCTATAATTTATCATTATTACCTAGTTTTGCAACGTTTAAGAATAATCACTGGTGACATTTACCGTGACATATAAATTAATACATGTATGCATACATAGCCAAACTGCTTTTGTTTATCATAAGATAAACAAAACTGGCAAGAGGTTGTTGATTTTCATCTTCGCTTGCAGGTTATTCGAGAGAGGAAGGCTTACATCATGAACGAAATGCGATCTGGAGTGAACATGGAAGACGCTTTCAACACTGACAACTTCGGGACCAAGCGGAAGAAGGCCTTTCTGGATTTGCTCCTATCCGAGCATCTCTCCGATCCGAAATTCACCGAAGAGGATATCACAGAGGAAGTGAACACATTCATGTTTGCAGTATGTTTTTTCAATTAGCTTCAGATTGCTTTGAAAGTGATATGAAATCATTTTTTTTATTTTCTTTAGTTTTGGTTTGAAATTGGTATTTGCCCTTTAAAAGTCATAAAAGTATAGTACTATTTGCGATTTAAAAGGAATTATTTTAAGCTATGCTTCTCAAATTTATCATCATATATATTTTATATATTTGATTTAAAAGATTCTCTAGTGAAACGATAATAAACACTAATTTATTATAAATGTTTATTATACTGCGTATAAATATGCATGCAAGAACATGCATTTTTTTCAAAATTTTTACTTTCTTCTTTAATGAGAAATTATTGTAATTGTCAAAAATTTCGAAATCGAGATTTTGATGAATTTTCGTGTTTTAAACTTCTCTGAGTACGAAAGGCACATTTTCAGAATTATGTAAATGTCTCTGAATCTGATAACTCACAAATGCTTTCAGATAGACGGATGATATATGCTATTATAGTCTTTACACCAAATGTGTAGATTTTTATTAAACTTTGAGCGAAATCAGTTTGTAGGAATTATGTCTCTCTGGCATGTAAGTCAACAAGATAACGATAAAATAAAGAGAGCTAGATGTATAAAATTTGGTATGTAAATTTAACATCTAAAAGGCAAACGTATATCTGATTTAGAGCCAAATTAACCAAGATTGAAACCAACATTTGAAACAGGACTACAATTTCAGCCACAATATCATAGACCAAATTTGAAGAATTTAAGTCATTGCGTTTTTGAGTTACATGATTCTGAAAGTACATGCCAACAAATGGTCAACCCCTGGCTGAATATGGATTAAAATTTCAGAAGGGTCTATTCTAGGAATGTTTCTGTCAACTTCTGTAAAATTTCATCTTTAAATTAAAATGGAAATGATTAAGCTGCAATTAATATAATTTTTTTTTACTGAAACTAAGCATTTTTTTTATATATGAATACTAAAAACGTTTTACGTGCATTACAGAATGATTTTCATAATTTATATAATATCTCAAGAATTATACTACAAAAATTTTCAGATTCATCGTAAAATTCAGTGTTACTTTCAAAAGGATTTATAAGACGTAAACAATAATATTTTATTTTGTTTTGGTCTATAAATATACTTTAAAAAAAAAGAAGTTTAAATTTTATGCAGTTCTTTGATCCTAAGATATCATATTATACGAAATATTTTTAACACTTCAACTTTTAAATAAATAAATGAACGTTCCTGTCTTCTGCTGTCATATCTGATTGATTCATGAAGTCTTGAATAGAATTGTTTAAAACAACCAACCTTTTTAAAATCTTAGGTATCATCTTTGGAACGGTCGATGAAGTGGTCTAAAATCAACCGTTTTTATTGAATAATGATATTTAAATTTTCATAATCAGTCAGTTCTAGTGACTGATTTAGTTGATTGGAGTGCAGCTTTTTTTTAAAGATATTAGTATCTCAAGAATATTTGTTAAATATGATTCACAGGACAGATGGTACATTTAAAAATTTAAAATTCGTGATTCATCAATATTTATTAACTTAAGTTACATTAAAATGTAATTATTTATTTCATTTACACCAATTGTTACCATATGTATGTTTATTACTAAATGTTTACAAATTAGTTGCTGGGCTCCAATTAGAGTAGATATCTTGTAGATATTAACCATATTTGCTTTAAATAAAACTGTTTCATTAAATTACTAATATTGGTATTGAAAAAAAACACATAGAAAACGTTTCCTTGCATTTACTTTTCAAAAAACCTCATAATTCATATTTATTTCATTTCAGACACACACGTGCTGAAAATTACATTTTCCAAGATTAAATTCTCTGTAACAGTTAACTTATAATCGAATTTAAGCTTTAATCAATGTGATGGCAACACGTTGATAAAAGCTAATTTTTTCCCCATGCACGCGAAACGTGCACGTGCAAATTAAATTTTATTTTAATTTTATGAGAAATAAATTGTTGAAAAATATACTTAAAATATTTATTTAAAAATTCATTAAAAATAGAAATTTAATTTATAGGTAAAAATATTGGTATCATTAAAAAGATAACTTTTTAGACTTCAATTTGATTTAAAAATCAGTTCTGTGCGATAATATT
Organism: Argiope aurantia; assembly: GCA_026543865.1. Classification (NCBI taxonomy): domain Eukaryota; kingdom Metazoa; phylum Arthropoda; class Arachnida; order Araneae; family Araneidae; genus Argiope; species Argiope aurantia. Next base: position 657,985 of record JAPMOR010052380.1, on the reverse strand, counting down.
TTTGGAAGTTATCACTCGAAAAAGCCACATTTTTTAAATTAATCAAAATTCTAATTAAAAATTCAAAAAGTTATACATGTGCTAAATTTGGTAGCTGTAAGTAGGTAGCTGTTGGTGTGGCCTGTAGAGCGCCAACACACACACATTGAGCCTTAGTATAAGTATAGATATACGGACAAACTGATTGACAGAAAGGCCAAAAGGCCATTGACACAAGGCCAAAAAGGGGTTTTTCGAACTCAGGGAGGTTTAAAACTTAGAGATTCGTCAAAATTTCAAGTTCTAATTTTTCCAACTACGTATTTTCTCTTGACTTCGAATACGAGACAGTAAAAAAGTGAATCATTGTTTATATAGTAAACGTTTCATAGAGTTGATTCATAATCTAACGTAACTAGACAGCTCAATGGAAAAGATAATTACCTCTGATCATCAACAATGAATGCGGAGAGAAACAAAAGGTCACAAACAATGTGCTATCCCTGAGATCTAAATCGACTCCACCAAAGCTAATGGTACGTTCTGGCTAGTGTCATATGATTTCCCGACCTTGAATTCGTGCAAACAGTGAAACAAGCTCTCATTTGTCAATCGGCTCGCTAAACAATAGCGAAAAAGTAAGAGTATATATTTTTTTTTATTCATGATTTACTAGCTGCCACTGGTGACCACCTACTTCACTGAGAATTTCGCGTCTGCTAAATTTAAGCTAAAACTTTTATGCATTATTTGATATTCATAAAATTCTCAACTAGCTGCAAATAGACATAAATGTCGAATAATTTTAATAGTTTGGCATCTATTATGCTTATTGTGTATATAAACCTTCCTAAGATCTCAAGTAGCATGGCATGACAGTGCCATTAAAATCACAGCTACCTTCTAATTTCGCATTGTCTTTTGTGGTACTGAAACTTCACTCCCAATTCCTCGTACAGATAGATAATAAATACATATATATTATTATTGTATTTATCTCATTATTTTATTACTTTAATTTTATTTCGTATATTTTTTTCGTATATTATAACATGGACTTTTATCTCAATAACATACATCCCTATCATATATCCACTTTATAGCATATATCAGAGAGGTTAGAAAAAAATGAAATGCCGGATAAAGAAAATCTATATAATTCAATATTATATAGTATATGCAATGATATTTTTAAATCTAATTTAAATATCAATTCATTTAATAATTTTGATCTTAAATTAACTCTCAATAATTTCATTCTAAAATGTTCTCTTATTTCATGATTTAATTCTCCTATTTTTATATAATTATTTCTAACAGACGCTCAAGAAAACTAATGACTTTAGCATTATCTCACGCTCCGAGTGAAGGGATAAACATTCTAAAACCCCACACATACCTTTCAACGATATCTAAGATCACCTTGTCTAAGTCAATGCTTGGCAAAGAAATTTCTATCAGAATCTCATAGTAAAACCAGTGAAGGGAAAAAATTTCTGTCACTTTGCTCTTATACTACGATGTAAAACAGGCGTCATTTTATCATCGCTTTTTTTTCTCTGTACATAATAGTGCCTCCTGCGTAAAATAAATTGAAGTCTAATTCCAAAAATTCCTTCTTTAATGCACGCGTCAAACTCGGGTGATTCAGTTATACATGATTCGTTATCAATGAACTATCTTCATTTTTTTTCTTAATGAAAGCATTATTCGTTTGAGAATGAATTGATTTTCTTTGTGCTCAAACATTTAATGATCGCATATGATTTTTATGAGTAGGGTCACGACACGACGGCCGTGGGCATGAGCTGGGCTCTTTACTTGATTGGGCAGGACCCCAAAGTTCAAAAGAAGTGCCAAGAAGAATTGGAGGAGATCTTCGGAGACGATTACAGCCGCCCATTCACTTTGGATGATGTGAAAAATCTTAAATATATTGAATGTGTCCTCAAGGTAAAGAAGGACTCTAATATTCGGTTATTATTATTATTTTTTAAAAATTCTGTCATATAAAATTTCACAAGTGTCATATTTGTTTAACAAAAAAATTAATAATTCTTATCTATTTTGGATTATTTTTTTGCATAGTTACTACCTTGGTCTTTAAATAAATGAGATATCATATAAGCATATTTTTTTTGTTTGGCAGAAGCCATTTATGTCCTTTTTTTCAATACATTTTTCAATACATTATAGATAAGATTTTATTCAGAAATCAAAGAGTCTGTTATATTTTCAAATTATTAAGTAGAAATCCTTATAACTAAATAAAATAAATTCTATGAAGACAATTATACGTGGAGTACATTTAAATCCCTTTCTTGATGTCCCTCTTTTTAACTTTAGAATGACGGCAGCTATATTCTTGAATCTTCTACATCGATATAATAAAATGGCTGCGTAGTACGATGCAACTATTTACAGCGCCATCTTGGGGCAAACTAAGAAATTAGCGTTTCTGCTAAAAAAAAAAAAAGATAGCATATAAAGAAAAAAATGTCAATGACAAAGCTGCAGTAGATTATCGATTAAGTATAAGGGGAACATTATGCACATTAATGCTGAGAACAAAACACCTCAAATATAAATTTGTTCGTGATTTTTGAAAATGCAATGCATAAACTTTAAAATGACAAAAAGAAAGGGAGAAAAACCCACTCATTATTCTATGATACCTTTATTTTCGATGTTCCACTTGTTCTTCGTCGTCTACAAGGCACATCTTCTGGGCACTTAATTGAGTTTCACTTATTCCAGTATACGTTATTGGTGAACCGAAATGTAGGCATAAACTGGCTATTTCAATTATTCCCAGAGATTAAATTACATTCAGATAATTTTTTTTTGTCTCGAAAATAGAATTTTCTCCTTTCTTTTGAAATCTTGTGGCAGATTAGTTTTAGAAAATACAGGCAAATAAATGAGTATCTTAAGGTTCTGCTCTTAAAATACACAAGATGTCTTTCTGTACTAAATAAAAAATGCTTTACAATTTTATAACAGTTATTTATCCTCTATCTAATTTGAGTCGGGAGCACTAAGTCTGGACTTTGGCACTAGGTGACGCTGTTAATGGTTACATCGCTAAACGCATAGCTATTTCACTATACACTTTTTTCACTAAACACCGCTTTTCTTGAATTTAGCTGACGTTGTTTGAATTAAGGGTTGTGTAAGGGAATTAATTAGTCCCCTATGTATAGTTATATATACATAGGGGGCTAATATACGTTATATATAGTCTGTTATATACGAAGAATGCTAATCTATGAAGTTTAAATCAAAATCTTACTATTTATAAAAGCGTATGTCATACAGCTTTGAAGAAGTTTATTTATAGAAGTGGAAGATTTTTTTTTTCACTTTCTGAATAAATTTGTCTGAAGTATTTAAAATCACAAATTTTAGTAGTTAAATAAAGTCGATATTTACTTCAAACTGTTTAGGTAATATTACTGAATTTTTAGTCGTTATCAAAGAAATTTATACTCAGTTAATCTAAGGCCTTATTATACCTTCACCAAAGAAGAGCTAAAGAAAAAGATTATTTAAAAAAGTATTTTAGAAACCAAAATAGTTTAAAAAATTACAAAATATTCAAGTGAAAAATTATTTAATTATTGATGGATTCTTACTTAATATGTACTTTTCGTTTTGCTTATGTATCTTATATCACATTATTCTGCATTATTTGATACTGGATAATTAGTATGTGGTAGTTTTCGGGGTTTTGCCAATGGAATATCATATAAAATGTATTAAAACTACTTATTTTATAGTAATTCTGGTTTCAAATGATTTACTAAGTATTCACTGATTACAATTTAAAATAGAGGAAATATATAAAAACAAATTTTATTGAAAATCTTTAATTTTTAATAAAATGTTTTTTATAATTTAATAAAATAAAAGCATTTTTTAGTTAAAAATTATTTTTTACATGGATGGACTTATTGTTATGATGTTTTTAAAATAACCACAAAATCTTTCGTTGGTCAAAAACCACATCATTGATAAAAAGAAAATATTTAATGAGCGCCAAATCACATATAGCAAATGATGTCCATTTCCTTAGAATATTCCCGAAGTTCATAATGCTTTGACATAGAATTTGTAACATCTCTACCGTATTCCTTTTTATATTTTCTGGATTACGTACTTTACCAGTTGTTTTTGTTTGGACCAAGATGAACCTAAAGTAAGCATGTGGTGGGAAAAAACAATGCTATTTCTGCCTCATATAAATCTATGAATGCAGTTGAAATGCAGTAATCTAGACATCCCCCTTCACGAAAACCTGCATGCATACGTATGTATGTAAGCAATATAAACAGTTATGCACATAAGCAAGAACAAGTTTTTTCAAACTCTGACTGCATGATGCCAACTGAAATGCTAATACTCTGAAGAGAGGTGCAGAAATATTTCCATTTGTGAATCTGTCACTCTCTCCAAAACCTAATACGCGCTGCTTCAAAAACATCTGATTCATCTGCCTTCACATTTCATGTGCTTTTTTCAATCGTTTGAATGTATTTTATAGTTATGAATATTTATTTTAACTTACAGGAAAGTCAGCGGCTGTATCCATCGCTGCCTTACATTGGACGAGTATCCAGTAGTGATATAGTTGTGAGTAAGTAAAATTAAGACGCTTCTTTTTAATTCGTAGCATATTTTTGCTGGAGAAAATTGCATTATTGTATATCATTTATAGCATATATATATATATATTTATTATACTAATATAAAGTAATTTAAAAATATCCTGGATAAATTGAATAGCATGCTGAGGGAATATGAATAGTTTAATTTTGTTATGAATTCTGAGTTTGTGAAAATAAAGCGTTAGTCATCACACAAATGTATAATTTGCTGACAGAAATTTTATATATGTAGCTGCGAATGAAAACATAACAGCCGTTGGTAGAAAGTAAATAAAAAGCTTCTCGAGAATCTGGCAGAATTGAAAAACGTTTCTGTGCATTCTCTGCCTATGCAAAACTGGATTATTCCAGATTATGTGCGTGATATAAGTAGGGGAAGATATCACATATCTTCTTCAGCGGAAAAACCCAAAAATAGTTTCAATTCGAGGTTAATCTTACTTTAAGCACTTATGCTTTATATATCAGAATGATCACAATATTTGACACAATTGAATTTTTTTTCTTCTGTCGATTTATTAAGAATATAAACTACAAAGGTGATTTGAAAACTAATGAAAAATTGGAAGCGGGCATTCGTACTGAGGAACTGCTTGAAATGCCGACACTTTTGTGCAATTGAAAACTAATCCCATCTAATTCTGTATTGGTTTTCGTCATTTATAACACCTATTGCATCATTAAAATAATTATCAATTTTTATTTTCCCTATATTTCTCAATTTCCTCTAGTTTATATCTTCTTAAGGGTCATTACGCAGACATGTAAATTTCATACATATATTTTAATACAAAATCTGCTTATTTTGTTACTCTCCGTTTTGAAATTTGCATAACATACCATCTAATGAATCTAAATAGTAAGTAAAATAGTACTATCGATCCTTACATATGAAAGCACTCCGTGCTTCTGCGCGTATGCTAAGATGAGTTTATACATTTAAGAAATACATTGAAAGAAAATGCATTTAAATTGCCGGAAATCAAGATTTAAAATCTAATAAAGAATTCAAAAAATATTCTCATCTTACTAAGCATCACCCCTTTGATTTGTAAAATCGTCCAAAAGTGCTAGTTTCAGAATCTTGAAACAAACAGTATCAGTTCAAAATATTCTGAGATAAGGTTCCTTCTAACTCTTTTTTCTGCAAGTTGATATGCTTAGTTAAGATGGCCAGTGATTATGGGCTAGGAAATAATTATGATTATAATATTTATATTGATTACATTACTTTTAATTATTTTCTTAATTCTAATTTTAAATTCAATGATTAATATTTTTATATAATTTATTCTTATTTTCATGAAGCCAAAAAGACCCTAAAAGAAATTCTTTAAACTTATATTAATTTAATTCGAAAATCTTATTTTTTTTAATTCGAGTTAAACTCTACGTATTTATTTATGTTTGCATTTTCCCAATTTTTAATGCATATGTCATATAACAATAAAAAAAGTATAAATTTAAAAAAACGAAATTTGATATTTTAAATATTTTGATAACAAATACACCAGTTGCTGCTCCTTATTTCTTGAATTCAGTTCAGAAATTTAATGGCATGTAAAAGTTTTATCAATTTGAGCTGTTGAACATTTAAATGCATTTAGCAGTTTTATTATACATTTCATCCACAATTAAATTGAAAATATAAACATATTTAGAATTTTTTTTTTCCTATTCAAGAAATAATTTATCGTTATTTTATTTCATATTCTCAATGCTTGATGTATAAAGAAATAATAGCAACACATTTTCCTTTATCATATGCGCTTAAAGAAATCTACTGGTTCTTTGAAATACATGCATTTTATTGTATGAGTATTCAATTTTTCAGATGGCTACACCATTCCGGCTGGCACGAATTGCATGATTTTCACTTACATGCTTCACAGGGATCCGGAAATGTTTCCCGATCCAGAGAAATTCGATCCGGACCGTTTCTTGTCCGAGAATTCAGTGGGGCGGCATCCCTTCGCTTATGTCCCGTTTTCAGCGGGGCCCAGAAACTGTATAGGTAAGAGAGGAAAGAATTTTTTCACGTTTATAAGCTAATCCTTCAATAATATAATATTGAGATTCAGTATTTTTTTCTGAAAATACATAATTA
>JAPMOR010052380.1:478788-645568 GCA_026543865.1 Argiope aurantia | reverse complement strand
TTCATATGAAATGTTATATATTTCATATGAAATGTTATATATTTCATATGTATTTCATATCAATTTCATATGTATTTCATATCAATTTCATATGTTATTCATGTGAAATATTATTCAAATGAAGGTATCAATTATTGTTAATTTCACCTGTTAGAAACTATGAACGCTTATAGATCATTTATTGTATATCTTATTTGATATTCACTTTTAGATGAACATCTTCGAGGTTAATGGGCGAAGATAGAAGTGTATGTGTGTAAGAGAGGTACATTCTCACACTTTCATCTGTTGAATCATCCCTTCAACATTCATATAATTTTCTATTGACAAAATACAAGAATTCGCATCTTAAACTGGTCATTTAACATCTTTGAATTTGTAACTTCATATGAAAACAAATGCATAATACATACAAATCCATAGATTTGTATTTAAAATCAAGGTTATGTACTTTACTACAAGGTTGTATTTGAAATCTTAAAGGTAAAGTACTTTTCTTTAAATATTGCATTTTCTTGATATTTTTTTTTGTTTTGTTTTTTGCGAAAATTTAATTTCTGAGCTGAAATTGATTCAGAATCGCTTTCTTAGAAAAGTAAAATCGATGAAGAAAAAACTCTCATTGTAATTTAATTTATAGAAAACTTATAAACTCTTCAGTATAAGCAAAAACAAATACCGTCATTTAAATTAAAATATATATTCCAATAAATAGTTTCGAAAGTAATGGAAACAGAATTGTTCTGGATTTCGTGGTCTTTACTCATAAAAAAGCTAAGAATTTTAAATTATATCTTTAGGTAATATTCTTAACACCGGGATTCTTTTTATTTTAAAGAAAATCATCCAAGAAATGAAGTTGTAGTTTGGGACTCCGATTGAGAAAGAAATAAAATTCAAAAGTAATTCAAAATGGTGAAGAAAGATGTAATTGGGGAATAATTCTAATCAAATTCGGAACGTCTCATCATCTTACTTGAAATTATAAACATTTTTAACAGGTTGATTATGAATAATGAGTTATTTACTTTAAGAAAGGAATAAAGATATTATTTCCATCAAAAATGTTTTCTTCAAATCATTCAATCTGTTACCAAATATGAATGCTCTCATTTATGTGAAAGACATTTCTATCAAAGATATTTTTTATCACAGGACAATGTTATCATTCCACGATCTTCTACATCTACAATCAAGATTCAAGGTAAAATCAGCATTTGAAAATCATTGTGTAATATCCTTCCATTAAATCGCTGCTTGGCTTAATGTCGGTAGGTTTTGTATTTGATGATATTTTACGCCGATATTATGCTGATTAGCGCTTGTATCTTACTAATGATTATTATTTTATAAATAATAATTGTCTTAATAATTAGGAAGTGTCGATTTGTGTGAAAAATAATAGAATTAAGTTAAAAATCTTTAAAAAAGGGATATATATTGAATAATAGCAAACGAAAGATTTATGCATGTAAATAAAAATAAATTCATGTCAGTACATAAAAATTCTTTGTTAAAAGATTCGAAAACCTTCTTTTAATTATTCTAATCTAACCTTGAATATAATTCGAAAAATAAACTCACGGAAAATTCAGTGTTTAAAGCGATATATCCTGTCTTAAGATGGATTTATAAGCCAGAAGAATGGAAATTATTAATCTTGTGCACTTTGGAAAACTTGAAGAAATTAACCGATGATATGTATAGAGATAGATAAATAAAAAATAGACATATATTCGATATATATATATATATATATATATATATATATATATATATATATATATATATATATATATATAGAGAGAGAGAGAGAGAGAGAGAGAGAGAGAGAGACAGAGAGAGAGAGAGAGCGAGAGAAAGAGAGGAATACCAATTTTTAACTACAAGTTAATGAAGCTTCTTGAAATCAAACTACGAACATGTTACAAAATTTGAAACTTTATCTTCTATTTGCTTTATTGACAATTTATGAAACCTAATTTTAACAACATGAAAGACAAAGGGAAAAGCTTCAGATAAAAGCATGTATAAGTGAAATTGACATTTAGAAAACAATAGATGATTTCATCAACGATGGATGCTGATACTCGTGCTTTCATACTTATTATTGAGATCCGTGAAACCGCACAACTTTTATTCTAAATGCAGAAACATTTAGCAATGTTTTTTATTCAACTTTATTAGTTATTTTAACTATAAAATGAATCAGAAATATTTAAGTAGGAATAATAATACAGTGTTTAGTTTTCTGAGTAAAGTCAATTTGAAATGTCGCTCATAACAGTAGTCACAATTTACCATTTGATAAAAGTTTAAATATTTCGTTTCATTAGTATATTTGCAATTGCTTTGATTTCATGTTTTATAATTACATTAATATATCTACTTTTAGTACAAAATCGAAAGATGTTTCAAAATTCTGAAAATAATAACACTGTTTACTTCACGTAATCTTTATTTACCTAATTTGACTTTCAATATACATTAGAAATGTATAAAAAAATTATGGTATCAAAACTGGTGCTTTTAAAAATAAATTTTCAAAAAAAATGAGATTTCAGTTACTGATTTGAAGGGTAAACACATGAATGAACTTCAAGGGATTTATATTAAGCTGGATGATTCTTAATTATCATTTGAAAAATATAGCAAAAAAAGAATTCATCACGGAAATATTTGTTTGTCATTTATATTAGCACACGATGACTTAAAATTTCGTAATCTAATATAACTTATGTTTGCACTCATAAACAATATTTGGTAAAGAAATTAAAAAAAAACATTTCACTATTGACAAATTTTAATTGCATGCGGATGTAAATTAATCTCCGTCACCATCAAATAAAAAAGAGAAAAAATATATACTTTCACAATTTTATATCTTTTAGTCAAAGGAAAGGCCTTACCCCATTGACATAGTTTTACAAGGCCAAAACTTTTAAAACTTTTTAAAGGTTTTAGCATATTTAAAACATAAAGTTATTTGGGAAAAAATTTTCATCAATATTTATATAAAAAACGCATTAAAATTAGCCTTTTTCAGTCAGAAAGTGATTTGTATTTATGTTTTATATATTAATGATGGCATTTTATAAAAGTAAGCGTACTTCATTGGAATTCACGCCACGCTATCAGAGAACTTGATATGATATGGAGGTCGACACCTTTTTCTTATGCGAAGAAGTTCTAAGAACTTTAAGAGAAAACTAGTTTTAGCACTCGATCAGCAATTGCATGAGCACCTTGATAAGATACTGGCGTTTTATCGTTTGGGTCACGGTGAAACTATTTCCAAGTTGATATCCAAAGGGTAAATTGCACTAAAGAAATTATTTTTAATCGTAGCGCAAAAAATATTTTGGAAAGAAAGCTAGGTTATAATAGTTTTTTTTCCATAAGAGAGAAAATTTGAGCAAATATTTTCGTAGTAGAAAATATCTCTAAAATTTGTTTCCGTAAATTTTCATTAGAAACAGCAGAGTTCTGAATAACTTCTTTAAAATGCTTCAATAAATTTTTCTTAAATAACTAAAAGGAACAATTACAAAAAAAAATCAAATACTTTTCCATCTGATTTTCAGAATGTAAGATGTTCATAAACTTATTATAATTGAGATTTATTATCTGTTCAGACTAAAGAGGTCTTTAGGATTAAATCTATCATTTTCTAAATTTTATGAGTAATATGTAATGCAATTTTTTTCAAATTAGCATTAGGACTGCAATATTTTGTTCAAGGAAAAAATATGGCGTTGAAGCTTTGTTTTTGATTTCTGTTTTATGTGTACTTTAAGATAATTAAAGAAATAATTTATGAAATAGATAATCAAAACATTAAATTTCTAGATATTATAATAATTTCTCTTTCACATTTTATCGAGCTGGTTGGTTTATTGTATTAGAAACTTGTTTTAAAGCTAAAAATCCTAACATTAGAGCCTTGTTTCTGTGATGAATCTCTCATAGTTTGAAATCACGAACTGGTAAATATTTTTTAGATGAGATTACTTATATCAAATTAAGAAAAATGAGATTTTGGAATTGGATTTGATAAAAGCATAAGTATTAGAATGAAAGACTTTTATATCGATTTAAAGCAACAGAAATTTTATTTTCTTAAATTACATTCTGTAACAAAACGCATTTTCATTTAAAATTTTATTTAGTTTTTCTTTTTTGAATGCAGAAAAAAGAGAAATATTTTCAAATATTTAACAAGTCATGTAACATTGTCTGTTTAGACAAATAATATCCTTCTGGAAAAGCATAAAATTTAATTTGTTGGGAGATATATCTGTGTGAAATGACGTTAAAAATCGTTTTAAATAATATTTATATTTTTGTTCCAATTCAATTTCTACACAAGATTTGAATTTAGTCTGTTAATTAAAACATATTTAATTTATAGGAAACTCATTTGTTAAATATAAATCAACTAAGTGAAACATGATAAATTACTTTTAAATTAATTAATAAAAAGTGGAAAATCGTATATATTTACTAAATTTAATTTATTCGAAAAAACATAGAAACATGTGTAAAAACAAAAGTTCTGCTAATAACTGAAATTTATAATTCAATACTCAGAATTTACTAAATTATAATTTGGAGTAACATTTTGAGAAGATGATTTAAAAAAATCTACTTAGATTGAATTAAAAAATTAAATAACATTTTATTAAAGTTAATTAAAAAATACGTTTAAAGTTAAATCTATCATTTTGTAAGTCACCATGTATTAATAGTAAATATGTTTGTTTCTTTACACGCTAAAGAGGTAATTGAAATACCGTTCAAGGTCGAATTTGTCGCAGAAGTAACTTAACGCTTTGTTTCTCTTAACTCACCTTTATATCATGAAGACATAAATTTATCAATTAGATCTTACAAACAATTAGATCCTTTGCTCTAGAACGTTCCACCAATAGCAGAGCAGGAGTATACCCTTGGCAGAATCTCGCACCCCCCAGGCAACTTGTTTTCTTTTTCACTTTCATTCTTGCTCCAAGTTGGGCAATGGACTGCAGCCCGGACAAACAAAAATGCAAGAAAAAACTTGGGACAATCGCCCTTGAATCCAAACAATCCGGAATTCTCAAGGTCTCACGTGTGGTAAACAGGCCACTAAAGCAGGTATCATGGAATGTCACAGAGAAAGTGGCCTCTTGAGAGAAAGGGTTGTCTAAAAAATAAAGTGTTCTAAAAGAGGCTTGACAAACAAGACGGTGGGAGAGTTTTATGCGCAAAGAAAAAAAGTGCAGCTTTACCAGCAGGTGGAAGTTCTTATGTCAATAATGAAAGACAGAAGAAAGACCGGTGAAATATTCATCACTTTGATTTTGTAAGGAATTTTAGGCGAACTGAACTTAGAAGTGTTTACTTAGCAAGTTCAGAAGCGTACTTTCATTGTAGCTAAAGCTGTGGTAGCATTAATGTGATATTCCTTTTTTTTTTGGTGATGTTTTATGTAAGTTTCAAGCCTTATCATGTCGACCTCTGGAAGGGTTCTTTTTGACAGATTAGGGCATTTCGTTATTACTAGTATTTATTCAGCTCTTACGACCGTGGTCATTTCAGTTTTAAGCTTATATCTGGCTCTGAAATTCTATTACAAAACAGTTTACAAACCCAAGCCACCACCTATTTATAGACCTATACCGGGGCCAAAAGTGAATGGAATTATAACGAATGTGGTGCCACTTCTCAGTATTTTTAGAAACAAAGCTGCAAGTAACAGTGTTCGTAAGTATTTAAAAAAATGTGTTTTTGATAGCATTAATTATTTTGAAAAATACCTTTTATTTTAATTTTCTAATAAAAATGACGTTTAGAAAGATTTTTAAAAAATAATATTAAATGTAGTTAATCTATCTTGAATTAAACTAATGATGTTTTTAATGAATGCAATAGTGTAAATTTTATTTGATTCTTTGCAATATATTATAAAGGAGTTCACGAATAAATTGAAAGTGAAGTGTTGTGAATTTCAAGTTAAAAATTATTTGTTATGATAAAAAATATATATATTTAAATATTTTTCTTTCTCGATTTTTAGTTTTATTTTTTTATCATGTTTATTTTCCTTATTTTTATGAAATGAAAAATAAATCCATGGTTTCTTGCATATAATTTGAAATAATACGATTCATAATCATAATAAGGAAAATTTGATAGTTAAAAATGAAATGCTATGTTAAAAAAAAGATGAAAATATTTGTACGGAAATCCCAGCTTTTTAATATCTAAAAATGTTAATCAACTATTTTGAATTGTAAAAACATAGAAATCAATAATATAGTATAGAAATCAATCTTTGACGAACGAATAATTCATTAAAAATAAACAAATGTAAAATTTAACGATAATTACATTAAATATTTCACAAAATTATAATACATTAATAGATACATTCCCGGATGTTTTCAGCATCTATACATTGTTTTCACTTGATAAAATAATTTTTATTGCTTATAGATTTTTCAAAAGTTCATAATAAAAATTAATTGAAGAAAATTGTGCTTATATGTACACAGTATATTTTTTAATGTAAATTTCTATTGTCGAATTTTTTTCTTATAGTTTCTTCCGATATCAATCAATCAATGAGAATATAATGGAATGCCGTTTGCATCAAATATTTTTTTAGAAATAATTCTATAACAAACTTTATTATAAATAAGCAAAACTGAATCGCTAAAACACGAATGAAAATCAAACAGCCAACGCTATGTCTGCTTGAACAGTGATATACTATCTGGAAATTTCATTTGAATTTTTAGATGCTTATCATTTGCTGAAAAACGTGTTTTTTTTTTTAATTGAAACCGTTTCTTTTATCTCTTTGTTTTACAATTTATAAGGGACGCACGAATAAAGTTAGCTTCACTTTTGATTCATTAAAAATCGATTTTCATAATTTTTTAAGTTGGAATGCATAATCTTAAAGAAAATATTTTTAAAAATTGAATTATATTTTGTGAAATACAAAATTGACATGTCTAAATTGCGAATAAAATATTTCCCTCACTTTTCATGGATGATATGATATGTAGCATTTCGACATTGTATCTAAGGATTTCTCTACGAAACTTTCTTGTACATTTTTTTAATAAAGCAACTACCCCCTCCAGTCAGGAGTGACGCCACGAAGCAAATATATTCATTTCCACGGGTGAAAGGTGTATTTCATAGTGCAGTAAAGAAAACTGGTATTTGTATTTAACTGCACGCCAACGGTGAACAATAATTATAAAAAATGAAAATTTAAAGTGAATCCAGTGTTTTTAGTGAATATGAAATACTATCTTTGACGAATAATTGCTGATACAGGTACCAGAAAAAAATGATAAAGCATTTTTCCAACCACTTGAAATCAAAATTTGGCGTAGAATTGCAATTATTGTCAAAAGATCAGATATCAAATTTCATTTATTAGATTCATTACTTTCTTTACTTATTGCGTTTATATGCATGAGAATTAGCAGGCGGTTTGACAAAGTTGGTTCGAATTTAATACGAACCTATAGTTTAGATGATAAATCGGTGCATTAAATTTTACCCATCTAGCTCGTATCGTTTTGTAATTATTGCTAACTTATATTCGAAAAGGGGGAGGGCAGCCAAACTTCTTCTGAATGGATTTCGTTATAAATTTGGAACAAATCTACAAATTTGGAGTAAATATACCAAATTTCATCCATCTAGCTCAAAGGATTTTTAAGAGAACATACTCGTACGCTATCAGACTGGAAGACATAGTTTTATAATTAAATTTTTCGGGTTTAGGGAAATTTGAAACATGGAGATTTGGTCAAAATCTCGAAATCGAATTTGTTTGACGTTTACAATACTTTCTCTTTGTATACTTCGTACACGAGAAAGTAAAAAATCGAACGATTAGACGGATCATGAGCGTTTTGAACATAAATATGAATTATACAGTGGGATTATAATTAAAGTTTCAGTTTCAAAACGCTATAAAAAATGATGAGAATGATGCCAAATTTGAACGGCATGTTATTGAAGAAGGCGGAAAGCATATGACAGAAGAAAAAAAACTTAGTTTCAAATTTTAGAAACATATGGCGCTGTAAGCGGCAGAATCACGACGAGAAATGATAAATGATTCATGAAACAACGGCTAAGGTGTAAGTTACACATTAAAACGCATTGACAAATTAGAATTGCTGATTAGTTTTATTTGCATGACTGTACATATCACATCGAAAGCGACAAATCGGTTTCAAGAGTTTTGTGGTGATATACTGCATACGAACCATTCATCAAAGATGTTAGGAAATATCGCGAGACTGGCGCAAAACATGTTCAATATGGTGTCCACCGTTGTGTGCAACAAGTTGAAAGTGACAAACAGCATGTTCCACAACGGATCTAAGTGTCTTCGGGGGGATGTTCAGAATGTGTTGCGAAATTCATGCCTTTAATACCGCTTAATTTGCAATTGCAGCACGGAACACAACATCTTTCAGATAACCCCTCAACCAGAAGTCACACGGAGTAAGATCGGAACGGCCAGGCTGTAGGGAAATGACAGCTGATAATTCGAGCATTTCCAAAATAGCTCCTCGGCAGCTGCATCACGGGATGTGCACGAGAGCGCCATCTTGCATAAAAATGATTCCATCCACACATCAATGCTGTTACAGAGCTAGAATGACGTGGTTGCTCAAAAGATAAGCATGGCGATGACCTGTGACGGTAGCGTTAACAGGACCGGAAGCACCCGTCTGCTCGAAAAAATATGGCTGAAGGATGAATGATGTCGTAAAGCTGCACCATACCTTGTCCATTTCAGGATGAAGTGGTATGGGGTGCGCTGCCAGTGGATTTACTGTTGCTCATATTTGAGAATTCTGGGTATTGACGTACCCAGTCAGATGGAAATGGACTTCATATGCCCACAAAATTTTCCACGGCCATTCATTATCCACTTCCATGCAAGCAAGAAATTCTCACGCAAACGTCTCCCTTGCTGGCAGGTCAGACGGAAGCAACTCCTGCACATGGCCAATTTTGTATGGATAGCATTGCAGGGTATTTCGTACAATTTTCAACACCGTGCTCCTAGGCCTGTCGAATGTTCGGGCAATTCCTCGTACACATCACCGGCCGACCCCTCCTGTAATACTGTGGCCACTTCAACTACCGTCGAATGCACTCGTTTTCTCCCTCTACCAGATTGCACATGAAATGAACCTGTCTATTTGAATTTTTGCATCATCTTCTTCGGACCCACGGCACTCATTGGACCAATACCTTCTTTTATATCCTTCAGTGTCCTGCACTTTTGTAGAGCTACTTTTGCACAATCATCGTTCTCGTAATACTTCTTAACCAGCAGAGCGCGGTCCTGCAGTAAGACACCCATGGCGAACGTCTGAGACGCGAAATAAGAAACAACCGTGTACCTGGCAATTTTATAACACTGAAATGTATCGTGCTCATTGCAGGTATTTTAATTTACATCTTCTGTCGCTTACAGAGCCATATGTTACTAAAATTCGAAACTAAATTTTTTCTTCTGCCATACGTTTTCCGCCTTCTTCAATAACATGCCGTTCAAATTCGACGTCATTCTCATCAGTGGTTCTTTTTTTTATAGCATTTTGAAACTTAAACTTTAATTATAATCACCCTGTACAATGCAAAAATGCATGCATATGCAAATAATATTTGAATATATCTTCAGTTGTGTTTACAAAATGCTCATATAGGGTTCCAGATATGTACAGGATAATCAAGAAATAACAGGAGGTGTTCAGGGCCCTGTAGCGAGTTATGTACTGGACGAAATATAACAAGATTTGGCCACCAGACACATTAAAGTGTGCGGTTTCAATTTATTAAAAAAAAATAGTACGAAAAAAACGCCGATAGGGAAACTTCTGGCACTGAGATTGAAAATTTTATTATGTAATTTGCTTATACGGGTACTTTGTGACATAGCATCGAAGATAAAAGGAACGGATGCGGGAATTTATGTCATTCTGCAAGAATTCGCCCGTTGATTGCATTGTCACTACGTGAATGCGCCTTATTTATCAAGCTATTTTATCGGCGAGATGAAAATGCCAGTGCTCCTCTTCGTGAATACCGGCGGTTAAAACAGTTAAGTAGAGGAACGATGACCATCACTCACTTACGAAGAATGGTTGAAAGATTTGAATCAGCAGTGAATTCTTGGTGTGCATCCAGGACGAGGATGTAAAATGATCAAGCAGGAGCAATTTGAAGAAGTTGCAGCTATAGTTATAGGTCAGACGAGAGCTAATAAGCAGGGTACCAGCAGTGCACGTTCAATATCATGACAAACATATGCCACGTTCTCGACGATGCAGAACATATTTCGTAAGATCCTGAAATTTTATGCGTATATGGTAACACTCATTAATTGATGACACTGGTCTGAATCTTGGTAATTTCTGGTATGAGGTGGTTGTGGTTCACTTGGAAGGCGTTGTGTATCAAAGACATGTTCCTAACATTCCTACTTAAAAAGATCAAATAACATTACATGTCAGACGAATAAATGCCGATTTGCTGCGAGCCGACGTTGAAAACCTCACGCAACGCATGCAATTAATGGAACATCAAGTTGGTGGTTTACCTTGAGCCAAATTTGTAAGTTGCTATAATAAACCTTTTTCATTGGTATTTGGTGTGTTGCTGCTTGCTGTTTCCATTGGCAGTTATGTATTCTTTTCCCACACATTATGCGCTTGCAGCTCCAGGCTTTCCTCTATCGGTGTTTTTGGTACAATTTTTTTTCTTGATAAATCAAAACCGCATTCTTTAATGAGTATGGTGGCCAAATTTTATTAAATTTCGTCCAGTACAGAACACGCTACAGGGCTCCGAACACTTCCTGTTATTTCTTGATCACCCTGTATATTTATATTTACTTACCAAATAAAAATTACAAATCAATGTGCAATTTAAAAAGATCGAAGGCACATGTATATAAAAGTAACATTTATTTCTGATGAATGAGTAAAATAAAAACATCTTTAATTATTTAACAATAATCAACAATGAAAAACGAATGGAGGATTTGCTAATACATTTTTGTGTTGTTATAGATGCAAAACAGTCTGAATCTGTTTTTGTGATTTTTAATTGAACGCATTTTTATTAGTAAGTTTATAAATGAGCGGAATTCATGTTTGCACATAATCAATTCTCTTTGTTTGCTGATGTGTGAATATTAAAATACGAATCTGTGACATAAATTCAATACCTGGAATATCTGAAAATATGCCAATACTTTTGAGTTTTTATATTTATGGTATGTTTGCTTTCATAACAGTCCTCTTCCAATTGGCATGCGCCTATTCTCATGTGTTTAGGAAGGAAGGGATGTGGTTGTTCTACGGAGGATTCAAGAAGATACTTATTCTCCACAAAGCCGAAACGGTAGAGGTAAGAGATTTTTTTAATGCAATTTCTTTATTTATTTTATTTTTAATGACGGATTTATTTATTTTATTATGAAATTTATCTTTTATTTATATAATTACTTTAATATTTTAAATTCTATAATCATTTCATTCCATCCCCAACTCCGTTATAGGAATGCGAATCCACGTTCCACCGAGATATGCTATAAAATGGAAATGGAATAAAGAATTATTTTTTTATGTTATTTGAATAAATAAACGTGTTGCTGAAATAATTACGGAATCTAAATTTTTCCGTTCTTATTAGTCATATTTAATAAAATATTCTTAATACACTAATATTTTAAGCGAAAAAATATCTTGAGACCAAAACGGACCGATTCTAAAGCTGTCAATTTTATTATTTTGATCAAATCACTCAATTGATGATCCGTTCATTGGATAATCTTCTGCAAAGCAGACATTGAAATAATTTAAAATCTTCCAAAATAATTATATTTGTTTCAAATCTAAATGCAATTCTGCATTTTGTGCTTAAACATTCCCAAGTACTATTTCGCATTGCCTTAATCTAACACCAACATCTTCTTCGATGAATAGGGTATGATTCACAAGGCGTTTTATTAGGAATATATAAATGAAACCAGAAAAAATTTGAATTATAATTATTAATTGCAATACAGCAAATTGAGACTTGTATGAAAACAAATTCCATAATAATTTCCGCTACTGTGAAATAAAAAGCATTAACATAAAAAAATTAATTTTCTAATTTTTGAAAGTTAAAAATTTGGAGTAAATTAAGAAAAATGTGTATTAACCTTAAAAATTTGCTTTTTTTCCTTCTTGTTTTGATTCCTATAGCCGGTATTAAACAGCAGTGAAGTGCTCTCAAAAGGATTTGAGTATGAGTTCCTGACACCAATGTTGAAAGAAGGCTTACTAACAAGGTCAGTAAAATGGTAATATTTCGCACTAAAAGTGTGTTTATAAAAATATTATTTAAAAGTTCTTTAAGAAAAGAACAGTTGATCAGACCAATTAGACGATGATATTTGATAAATTTTAAATATATTCGATTTCTGAAGAAAATTGTTTTTTACATATGTTATTAGAATGATTTTTTATTGTATTATACAATATTCGACTACTGTATTGTAAACTGTGTTATGCAAAAATTGTTCAAAACATTTTGCAGGACCGACTGTTGGAATGAGTGTTGCCAAGTATTGAAATAAAAATTCTGATCTTATATAATGTTTTGTCTATGCATGCATTTTTAAGTTATGAAATTTTCTATAACTTTACATCAGTAATTAAATCTACCAGGCACAATACAATTTTTAGATACATTTCAGTATTGTAAATATTCATTTCTTGACTTTAGCGATCTGCAAGAATTTCAAAATAAATCATATAACCTTATTTACACTTAAAAACAGCCAGAATTCCAAAATATTGAACATCATTTTCAGGTATTGATGTTTCTCATTTTAGTAAACTCCATTTTAAAGCATAATTCATAATTATGCCAATTACATCATAATTTTTTTTAATTTCCTTTTCTTTCAGTAAAAGAGAAAAAAAAATACATTATAAACCTAAAATTTTTCCCTTTTTTTTTCAGTAAAAGAGAAAAATGGCGTAACAGAAGAAAACTGCTGACTCCAGCTTTCCATTTTCGAATCTTAGATGAATTTATTCCTATCTTCAATGAACAAGCGAAAATCTTTGCTTCAACAATTGCTTCCCGCATGCAAACGTCAGAATGGATAGACATCGCGCCCCTCACCTCACTTTGCACCCTGGATATTATATGTGGTAAGTAAAGAAATTATCAGACAGTATTAAGAATATTAATAGATGAGAGCCGACTTCGTTCAAGTGCCGATGGATCAGAAATAGAGAAAAGTACAAAATGAATACATACAAACAGGGTTATTTTTCGACGTGACTGATGATTCGACATAATTCGTGAAGATTATTACTTTTTATATTCTTTTACACGAAGTACAAAGAAAGAATCGTAATCGATAAAAAATTCGAATGCAAGATTTTTAAAAATCTCCACGTTTTAAATCTCCCTTCATTCGAAAAACACATTTGTGGCATTAAGTCTGTGATGAAAGTAACTCAAAAACATTTCGAACTAGATGGATGTAATTTGGTATATGCTCATTACCCGAAATTTCGGGATTTCTATCAAACTTTGAGTAAAATCTATTCATAGGAAGTCTGTCTGTTCGGCTTTTCAAATATAAATTACCCCGATAATTTCAAAATGAAGAGAGACAAATAAAGTCCTGCACACGGATTTAACACCTAAAGTGTAGACACCGAGCAAATGAGCCAAATCTAACAAGGGGTTGAATGTCAGTCCATTTGAATTTTCAAAAGCATACCTCACAAGCGAACTAATTAAAATATATCAGATTTCATATGTGTTTTTTTTTACTTCAGTTTTAGTTCTGTGTCAAATTTTGGTTTCGGTCGATTGGATAAAAATCGTCTAAAACACAAATTCGCCTTTATTAGAGAATATACGAGAAAGTGTTGGGAAGACTACTCCCATTCCAATTCTTATCTATGGGCCAGATTTTCGATTCATTCTTCAAGAAACGTTATTGCCAGTGATATGTCATTTACTTTATTTAATCCTCTCTGTTAGTTTGAAAGTTTTTGAGTTTTTTTTTAAGGAAAATCAATGAAGCAGGAATGTCTGAAAAATTCTCCAAATCTGCAAATTCGACAGGATAGTCGGCTGACTCGTTGCCTCATTTCCCCTTATCCTCCATTTCTCTCGAACCATGTGATCAGCCAGTTGAACAAGATCTTTTGTTGTAACAGATTTGCGTCCTTGCTCTCTTCGTCTGGAAGGCGGAGTATAGCTGCATGATTTGAATCTTTTCCTTGAAATGAAGAACAGAATAGGAGGCAATATAATAATTCCAGGCTAATGAGACGCGTAAAGAATACTAAGCCAAATCTTACATCACTGACAAAAGGGGATAGAAAAAATGATCCAATGATATGGCACACGCCTTATCTTCAGAGTGATTATGTAGAAACATAAAAATGTTTATATCTTATTTAGTTAATAAATTCATTTAGTTCTTTAGTGAAAGAAAATACCTTTATATACAAAAGTATTTTCAAAAATGGTTTACAGGAAATCATAATATTATTCAAACAACAGGTGAGTACTCCTACAAAGAATGAGAGTATTGATCAACTAAAGTGTTTAACCAAAAGGAGATCTAGAAAACATATCTTCTAATTAAAGCACACATAAATAGGCTCAATTTTGCAAATCGCATTCGAATAATCGTTATTGAATTGCTTGATAATTGCATTTTTTAGCCACTGATTTTCTATTACACTTTTTTAAATATTTGCATATGTAGTTGTCAAATAAATGCCCATACAAAAATTATATAAAAATATATTTACTAAAACAATATTCAGTTGCATCATCATGGACCTAGATTTTAGTTTTGGTCTTACATATCATGTCATCATAAGGCCAAATAACATTTGTAGTAGATTTCTTCCACTCATTATCATTTTGAACATTCATTCCTTAAATTCCTTTAATGATAAGAAATGTAACTCTTCTCTGTAAGCTACTCTACTACGTATTAAAACGTCAAATCTTCTATTGGGACACTATAATCAACCGAGTGTGGTAGCATAATTAATTCGGATGATCAAATTTACATTATTGGAGTAAACCTGAACAAATCTAGCCCAAGGAATATTTTAAAAAGCGACAAAGCTTAAGGAAAAAACTTATATATATAAAAATATTATCAAAGGAAACAAATAGCGATACAGCATGTTGGCTCATTATGAAATAATTATAAGTAGTAATTTATTGTTAGTAATATTAGTAACTTATTATTATTATTATTTTAAACCACAGTTGGTAAACATCTCACCTTTCAAGGAGCTCAGATAAAAAAAAGCCAACTCGGTTGACAAAAAATTTGACGACGACGTCGAGTAAAGAACGTACTCGTATTGTAAAGTTTGATAATTTAAAATATTTTCATATTTTATTGGAAATTGTATTTCGTGTAAGATTTATTGTTGTGTCATATACGGTAACAAAGTTTAGACAAGAAAGAAATGGAGAAACGGAAAATTTCAATAATAGTTCTGTTAATATTTTCATAATAAATATAAAACAGTTTTAAAATATATCCGTACAGCAAAGCATTTTAAGTGATTTTTTCTGTTCAAACCAGTCATAAATAGAATTTGGGAATTACCACGTAATTTTCCACAATTATTAAAATTTCTAAAATTATTTTTGAGACAAATATTAAAAAATAATCTCCATTCGAAAAAAAAACAGCAATTAATGTGTTGTTGGGCAGAAAAATCAAAAACCTCATGAAAAAAGGATACTTATAGCAACATGAAATTAAATCCCAAGTAATTCGTACACATGTATGCTCAAACCGCAATTTTTGCTGATATATCCTGTGATTAAAGGACTTTCCGATAAATTTATATATCCAGCGTGATATGAAAGCCTCTCTAACATTTTTCTCAACTCTTTTACGTTTCTCGATTAAAAAATTTATTGCTGCTTACATAAAAGTACCTAAACGATAAAAACATCGTTATAGAACCCGTGCTCCCATTTTGATAAAACTTAAATCCTAAATTTAATGTAACTAATTTGACACAGAATTTTGAATATTTCCGCAAATGATTTCCTTCTATTTTATTAATATAATAATATGAATTAAAATTTCAAATTATATTAATCCTTTATTTGGCACAGTTGCATTGAGCAACGTGTTTTAATTAGCTCTTATGAGAAATTGACAGCTCCAAATGCTTTACATGAGTACTTTGAATTATCTTCATGCGCAGAATCTGTGTAAGAATTAAAATAAATTATTAAAAATTAATTAATTTTAAAAATTTTAATATAAAATGTTCCGTATAAAAATTTAAATTCTGTATTTTTTGCAGTTTAATCCCCTGAAAATTTTAATCGATTTCATAACATTTTGAACCTTTTTTTTACGTAACTTTGTAATTTACAGTATATGCCTGTGATCAATATTTAAGGAATAAAAGCCATGGTCAAGATTTTTGAGACATCCTGTATATATATTTATATATATAAAAGTACCTTTGTTTCAATTTTCACCATTTGCCGATTAAAGTGTTCAAAACAAAGTTTCGAAATTTTAAAAAAAAATTATAATTCCAACTTTAGTTAATAGGGTTTTTTTCTTCTTATCAGCGTTAATTTGGACGAATTTCATGAGTGCACATAAAAAAAACTGTCTAAAAATAACACAAAGGAAAATAATAGGACGTTTACAATGAACTTCACAGTATTCACAAACGAATGAATTACATTACTTTATGTAAATTTGAAATTTATTATTTTTATTTTGTTCTGCTTAATTTTAGATGGAAGTTTCTATTTGAAATATTTTTATTTTTCAAGGATTGTTCATTCAAAAATTACTTTTTCAAGCAGTTTCCAAATTTTGTTTGGTAACTAATTTTAAAAAATAAAACTCGTTCCTGTTATGAACAATTTTAAACATCTAAAGTATTACATATCAAAAATTATGTAGTTGCTTTACAGTAAAACAAAATTAATAAAATTATTAGAGCACTGAATGAAAAAATAACATGTACGAAAACAAAATTTGGTTTAACTACTGTACTTATTAATGAGAGTCAAAGTCAAAACTTCACAAGTGCTTCTCAAGCTTCAGTTGTAGGAAAATTTAAGATGCGAAAAGAAGAAAAACGCTTTGAAATTAAAAATTGCATTTCCACTCGACACACTTATGTTCTTGTTAATCGCCAGAGGAAAAAAAAGGCATTTTCATTTTCCTTTGTTTATATATTTATAATGCTTTCTACAATCTTTCGTAAGAGTTTTAAAAAACATTTTTTTTTATAATTACCATAAAGACACAAGATACGAATGTATTTAATTAATGAAAACAATTCTGAAATGAATATAACTTTTAGTTTTGATATCGAACTAATCAATAAAATTTTCAAAGAATCGAAGGAAAAGAAGTTGTAATTTTTATGTTTAGAATGTTTGAATTAGTCAGTTGTCACAGTTATTAGAATCCTTTGAATAATTTGTAATAATTGGAAAATGCCTATACAAATTTAAGAATAAGAAAAAAAAAAGAATAAATCTGACATTTAAATAACTAAATAAATTTTTCCTATTACGAACTCTTCCAAAATTAACCTCTGGTGTATTAATCCCCCCCCCTCCTTATGCCACTGATTCAAATATGTACGCTGTGTAATTAATTTTCTTCTGTACTTTCTACGTTGAACATTATACTCCCTTAACTCGGGGTAAATCTGCGTCGTTGGATTATTTCAATTCGTTTTAACTAAAAATTAAATGAAATTTTGTCTTGTTTTTTTCTCATTTTAGGCGACAAGCTTGATATATGCTATTTTAAAGCTGATTATAATCTATTAACAATGAAAACCATGTTGGTGTATTAAAAATGCACTTTGTATTTTCAAAATTTGTTGTTAAAATTTTTTCAATAAAAAAAATCGTTAAAAGTACTAGTTTTCATGCAATTTATTGGGCATGTTACATCGAAATATTCATTTTTCATTTATTTTTATTTTAATTGTTTTAGTAAGTAAATGGTATATTCCAAATAATTTTATATTAAAATCCCTATTAGATATTAGAAGTATTTACATTCTTGTATTCTCATTCATAGTACCAGCAGGTCTAGTAAGTTTCTTCAGTTTTTAAAATACGTTAAAGCCCAGTAGGCTTCAGTACGCAGATTACGAAATTTTTATTTATATTTCCTAAAAATAAAAAAATAAAATCCATAAAATGCCCAACAACATAATTATGATTTCTTCAAGATAATCTCCAACAATGAAAATACCTAAGAACATCATAAATACTATACAATACGTTACGTTACGTTAATACAGTAGATAAAAAATTAATTGATGTTGTTTATCAAAATGGATATCAGAAATATATTTTCCATTATTAAATCTAGATATTAATAATAAGAAATATGAATATGCATCTATGTATCTATATGAGTATTAGCTATTCAGAAAAGACATTTATTCAAGGCTGTGACTCGTTTAAAATATAAAAAAAAATGTCCATAAAATAGCAATTTTAACTATTATAGCGTTGCACTTAAATATAAATTTATGGAAATAATTTGTGAAGGAAGATGAAAAATTATTTAAAAAATCCACATCTCGAAAGCAACACAATAACTGAGATAGTAGGGAAAACGAGAAATCACAAGCAAAGATGAAGATGAGAAAATCAGGTTGTTGATTTTTACTAATAGGGGAAAAAAACATGCTGTTGTTAAATTCGCATACTAAAAGATTATTTATTAGAGCATATATTATGAATTTCACAAGTGTTTACTAGATTTTATTTACACTATTCTATTGGAAAAAAGGTTCAGTTTGAATATCTGATAGACATCGGACATTTGCAGTTAATATTACAATATCATAATATTCTAGTTTAGTTAGATTCACTTCCAGATTATGACATTTATTCTTCGACGAATTCGCAATTAAATGTGAATTTGTGACATACAAAAAGAGAGAAAGTTCTTCTTTCAAAAATATTTTTTTATCTGCAGTTATATACGTATTGCTATATCGGAAAATTCTATGAAAAAATATTTAAAATACTTTAAGTAGAAATAATATGTGCAGCAAAATTCTTTGACTAAGCATACAGTAAAAACTTAGGTCTTCATGTGCCGTTAAATGTGCCGTTCGGGTTTCCGTATTTCCTTTCGGATAAGAGGAATTTCGTCTGTTTTGTTTTGTGCTGCCATCTATAGAGAATTATTTAAAACACAAACTTGAATATTTTTTTACTGGATGAAAAAATTAACTCTTAAAATATCTGAAATTGACTTAACATACTCTGAATTGACTCTGAAATAACGCTTGCACATACATAAGTCAATAAAATGTTTCTCGCATGAATATAAAATATTTATAAAAATTAAATACATTTATGTTTTTTAGGGAATGTTTCGAATGTGTTCTTTATGTATTTGTATGATTTTATGAGAGATCTTTCTTCAAATCAGGTAAACCTTGCATTTCTGGATAATATATATATATTCATTTCTAACCAAATAATGTTTACTTTTGCCAGTCATCACGCCAAGTAAGTTATTTTGCATT
This sequence comes from Argiope aurantia, assembly GCA_026543865.1. NCBI lineage: Eukaryota > Metazoa > Arthropoda > Arachnida > Araneae > Araneidae > Argiope > Argiope aurantia. The sequence continues at coordinate 625,931 of JAPMOR010052380.1, read as the reverse complement.
TCATGCGCTTATATTCCCCCCCCCCCTTTTATTACACGAAAAATCTTGTTCACATATGCAGCCAGTAGATGGCAGCACAATCATTTCTGCAATCGTAAAATTGTTTATGTATTTTGAATACACTTGTTTAACTACAAAATAAAAAAAAAATGTAATAACGTGTTAATTTTTATTGCTTATATTAAATAAGTAGTAAATTTAAAATTCGGCAGTTCTCTTAATTTTTTTGTTCTTGATTGGCGATATTATAATTTTTATTTAAATAGCAATGTTCGGTTTGTTGAAATTATTCGTAATCAATCATCTACTTACTAAATATAAGCTTCTTAAGAATCTTAACCCTTTATTTAGCGACGGTACTTTAAAATACCGTTTAAATTCAGCTGATATCTTCAAAATATTTTCAAATTTTTGTAACAGTATTTGAAAGAATACGTAGAAAGTATTTACAGAAGAAAACAGTAGAGATCAACTAAAAATAGCATTAAAAATCTTTTTTATTATTAAGTTAATCAATTAAATTATTTTCATAAACTTAAAAAGTTTTTATCTTCTTTCTGGGTTTATTCTGTTCCAAACATTAACTAATGCTTCAAAAATAAATTTGAAAGATTGATGGTAAAATAATTTAGGAAATAAAAGCCTAATGAATTAATGTTTAAACGTGAACTTCCTCTAATTTTTTTTAAAAAATTATTAATGCTTTAAAATTATTTAATTTATTCTCTGCTTTACGATTTAAATGACATGAACATAATCCCATCTTTTAGTCTCAAGGAAAATAAACGATTAAATTCTGAAATAGTTAAAAAAATAATCTGTTCCAAATAAAAATCACCAGAAATTTTTGAAAATGAGGTTGGTACCGACATTTGTATCTGCTTTATTTTTATTTTTTTCATTTTCTTGAAAAGTACTTTATGTTTTTCCATCCATTTTCGTGATTATTTCGAAGCATTATTAAGCATTTTTATTTTTTATTTCACAGAAGGTATTAATGGTAGGTTTAATGCGAAGGAGATTTATTTCATTTTTTTTATTTATCCCATATTGGACGCTAGGTTTTTATATGTGACATAACTTAGAAAGCACTGTTGCCCTGTGACAGGTGATTTACAAGCGCTAAGGTTTAGTACCACAGGGAGCTGTGTTTAATATCTGCAAGTTTTTAAAAATTATCTTTGCATAATTTTATTATTTGTACATTTATTATTTTTTCCCTTCACGATTAGACAAACGAAAATTTGTGCATAATTTGTCATTATTAATCTTATTAATAGATCACACAATTCAGTGTGTATTTTAATTAATCGAGTAATGAAAGATATTATTCTATTTACTTCCAATTATTTTGTGTAACTAATGCCATTTTTTTAAACCATCGGTGAAAATTAATGTTGAAGCTTTTTAAAATATTTAATAATTTTTGTATGATATTTTTTTCTAATTTTAATTTTAAACTTAATCTTTCTGTTTGATAGAAAGATCATTAAAATTCAAAAGGAAATTTTAAAAATTTTAATGATTGAAAAATTCTACAGATTTCCAAAAATTTGTTTAAATTATTTTTAAATCTTTTCAATAAGTACCACGGAATTATGATATATTTTTAATATTATATATATAAAATCTCGACTTATTTAAAACTATAAAATAACATATTAGAATGGACTACAAGTAGAGTTATAACAGTAACAAAAAAACTCGCAAACTAAATTTCATCAAAAAGAAAAAAAAAGGGGGGGGGGCGAAAAAAGTCACTCCCAAAAAAAATTTTTTTCAGAGAGGGGGGGGAGGGGGAGTGGAATAAGAGATTCAAAATTATTTTAACTCGAGTGACCTATCGTAAATTATGCTATGTGAGAGTTTAAGAATTCTTCGTTAATGATAGGTAATTTGTTTAACCTTGAGTTCTTGGAGAAATGTCCATTAACCATTATAATAGGAAATGTGTTGCACACGAAAGCTGCTCGGCTCCTGTAAATATGATAAGCTGACTTGAAATCTGTCTCGGATGTGACATCCGTGACCTTAACGATGGGAATTTTTTCCCCATCAGAATTGCAATGCAAATGTCTTCTTTACACTTGGTGTTTATTCGATAAATGAATGCTGTTGAAATGCGCTGGAAATATTTTATATTATTTTAAAATGAGTTCCTATGAGAATAAAGTTTTATGCCATATGAAACGCCTCATATATAGTAATATCAAGTGGTTACAAAGTTTTCCTCCGATTATAAAACAAAATAGCGTATAATAAAAAACGTAGCGTAACTCGGTACACCGGCATTTCGATATTGTAAAGACGTTGATGAATTTTTTTAATAAAATTTCTAGCATAAATAAATTTCAATGTTTTCATCCTTGTTAGCTCAAGGAATGTTCAATTCTCACCAAGTATTGCAAACGTCAAAACAGTCACATTAGACGCAACATCTGTGATCCCAACTTTGAGTGTATCAATATTTTTAACTTGCGTTGCGAAAACATTCTATTCTTTATATAACTCCAAAAATGACATTGAACAGAAAAACCAGATTTTAATTCAAGAAATTAAGGTATGCATTGAGCATTTTCTTCGTTGACAACATTTTGATAACAAAAGATTGTAAAATCGCAATTTCTACATTAGTTACGCTGCGTGCTGGATTTTCAAAAAAATAAATAAATAAATAATAAAGATTCGACAATTTGATTGTAAAAATTTTAGAGTATTACATTTAATTGTTCTGTAATTATAACTATTTTTTTAAATACTTTGCACATACTCTGTATTTCATAAACATCAGAACAGCAATTGGAATAATTCCAGTTCAAAATTTTTCCATGTATTATTGAACTTCAAAGATGCATTTCGAATTTATTTTAGCAAATTGAACATGAATATAATTAAAAACATTATTTCAAATTTATGTAATTTGTTGCGTAAATGTGAATTTACAGTGAAACTTCGCACAAACAACTAACTGATGCCAAAAACCAATTGGAAAAGAATACTCTACAGAACCTTTGTATTTCGCAGTAAATAATTACTTTTTACTAAGTATTAAGTTCATACTCTCTATAAATTTATACTAAATATAAAGTTCATTTAATTAATAAAAAAAATTCGAAACTGCAAAATGTTTGCAGAGAATACAATAGCAGGCATGCTACTTTTCGACATCTTAAAAATTCTAAAAAGTAACTTTTCAGATATACCATTTTTATTTTTGCGCCCATTCTCATTAATTTTAGAAATATTTTTCAAATTTTATAATAAATTTGTTATATTGATTTTATCGTTGTAATGAAATTTGAATTAGTAATTTCATTATAATTCAGTCAAACGCTTTTATTACTTTTAATATTAAGATATAATAATTACTTTCTTTGGGAATTAACATTAAGGCAAAATTTACCTTTCAATTTTGATTAGCATGATGATATTTTAAGTCTGGCATTCTTTCTGTAAATTTCGGGATACCAAAAGAATGCAATAGTTAATGTTAATTTAAAATGTGACGGTTAAATAAATCTAATTTTAACAAAATGGGAACATTCAAAGAGGCAAGAGTTTTTTTTTTGTCGCTTTTTTCAAAAACAATGTTATATACTTTATAATTTGCAAATGATTATAATAAGGCATAAGTGCCTCCAAATTATCGACTTCGATGCAAGGTTATAAAATAAATAACAATAGTTTTTAAAGCAGATGTTCAAACTCCTTGGTTAACTCCGATTTTTTCCCCTAACAAATGCTTTTTTTTTTCTTTAAAAAATAATAATAATTGATTAAGTTCAATTCAAGTTAATTAATTCAATAATAATCGATTAAGTTCAATTCAAGTTAATTAATTCAAGTTAAGTTCAGAAATTTTAGTTTGGTTGCATAAATAATAAATAAAAAATTACAAAATAAAGTAGAAGAAAATACTCAAATGTGAAAAAAAAAATATTTTTTCTAATGAAATTTAAAATTTACACTTAAAACAAGAAAGATATTTTAACTTGTATCAAAAGTTTCAATTATTATATGTATTTTATGATAATTCTTACATATATAAGATGAAAATAAAAACAAAAATATTAAAAGGAAAAAAAATCAGACATCATTCACAATATAAAATACTTCTAAAAGTGAGTTTGTTTTACGAAATCATAGTATTAAGTTATTCTTCTTATCCAGTAACGTTATAAAGCGGGATTTTTTTACATTTGAAATTCCAAAACGCTATATATAAATATTTTACTTTCATTGAAGAGATAATTATGATATGCGAAATGCGATTGCTTTGATAAGAGATAAATTCCAATGAAAGTAATAACTCCTGAAACGGTAGTAATTACAGAAGAGACCACACCACGTTGCAATCCAGTGGCTCATTTGTGGTTAATCCCTTTGAATCTTTCTAAGCCTAATTTACAATGCAGAACGCGCTTTTAACTCACCAAACAAAGGTTAAACGTGTCGATTGATCTACATAGACTGACTATGATAAACGTGTCCACTAATATAAATGAGCAAAGTAGAAGTAATGAAGTATCTTGAAGGAAAATTAATGTTATTAAAGTACGCTTAATAAAGCAGGCAGTTTTGGAAGAAATGTCAGCCTCAGTAGCAGTACAGGAAATAGCTCCTGGAAGAGTCTATTGAACCTATCGCTGAATATAGGTAGAACAAACAAACAATAAAAACTCATTGAACTTTACCAAGAAAATGCTTCGAAATGACTTAATGCGAATATGGTCAAAGTTCAACGGGAAGATAATTGGCCACACAGGACGTAATTTAATATTTGCTAGAGAATTTCACTTTATAAAATTTCTTTGCCCAAGAAGCGGAAAAAAATAAGAGATGTCTTTGTATTGCATTAAAAATAGATAATGAGTAAGGTGTCCTTTACTTAAGAAGAAGCTCGATTTTTTTTAAATCGTTTATTTTATCCTAATTTTTATATGTGGAATGATTTAAAATATTTGTTACTTCATATATATGTGGTTAAAGAACTTTGTCCTATACATGATCTTTCTTCACAACAATTTAAGTGATTATAACAGAAGGAGTATATTGCTTATAGGTGAAGAAAATAGTGCTTGGAATGAAAATTGCTGCAGCAGTTTAAAAAGTATATAATTTTAGAGACACAAGAAAAGTAGATAACTAAAACAAATATCCATATAAATTAAATTTGATGATATATATATTTTTTTATTTCCTGCTAAAATATATGGGTTTTGTTTCAAATGTACCAATGTTGATCCAAGTGTGGGTTTTGCGGTAAGCAATACACAACCAACCAACCGATTTTTATCCGTATATTAATTAAATTTCATGTTTTTTTGACTTCCTGCTAATAAATCTGTGATTTGTTACAAATGTGCCGATATTGCACAGCTTTCCTGAAATTTATAAAAATGTATAAAAGGCTAAAAAAATAATTAGAGAAAAATTAAAGTTACTTAGAACTTTCCCTTTTTTTGTATATTCATTAAAACACTTAAAAAATATGCGAATAGTTTCGAATTCAACCTAAAAAAAGGTCATTTCACAAGAAATGCAAATTTTTTAAATTAAATTTTAAGTTCCTTAATTCATAGAAGATTCTTTTGCGGTTATATTCAAGTAATTGTTCGAATTCCATAATTTAAAGAAACAGTCTTGTTTTGCGATTTATCACTTTTACTTTAAGTTGCATTGAACAGAATTTCAACAAAGGAAATGTTATGTTTGAAAAACAAATCGGAAACAATGCAATGCAAAAATTTTAAAAAGTACTTAATCCAATAGAATTTTCCCTATTCAATCAAAATGTTAAGTATTCATCAAACGCAACTTATCAAAAAGTCCAATTTTAAATTGCATTTCTGCATTTTCACAAATGTTAAAAGACCGGGTGGTCCTGTAAAATGTTTGTTTTTACTTAATGAGCTACAACCACATGCATGATTATTCTTTTCGAACCTTTTTTATCACAGATTTCATTTAGCAGGTTCACATCAAATTTTTGAAGTCAATTTAATGCTAGAAAAGAATTCTTTGCAAACGAGCAAAGGAAAACTAGTTCTACATTTCAGCGTAAAACTGTGACATGAAATGATTGCAGTATATTAGTGATTTTTTATTTCTATATAATTATATTAATATCCGTTTAGAAGCAACACGAGAGTTATTTTGGAATGAAAGTCATAATTTTGAAATAAAATCAGATGACGAGGGCAGCACCTGAGCTGGCAATTATTTATAAGATGCTACATGTACCAAGGGGGTGAATATTTGAACCAAGACGTTAGATTTAATATGCGTCATATCCGTTTTCACAAAGAATCTGCACTGGAATCATGTTTCGAATCTAGAGACCTTCGACCCCTAAGGTCACCGCCACTGCTTTCGCTTCTAGTAAAATAAATAAATAAACAAATAAAGATTTATCTAGTTTGACTTATCATCACTATTTGTTTCATTTGAATATTATTCGAATTTTTAATTCGGAACTGCTTTAATCGTGTTTTAATATATCAAATATTATTTTTTAAATCAATTTTTCAAAAGAAGCTTAGACATTTTATTCTCAAAGCACTCAGATCCAGATTAATGGCTAAACCATTATTGGCATTCTGTAGTGATTAGTGCCGATATCAATATTGAAAAAATCATCATTTAATGCTACATTTTTTCACTCTTTGCAGCATTTTTATTATTTTTATAACTGACTTTTTTATATTTTATATGCATATTGTATAATTTATGTTATTATTGTATATAATTAATGAACACGTTTATAAAGAGAAATCAATGTGACGAAAAGAAACAGCATTCTCCTAAACTTATTCGTCTGTATCTGGAAAAATTCCATAATTCTGAAAATTGTAGGCTTAGAATTTTTCTGATACATTGCAAAAATAAGCCAAATCTCAAAAAATTTGCAAATTACCAGTCAAATTTTTAAGATTTTTTTTTTTAACTTTCAAGAGCAAAACTTCAAAACTTTCTTTTCTTGCAATATAGAAAATGATCAATAAGTTGAAATTATGACATTCTGCACTTTTACAAATGTATTCTCAGGATTTTCTGTGTTTTAAATTAGATTGTTTCTGAGAATTTTCATCTTTCTTTTTTAAATCTTAAATAAATCATTTTTATTTATTCCGTTTTTTTTTCCCAATTCCAATTTTATTTCATTCAGTGAAAATCTAATTACTTATATGAATTTCCTTTTCTTTTTTCTTTCAGAGACCGCCATGGGTAAAAAAATAAATGCGCAGATGAACAGCCAATCGCCTTATGTACAGGCTCTTCACAAGTGCGTGCACTTTTTTGAATCTGATGCAATATTTATTTTAACACCATTCATCATTTTTCTATATGTTGAACATCTTCGCATGGTGGTATTTTATAACATTCTCTTTGCTGGATTGTTTACTTTAAAGAAAATTTTTGATATTTATTCACAGATTTTGCCATGCTGCAGTTGAAAGATTGTTACGGCCATGGTTATGGGCTGATGCAATTTATTACAGAACCAAAGATGGCAAGGAATTTAAGAGATGTTTGGATATTATGAATAATTTCACAAGACAGGTAATGTAATATGTATGATATTATATGCCGATTATATTAATGATCAATTGTCAAAACAAGGGATTACATCCAAGACAGTAGAAATATAGTATAATTTTGGCAGTTTAATTAGGAAATTATCAAGCATTTCTAGCGAATTTTAAGACATTTAATTTATTGTGATCATCCAAATCTTCAGTGCATTAAACTTTTTCAATGGCGAATAGCACGTATTCTTTCCAGAAGAAGTTTCGTTCGTGGTTAAAAAGTTTATTTTAAGCATTTATTCGTAAATATCCTAAATATTTATACAATTGATAGCAAACTAAATACACAGATAATAGCAAACAACTTCTGAACTAATACATAAACAAACTCTTCTAGGGAAAACGAATTTTTTGATTAGGTCAGGGAGGTGTGACGTTTTAAATGGGAATGCCTCTTTAATCGATTGGAGTTACATGCAAGGCAACAAATGCATCGTGTGATAAAAGAAGTTTCTTTATATTATTTTATTTTACAAAAAACAATTGTTTTGTTTCTTGTCTTTGTTTAGGTATTGCGTTATCTTCGTTTTTGTCATATCGTTACCATGTGGCTTGATGACAATTTTAAACCTAGATCTTGTCGCTAATTGTTTTATATGGGACTTCTTAGTATAATTAATAAAGCTACTGGATTTTTATATAAAATAGTGCGAGTAATAGCATTCATATACTCGTTTCAAAGTAGTATAATGATATGGTAATGTAACTTGTATTTTAGCATATGTACAAGAGCAGATATTTTTATGTATTTAAGATTTTAATAACGCACTTTTTCAAAAGTTAATTGTTACATTCTACTTAACATTTTATTATAGGTCGCAGCTATTTCAGGTAGCCATGCTTAACGACGCTTTAGTAGTTTTCAATTAAATGGTATTTAGTTTCCGATAAATACGAAATACACAAAATGGCGTCTCGTTTCGAGTTATATGATTGCTTCATATACAGATAAGGAGATGCCATTAAAAAATGCCCAAACGTACAAAGCATTTATATATAAAAAAACAATTTTTGTGCATACCAATCAGCATCAATAAATGTTATATTAAATTAAATTTCTTACATTAATTTTGTTATTAAAACTGCAGCTATCATCACTTTTTTCTGAAGTGCTATCAACGGGTTTTTTTTTGACAAAGAATTTTAATTACTATTCCTAAAATGATTATGAGCGACTTGTCACTGAATATATATTTACTCATTAGTCGTATCTTTTTTTCTAAGAAAATAGAAGCCCCCTTGAATTTCTCTGTGCATATTTACAATATATTTAGCAATTCTGAATCAGCTTTCTCAGATGTTGTCTAAGCCTTTTTATTTTATTTAAATGTTAATAAGTTATTTTTAATAGGAAATTACGTACTTTTTGTTTTAAATAAGAGTTAAGTTCGATGCCGATTCAAATGCCTGATTGTTGTTCAGATACATTAACTACACACGAAAAATGAATTAAAGGCTTACCTCTAAGAAAATTAAAATCGCATGTTAGAAATAGCATCTGAATATTTATACATTCAATAATGAGCATTAGTTGAATGTGTGTATTTAATAAAATTTTCGGTGACTCTATATATCCAGATGAAGTGAAACATTTTATGGCTTCTATAAGTAGAATCAGGAGATCTTCTCAAAACGTTTTACTATTACCTTGCTAGAGCCAAAATCTTGATTTTAAGTTTAGTTTTGATAAGTCAGTAAATATTTGTTATAATAGGAACTGGACATATTCTAATGAAACGTATTTCTACGATTTGATTGAGAAACTATGAAGGCATTTAGTTTATCAGTTTAAATAACTGAAATGGTCTCCGCGATACCTCCTTGGATAAATTCTAATAAAGGTGCCATCCCACTTCCAACAGAATAAAAATAGTAGACATCTAGCTAGGTCATAATCGCCTCGATTGCGATTTTTTCTTTCTTTCTGATCAATTGACACCAAAATTTAGCACAAAACAACAATTTTAAGAACAAAATTTCATAAAAAATTTCCTATATTAAATTCTTGCTTCTCTGAGCTATTGTAGTTAAGAGCAAGCGAAAATACAGACCAACATATTAGCCTCTTTACGTTTTGCACATAGAGCGTTCCCTGGCATTCGCGCAGACAAAAAAAAATTATCATTTCATTTTGTTTATAATTTAATAGAAATGTACCAACTTGATTTAAAGAATATAAAATAAATGGATTTATCCATCTTTGTGTTTTCTTATTTATAGACATTAATTCCAAAAATTTGTTTTTTAATCCCATTGAAGTTCTGAACGAAAAGATTCATCTAAAACTTGTGTTCGAATCTTTTGTAGTTTAAAATATTTTCTCTTTATCTATCTCGTATACGAGGGGGAAAATGGAGACATTATAAAATATTTATTAATATTTTTCTGAAGGATATTCTTCTTCTATATAAAATAAATACGTATGCCACATGAAGAGAGGCGTGTTTTAAAAATCAAAGAATGCATATTCCCAAAAAAGAAAAATATATTGACAAAAAAATTGAAAAAGAAAATTAAATGAATATAACACTATGGAATGTATAATTATAAGGATAATTAGTATTTTGACATCAATTTATTCATGCCCTTGGGTTAGTTGGGTGACAGATGTCCGTTAGACATAAAAAAAAAATGCAGCTGACAAAATTAGGAGGAACAGAAAATGAGGATCAAATTGTAATTATCTTTTTTTACTGATAGCGAAGTATCTCCAGATTAAGATTACGAGTTAATCAAATCCAATTGAGGCTAATTCCTTTTATTATTATATTAGAATTCATTCTATCATAAAACTTTATTATTATCATTTTTTAATTTTCAATGCTACTACTTTTTCTATTAAATTATTGATAACATCTTACAGTTTATTTATATATTACCAAATGAATTGTTTAAACATTTGCATACATTTTAAGTACTTTATACCTCTTTGAGCATATTGAGTATCCCATGCGAACGTAAAAATTTCTGCGTAATTTACATTATTAAATAAACAACTAAAATTTATTACTGTAATTATCAAAAGAACAATCACATGTGAATTCAGGATTAAAAGTTTTAAACAGGAAAAAAAGTATTTGAGATTACCGCAGTGCCATTCACTAACGCAAAAGACATAAAAGCTTTTTTTTTCAGTATTATGATACTTATATTTAAACATGTGGAATTTATCAAAATTATTATTTTTTGCAGAGATTTTCTTATGCCTAAGGACACAATGATGGCCAGATTTACTAACTGAATATTACTCATGAAAATTGTTCTATTTTCTTCTTCGTCCTCGAACTTATGTTTAAAAGTTTCAAATATTGTTTTAATGGCATATATATGTATTAAAAATTCTGCAATTGATGATTCATGCGAAAAAGAAATGTTAGTAGACTTTCAATAAATTTCTAATCCTTGCTACTATAGCTCATTTTGAAGCAAGTTGTTTAATTAATCGTCTAGTACTTTCGTTTAACATTAATAGACCCAAGCAATGCCCACGCCTTTGAATTTGCATCAACCAGGAATAGATTTCTATCGCTTCTCCCAATGGATCCACCACATGCCCAAGAAGAACTAATGCTCACCATTATAATTTCCCCAGACATTCATCTCTGCCCATTTGGGGGTTGAACAAGCGAAGTTTTTCCGCGATCTCTCCGAGGATAGTTGATTGTTCCTGCAATTCCCTCCGCCTAACTTCCTCCGCTTTATTTCCCAAATGAGGAGTCTTAGAGTTCTTTCTGTGGGCACCATTTCTTCGAAGCTATTTCCAAATATGCTTTTATTGTTACCCGGCTTCGACGACTGGGTGATTGTTTTCCGTCAGCCTCCCCCTCCAAAGAGATGGAATTATTTTCTTCCTCACGTTTATTATTTTGCCTTTTTCTTTTACGTGCGATGATTGTGAGGTCTGAAACAGGAGTAGGGCAGGATGTTTGGAGGATGCGAGAACTGAAAGCATGCAACCTAATGGACGGCAAGTGCTTTTGCAAGCGTCTAGGAAGTGATAGATGTGGTGTCGAAGTCAAACAAGTGGAAAGAAATTGTTGTATTATATTCCTTATGATGCGGATATTAGCTGCGGAGTAAAATGCTAGAATCTTTCTCATCTACAGTTTGTTGCCATGAAAATATTTTTCTAAGACCATCAAATACTTGCACTTAAAAATAAGAGAAAAAAATATTGTAAAATATAACATAATGCTTCCAATAAAAAAAGTAATTACTATTTATTTTAATAGAAAAATATATTTATTTGTTCTTTAAACTCGCTAGTTACAAAGAAATTTATATCAGAAATGAGACGAGAAAACAAAGATTATCATGTATGCATTAATTATGTATTTATTAAGTATTTTTATATGATGAAAATGATGAATGAAATTCTAATCGTCTTCATGGGAAATGGTTCTACACAATTTTTAAATAAAAAAATGGAAAGTAAAAATTTTTTTAGCAATTTAATTTTTTAATTTGGTAAATGAGAATTTTTAATAAGCAATAAAAGATAGTTGATGCAATCGAGATGAAGCCTCTTAGTTGTGAGCATTTCCCTTTGTTAGAAATAATAATGAAAAAAATATGGTAATATTATTCAAAAATAATTCGTTAAGGATTGTTTGATATTATTTATATTTTACATTACCACTTTAAATTGTTAGAAAAAGATATTATATAAAGTGATATTAAATATTCCCACATCTTAGAAATGAACATCATTTTTCATTTCTCGAAACTATTTGAAACTGTTTGATTTGAACTGAAATATAACTTTTAAATTTAGATTAGAAAAGTAGTGTAATATTATAATTAATAATGTTTAATTAACGAATATTTCGCATGCTATATCACAGAAAAAGGATATTAAAAATATTAACTACTATACAAAAGTTCATGCTTACTATCCCATTATAAATCATAAATTTTCAAAATGATTAATTAGGAGTATGTAACATACATAAATTTATAAAAAAGATTAATTAGAAGTATGTATCATGCATAAATTTTCAAAATGATTAATTAGGAGTATGTAATATACATAAATGAAATAGAAAATTAACTAGATTCCGAAAGATTGTTTTAGCTACATGCTTTATGTATAACATTTTTTAAACATCCTATGCTTTCATATATTAAAATTTTCACTCAAAATAACAGATGGGCGGCAAAATATAATATTTTGATATTGTTTTCTCTATTACAAATTTAATAAGAAATTAATAATTCACTTAAGTCACGCCAAACTCATGACATTTTATTCCTTTAATCTTCGTAACATTTTACATTTTTTTTTATTAAGTAAGCTTATTACTGTTTTTATGCTACACTAGTGAATACATCCACGAATTTATGCAACTAAATAATTTTCTTTCTGCATGCAATTCTGAAAAAATAATGTTCTTCTATTTGCAGGAGATAAGCCATTAATTTTACCTTACCTCAGGCAAAATTAGCTGAGGTGGTCACTTTGAGTACGAAGATGAGAAATTGAATAAATAAATAAGTTATATGTTCGCCTGGAGACATGTCAATGTAATAATGTGTAGTTAAATGCCTCATGGCCAATGGATATAATAATGTGATGGAATATACCAACTTCCATGATCTTAAAGTACGAAAGGCTTTTGTCGAAGTCTCGCTTTTGCACGTTTTCCATTTCGCTTACTATTGCTAGCAGTGGCTCGATCATTCAAGTTACTGTATGTCACTGCTTTATGCAAAGGGGGGAAATTCATGTTTTCTGTGGGTAAGATTTAATAAAGGGGGCTTGGTTGGTTGATCTACATTCTTATGAGCAAGAGCCTGAATTGGCTATAATAAAAGGGGTGTTTTCTGAACAAAGAAAAAAAGCCACATAAGGCCAAATGCACACATGGGGTTTGCGCCGGACAAGTCATTAGCAACGCAAAATATCCAGAAGAAATGAACGCCTTGAATTACACTGTTAATAACTGATTACCATAGACATTCTTCCAATTACTTGCCAAATATTGCCAATTGTTTGCCCAACAGTTTAGCACGTAGTGTAGATTACTCATCTCCAACCAATAAATTTAATGTCGCTGATTTTTTCATCTGACATATTATAAAGATTTGTCCTATACAAATGTACATTGTCTCCTGTGGTCCAATTTTTAAGGTTTCCCATGAAATTTAATCCAAGTGGAAGATGGTTCTTTTTGAAGTATTGAAGTTTAAAAAAAACGTCAGATAAATAAAAACTTCTTAATTTCAGAAAAGGCTGAAACAAATCTCATATTTAATTGAATCTCACCATACAAAATTTCGACTAAAATCAAAATGTGCCGATACAAAATTATCATCCAAAAATTCTTGTTAATCCGCATCTTCATGATTTTTAAATAGCTGTAAAATGATTACAAATTTGAAATTTGATTAGTGCTCGTAATACTGGAACAGGCGAAACATAAAAAGGGCTCGAACGAAATAATTTTCCTAAAATTTTTGTTAACTTCTGTTTTTACGATCTTTAGATGGTAGTAAAATGATTACAAATTTGAAATTAATTAAATTAAGTTAGGTGAAATGCAAAAAGTGTTTGCTGGTAGAAAATTATTATTCTTAAATTATTTTTAATCATTATTTTTAGGTAGTAGCCGAACGAAAAGTTCAAAAACTTCAGGAACGCACTGATCCATTGGCGAACAATAATGAAGCAGCTGATGAGGAAATCATCGGCAGAAAAAACCGAAGAAGGCAGGCACTTTTGGATCTTTTACTGGACGTGCATTTGAATGACGAGACTTTTACTCTCGAGGATGTGGCAGAAGAAGTGGATAACTTCATGTTTGCGGTGAGTTTCGTTCACAAACAAAAGTTACGTTCTGGTGAGCCCTTCAAATATATCAGACGCCGAGGTGGCCTAGTGGTAAGGTCCCGACTTTAGACCGGAGTGCGAGACCACCGAAGAACCGTTGTGTAAGCGGGTCTGGTGTAAGTTAAATACATCGGGGCCAAGCGACCTTGTGGATATTTGGAGAGAGATTTGCCCGCTCAGTTGTTGCCCTCGTCAACTGACCGAGGTTCAAAATTGCGAGGTCTGTCCCGAAATAACTTTAAAATGGGACGTTAACATAACTAAACTAGTAAACTTCAAAAATATTATTGTCAACATATCAGCTTATAGAAAGAATTGAAAAGAACACATTTGATTTTTTTTTAATCATCGAGGCATTATTAAATATTTAATTGTTGCCTTATTGCTTAAAATTATGTGCATCAAATGTTTACATTACAGTAAATTTCCTTTAGGAAAGCAATACTTTTTGTTAATCATGTATTATAGGAGGAACAGTACTCACTGTATAACGTAATTTAGTTTAGTTTTAGTTATATTAACGTCCCGTTTGAAGTAACACTAGGGCTATTTTGAGAAGGACCTCGTCATTTTGAACAGAGGGCAGATGACGAGGACGACGCCTGAGCTGGCACCCCCCTCTCCACACCACACCAGCGGGAGGAAAGTTGGTCAGGACGGATTTAACGTGCAGCAGACCCCCTTACACGACGGTTCTTCGGTGGAATCGGGTCTCGAACCTGAACCCCCCCCCCCGGTCCCGAAGCCGAGACCTTACCACCAGGCCACCGCGGCCCCACTGTACAACGTAAAGAGTGGGAATAGAGATTGAATGACTCGATTGAAAATATTTTTAGAAATGGAAACAACAAGTATAGTTTTAATCGAAAGCATATTTAAGGTATTTTTTGACTATCAACAATAGTTTTCAAGCATTGCAGGTTCACGATTTTAAAATTTGAAATTAATTAATTATCTATTTGAGCTGGAGAACAAACTATCAATTGCACAATTTGTGT
Organism: Argiope aurantia; assembly: GCA_026543865.1. Taxonomy (NCBI): domain Eukaryota; kingdom Metazoa; phylum Arthropoda; class Arachnida; order Araneae; family Araneidae; genus Argiope; species Argiope aurantia. The sequence continues at coordinate 610,515 of JAPMOR010052380.1, read as the reverse complement.
GTTCATCCAATGCCGAAAAAGATAAAATATAGAATTTCCAGAACTAAACAGCAATAAATAATAATTTTAAAAAATGTCTGAATTGAAATGAAAACAATATCACTACAGAATGCTTTAGTAATGCTTAGTAGTTATATTTAAAATAACTTTTTTCATAATATTACATTTATAATGGTTCTTTGAGGTACTAATGGTATTGCATATATTCTGATTTAACAGAGTAAAAAATGTAATAGTGTTGTTACTTAAATTCATAAAAAAGTTAAACGCCTATTTATATTGGCTGATTCAGGTTTAATTACTTCGTTAAGATGACTAACTCATCATTCTACCGCACGCAATCATTGGTTGTATTTAAGTTGGTGAGCAAACTTCATCGCCAAATTTCCTAACTTTTAAAACACTTGAAAAAGGGCTATCTATATTTGTTACCTTATAAGGAAATGCTGAAAAGTCGATTTTTTGCATTTAAATAAAAGTCTATCTGAGGGGAAACATTTTAATTAAATGGGCATAGCTATTAAAAAAGAGTCATCATTCGGTCATGAATAAATTAAAATAAAATATTTATTTAGAATTTTTTTTTAATTTTTTAAAAATTTATATAACAGTTTTGGCTTTTCTTTTAACTACATGCTATACAGAAGAAATCAACCGGTAAAAATTTAATTAATTAAAATACGTTTTTATTATTTTTGAAAAATTTACTTTAATCGTAAAAACAGGGTCTCTGAAAAGCTTCTTTTTCTACATCCGAATTCATGAATGAAAAAAGAAAATCCTTTTCCAAAAGTCTTGTTCTTTTGGTATTAGAGGAGACGATTTTCAGAAAAACAAAAATGGGAGAATCAAATATGAAAAAATTTACTCTTTGATGAGAGGGTCGTAAAGACATTGAAATTGTTCAAGAACATAAAATTATGTGGTACGGAATTTGCTTTATAATAAAGGAAGCAATATTTCAACTCTCGAATTTGATTTAAAAACTTTTTTCGGAAATATGTAACCATGTGAAATTGTTGCTAAATCTATCTCTACCCTTGTGAAATTATTACTAAATCTACCTCTACCCTTGTGAAACTGTTACTACTTAACTCTTTTCTAAATTCCTTTAAGTAAAGAGGCTTTTTTTTTTGGTTTGCTAATAATATTATTACATATTTATTCTTACATTAATAGTCATTTATTTAATGTAAAAAGAACGATATTTCAACTTTCTCTTCTCCTTCTCATCTTCTTATATGCTCATTAGGTTTGTTTGATTTTATATTTATGTCTCCATTAGCAAAAATCAATTTTCAGATATATTCTTTTCCTTACAAAAGGTTGTTGTCCCTTAATTTATGAACAGCAATCTGCTAAATATTGAAACCAAAGGAGCATTCAAGGAACAGAAATTTAAAAAAAAATGAAAATTATATCCCAATTGGCAATTTCCTTACGTGATCTGAGGAAGACAAGTCTTTTCATATTTTTTTAGGGTCACGACACCACCTCCTCTGGGCTGTCATTCGCACTGTACATGCTGGGTCTTCACCCTGAAATACAGCGAAAAGTGCAACAAGAGATAGACGATATCTTAGGAGATGATGAGGACAAACAGATTACTTTAGAAGATATAAAACTATTCAAGTATTTGGACTGCGTTCTCAAAGTAAGTTCCAAGAAATCGTTTAAATGATTTGCCAATATGCGGCCTCTGCATTCAAAGTGCAACGAAAAGATAATTATTAGTAGTTTAAGAAATAATTTTCATTCAAACCCAGGTTAGAACATTGGACTATAAATATTTTAACTGTCACGGTTCACAGCAATTTGTGACGAAATACTGAGTTGATATATAAATATATAATGGTAGATGTTAATTTAATTTTTATTCTAATTAATTTCCATATTTTAATCTTAAATTAACCTATATTAATTTATTTGCAAACTTTCTCTAAATTCTTGATCCAAATACCACTTTTTTTATTTAATTATTTCTACTACGCGCTCCAAAAATATTGCCGATTCCAAAATTCTCGCTGCAAGCAAATGAAATAAAAATTCCTAACGCCACAACATCCTTTCCAAAGATACCTAAACTTCCCTTTCCTAAATGAACATGTGTTAAAGAAATCCTTATAAGAATCTGGTAGTAAAAGCACCAAAGAAAAAATTTCAGACACTTTTTATATGCATTTCCTGAGTGCAAATCATGCCCCTCCCATGAAAAATAAATTGAAATTAATTCCAAATTTGTCTTCTTTTCTGCCACTTATCTGAATTCTATGTTATTTAAATATATGAATAAAATTTCCAAATATCTTTGTCTGTTAGGACTATAATATATGAAATTACTAATTTTATATTTCTACCACATAAAGAAATTGTTTGAACTATAAGTAAACGACATTATAAAGTGAAAAATAAGTAATTAATTTCTGCGAAATAATAAGAGGCAATTATTAAGCAAATAAAAATAGATATTTAAATCTATGCATATGAATTTTTAATACAAATATAAGGAAGGTAATATTTAAATTTATTCAAATTTTCAAAATAATAGTACTTATTGTTTTTTAAAAATATTAAGTATTTTTTACAATTTGTTTCACATAAAATTTCTCAATGTTTTCTTCAAAAATATTCTTTAAAAATTTTTTGAAATTTATGGAAGAATAGTTAATTTTGTATTTGTCTTCGGCGTTTCTTACAACGTTTTGAACAAATAAAAATGCATTCATCAAACATTGTAAATATTTACTTGCAGAAGATTGTTAAAAAACATTATGTTAAAAAAAGATTTTAAGAAGAAAAATATTAAAAATACGTAAAAGAGATTTGACAGAAAATGCTGAACTTAAATCTATACTGAATTGTGTAAAAAGATCAAATATAGTTGAAATTTTGAAATTTTCTTAATTATTTATTTTTACTCATGAACCAGATGCCTTACAAATATTCAGTCATTTAGGAACTTTCATATACAAATATGCAATATTTGTAATAATAAGCTAAGATAATTTGTCAATACTAGATACTTGAAGATTGCAAAATGTCTGAAACTTATGTTTCCTAATTTTCTGATTCCTATTTTTGTACTATTTATTTCTGAATACCTCTAATACATTGGATATTTATTGCTCAATGCACGAAATAAAGAGATTACTCATAATCTATATGAATACTTGATGGTCAGAAAAAAATAGTACCCACAAAATGAAAATAAAATAAAATATTATTTTAATAATTCTCTCGAATCTATTCAAGACTCATTTACAATTACTAATATTTCATATATTTTAGGAAACTCGCCGTCTTTGGCCCCCTACACCCTTCATAGCAAGAGACCTGGAAGAAGACCTTATAATCGGTGAGTTTGGTGTATTTACTTGCAATAATCAAAGACATTTGAACGTGTGATTATTCATTTTCTATTCGAAGAAAAATTGTGATTGCAACCGTTTCCAAAAAGCTTAATTTTTGTCAGTTCTTAATTTCAACGGCATGAATGATACTAACTTTCTTTTTTTTTTGGACTGCCTAATCGCTTCATTCATTTAAATTATCTGGTTAGAAAAGTAAAATGACTGAATATTTACAGATTTAAATGACTGAAGATTTACAGATACGCAATATATCAGAAATCTTCATTGTGTTTAAAAATGTTTTAAGCTAATAGTCCTCTTAAGCCTATTCTCATTAAATACACTTTTATACTAATACATCTTCATCATACGGTTTTATTGAGCTATAGCAACCTTAGAGTAAAACTTATTTCTATACTTGAAGGATCCAGGTTTGAAACTAAATTCCATTATCATGTATTTAGACCTGATGCACATTAAGTCTCAAATTAAAATTCAGCTATTATTGTGGGAAAACTTGGAAATGGTATGTTGAGGTATTGTAATTTGATCCCACTTCAATATCCGTTCTAAAATATCTCTAGTATTATTTCAAAACGGAAAGTTACTGTAACTAATTTAAAATAAATATACAAATTGTTCTGAATTCAAGAGCCTTCATATAAAATGTGTATCCTAAGTCATGTGAGATATAATAGCTCTCTGTTTTTTTGGTGAATAAAAAGCATCACACACCTTTTTCTTACTTGCAAACTATGCAATAGATTGATTCTAAACTCAGATTAGCTTGAAATATTGGTTGTATCTATTGAAATGAAGTTTTATCTTCAACAACGAGAGATAATTTATCTTTTTGCAAAACATACCTTTTATTTATTTATTTTTTATTTTTTACTTTGTCGTATATGTAGTTTAAAGAAAGTATAGTAATCGTTAAACAATTCGAATTCCAGATTTTGACGAATCTCTATGTATTAGGCCTCCGAGCGTTCAAGAAGGAAATTTTTTAGAATCGGTCCGTCTGTCTGTGACAAAGATACCTCAAAACTGCTCCGCGCCAAACGGTTGAAATTTCGTATACGGTCTGTGCATTAAATTTGCAAATTTCTCTCAAATTTAGTGTAACATCTATTTATCAGAAGTCCGATTGTTCGAATATAAGTTAAAGCGATCATTTCAAACCTAAAAGATATAGATACATAAAATTCGGTACACAGAGTTAACATCTAAAATGTAGATATACGTCAAATTTTGAGCCAAATACAACGTGTTAATTGTCTGTCTGTCTGTCTGTACTTTAAGAAACATATAAACAGGATAATTCAAAAACGCAATGATATATTCGTCAAATTTGGTATGGGATTTCATGCAGATTTGTGTCAATTTTTTGTTTCAATCGGTTTTGAAAAACGCGTCTAAAACACAAATTCAATTTTTTGATACTATTAACGCATTGCAGGTATTAATCGCCAAAAAGCACGCCATGATTGACACGATAGAGTCATTAAAAATGCTAAATTCACGCCAAAAGTTAATATTTCATAACTATTATACGTCAATGCCGTGTAAGCCGTTCTCTGGCATGACAAATTTATTACAGAATATGTGAAACGGTTTTGGGGTGACCACTTCCGCTGGTTTTCAGTATGAAGAGAAATGCAAGGTGTCGGTTAGAGGGGAAATTAAAGAAATTAAACTTCTGAATTTGATTATTTCATTTAAAAATATTCAAAATGTCGGACGAGCATTCAGTAATATAGCTTTCTGATGCAATCTATGCTTAATTCTTATTGCTTAGCTCTGCAGAAAATAAGGCCAGTCAAAAAGTTAATGGTTATGTTATTCACATTAAAGAAAAATTTGTATTTAATTAAATTAATTAATTTTATATTTTTGCATTAAATTTTAAATTTTGCTTTGTGTCTCTCTGCCTCTGAGTACTTTGTGCTGTCATAGATTGAAATGAGATTAGCACCAAATTTGAAATTTAAAATGCATGCACCAACTATTGCTGTCAGTCGTATATAAATAAAGTAAGTATATAAGTAAGTACTTTTAATAAAAAATACAAAAAATAACGCAAAGTTGCTGAATGAAAGGATATGAATAAAATATCAGTAGTAAATTTATACGCATTTTAAGTGGTAAACATATACAGTGGTGGTCAAAATTATTGACACTTTTGAAAATGTTTATGTTTTTAAACTTTGTATGCTTATAGAAAATTTTAAATCTCACAAAATGCAAACTCTTACATATCATTTTAAAGAGAATTTAATGTTGATTTCAATACAAAAAGCAAAATTCAAATATTTGCAATAAAAAAAGTTGATCGACAATATTTATCGAGATACATTAGATGCTGATGACTGCAGTGAGTCACCAGTGCTTAGCAGAATAGCCTTTATTTTTTATTACTGCTTCACACTGATGTTTCATTAAGCTGACGAGAGTTTTAAGTTCTTTTTTCGTTATTGCAGGAAGCGAGGAAACAATTATAGTCTCAATTAATTCTCTTTTATTTGATGAACACTTCATATGTATAAGAGATTTCAAACGACATCGTAAGTTCCCAATAATTTTGAGGTCAGGACTGTTTCCTGGCCATGATAACAATTCAATGCTCTTTGTACTAAAATACTCATTCGATATTTTTGTTGTGTGGCCAGGAGCTGAATCTTGCTGAAAAATAAATTATGTTTTGTTGGGAAAGGGACAAATGAGGGAAAGTTAAGTTTTGGCTCTAGAACATGGATGGCGAAAAAGTGGCACGCGTGCCATTAATGGCACGAGACACAATATTTTGGGCACCCACCTATCAAAACGGTTTGCATTTTAGTTCAAAATAACAAAGTTCACTATAAAGTATTGCGAACAAATACGAGTGTTTCCATTCCATTTAAAAAAGGGTACATATATTGGAAAGGCTGTTAAAAATTCGCTTGCTGAGAAAGAAATTGATTTGAAAAGAATTGTTTCAGTAATTGATGGTACACCAAATATGGTAGGCAAAAAAAAAAAAAAAAAAAAGGTTCATTAGTTTATTTCAAACAGACGTAGGGCATTCGATTCTTGAATTCCACTACATTATTCACGAACAAGCTTTGTGTGCTAAGAGTGGTTTAACATATCTTGTTAATGTAATGGCGTTCGTGGCTTTAAATAAGCGAACGTTTGAGGCTCTGTTGGATGAAGTCAACTCTGTGTGTAATGGCTTACTAATGTATAATAATGTTCGCTTTTTAAGCCTCGGGAACGTACTTCAAGGATTTGTTGACTGCTTGGAAGAAATCAGACTGTTTCTGCAAAATGACTGTTAAATTGAGCAATATCTAGAGTTGTCGGATGTTATGTGACTCACAAAATGGATGTTTTTTACAGACATGTGCCAACAGTTCAATGAATTGAACGTAAAGCTTCAAGCCACAAATAAAACAATTATCGTCATAATGGATCTCATTCGCGCTTTTGGCGCTGGACTGCATGTTTTCAGGAACGATATTTGTGGCCAAATATATAAAAGATTAGATTTGCATGAGAAACCAAATGAAGAAAAAGTTATTGAAGAATTTATTTCCGTAATTGATTCTTCAATCAAGGAATTTTCAGAGAGTTTTTTTCAGTTCAAAGGATTATCGGAAACGCTCAAGTTTATTAGGTAACCTGATATGATTTCATTTGATAAATAGAGCTTGTCCCGATTCGATTAGTTGGAAATTGAAAAAATTGAAATGCAACTGATTGATTTCTAGTCTAGTTGAATATGGATTCAAAAATTTATTAAAGCAAAGAAAAAGTTGAAATTGATTGAAACAGAAAGATTAACAAGCAATATAAGTAAAAATGCCAGTAACGAAATTTTGGAAACATGGAATTCGATTCCAGATACATTTAACAGTTTGGAGAAGCTGGCTCATGCTGTTTTAATCCTATTTTCATCTACCTATGCCTGCAAGTCATTATTTTCCTCGATGTATAACATTAAACGACTCTTTTAGAAACCGCTTGGCAGATGACTCGATTTCAGCATGCATTTTTCTAAAAGTGACCTCTTACAATATGTTATACTTACTAATATAAGTTATTTGTCATCTAATCTGCAACAACAGTAGTCATATTAATATTACTTTAATTAGAATTATACGTATTACTAAAACCTTTACAACCTTACAGTGCAAAATGTATTTTTCCGGAGTAAATAAAGAGTTTTGAATTGTTAGTATTTAGTTATACTATTTTCCCAATAATCACGAGTCAAAATTATTTGACGGCACGTAAGGATGAGATAAGGATTTTTTCCTTGAATTCTACCTCTTTATCCAACATTTAATAATATTCTCTTGATTGTTTTGGAACTGACATAAATGGCAGCATCATTCCATTGACTTCTGATGGCCGTTGATGACATTCTTCTATCTTGGAGACTATAGTCTTATTATTCTTCTGTTATCAATAGATGTTGTGCACTTGTTTCAGTAATTTCCTGCTTTGCTTTTTTTTTTTTTCTGAATTTGTCACTAAATATCGTTAAAAAAAACTTTCGAATTCCAGATGTAGACACTGAACCACCCACCCTTCTTGCAGTTTCGTATAGGAAAGACCACATTTATGTAACACAATAATCTTAGTTCTCTTTCTAGGTGTCTAATCTATTCGTTTATTTGATGGGATTGATTCTTGATTAAATATTAGAAATATTTACAAAAATTCCAACTAGATATTAAAAAGTTTAACAAAATTTCTAACTTGCAATTTGATTAGATAAAAAAAAATATTTTTCCTTCTACAAAAAAAAAAGCACAATAATGACTTGTTCCAATTTTAAAACATGATGTCAGCTTCTGCTAGCAGTTATTAATATTTGATTGCTTTCCAGAACAAAAACAGTGATTTGCCATTAAAGTTAGATATTAGAATCCACTTCATCGCTGTGTTTGTTATTCATATTAAAGTAAGGATGAAATATTTTGTACTGCAAATATTTGTATTTTGCTTTTTGTATTGAAATCAGCATTGAAGTCTCTTTAAAATGATATGTAAGAGTTTACATTTTATGAAATTAACACTTTCTATAAGCATACGAAATTAGAAAAACATATCGATTTTCAAAATTCTCCATAATTTTGGCCACCATTGTATATTCGTTGATATTTTTGTAAGTAAGGTATATAATATTATGTATTTATGCAAGCAACTAATAAGTTTATAATTATTTAATAAAATAAAATCAATAAGAGTATGTTTTATTTCAAAAACACAACTAATAAATTTATACTCATTTAATATATTTTATAAAATTATAGTCTATTATCATCAAAAATAAGCTTCTTGAAATTATATCTGTTCTAATTTTTAACCATTTAGCTTGAAATTGTAAATTTTTGTATAGTTAAAATATATTCTAATCTTTGGAATTTCGATTAATAATTGCACGGGTCAAGGATAATATTAAATTTAAAACACTATCTTCAATTCCAGAGACTCAAAACGGTTCCAATTAAAACATTTTTGGACGATTACAATAAAGAAAAACCGACAACTCATTGAAAGAACTTTAATCTCAGAACTGGAAAATTGAGGGTGGTTTGTAAATGGAATTATCACATTTTTATTTGAACTCAGAATACTTTAACAGCATGTATTAGTAATACTGTAACTACTTAGATTCCAACAACACTTTTTAGGTGTTATAATTAAATACAAAAATGACGGAAACCCATAAGCATCTCATGCGTTCTTTGAATTATTATCTGAATATTTCTAAAACAGAATGTATCTAATTAGGCAGAAATAATAGTTTAGAGATAAAAACTGTACTTGAAGTTAAAACAAAAGGTAGAAATTCTATTCTATATATTATAATTATAACACTATTTTATAATTTAAAAGAGTTAAATGAGCCTAAATTCATCTAAACGAAGAAATTTACAAAAAAAAAATATTTGCTATTAAGATTCAAAGTTATTATATAGCTATTAAAATCCCAATAAAGCCGAAATATAAAATATATGCTTTGGTTCAAACAGTTAGCAACCGAATCTACAAATTATTAATAATGTTATAATTTAGAAAAGCACGAGTGTACGAGTTTAATTAGCATTGCAAATTTTTATATTTTTGTACTATGCATTAAAAATGCTATAAAGTTTTTTAAAATTTTATTGCAACAATTAATATTAAATATTCATTCAAATATATAGAAAAAAACATGAAAATAATTGCGTAATAATTGTTAAAAACGACAATTTTATTTTTATTGCAAAGAAGAATTGAAAAAAAAAAATCCTACCTTGGTACTTTGAACCTTGAATTTCATTGCACCAAAATAATATTTTTTATCCACAAATTAGGGCAAGAACAAAATAAAGACAAAATTTTAAGAAGCATTATTGAATCTGAATATATTTGTCATAAAACTGACACGTTCGCTTTCGAATGTATCTCTCAACAAAATATTGTCTTGAAGTACCTATTTGTTCTAAATTTTTTTGAGATTGTTCCTTTGGCGGGAAGTGTTTGGAGATCATTTATGGAACAAAGTTATTATAACCGGTTACTTATTACTTAACGATTCTATTTCTTTCGTTAAGAAAAAAGGAAGTTAGTTAATGATCGGCTGGTTTAAGTTACAGCCATTGAGAAAGGGGGAAATGAATACAAAATATATGCACGAAAGCCAGACATATGGATCACGTGACAGAGCAACACTCGTAAAAGCTTGATTTGAATTTAATAACAGCTTTGACTCCTTTTCAAAACGCATCGTGGAAGTTCTACGTAATGGAACAGTGGAATAGATATGTAATTTAAAATCATGACTGGCAAGATGATGCACTATTCACAAATTCCATAACCATTAAATAAAAATCTTTTGGTGCTGACGCTGTTGTGATCAAGACCAAAAGATTACTTAAAAGTTCTTACTAAATTATGAATTTAGTGGATGTTGAAAGGAATAGAAGATAAAGTTTTTGATTCTCAAGGACTTTTCGATATGAAACGGATAAAATTATGCTATTTACCCTAAGCGGATAATTCTCCAAAACTTTCTCGCATATACTATCTAATAACGATGATAGTCCAGAGAACGCCTTGCATGGCATTGGCGAACAACAGTTACGAAATATTTTTTAGCGTGAATTTAGTATTTCTTCTGATTCTGTCATGTAATCCTTTGTAATTTTATAGTGATTAATCCCTGACATAGTGAATAGTGTTCGAAAATCGAATTTCCGTTTTAGACACGTTTTCCCAACCGAGGGAAATAAAAATATGGCACCGGTAATCACAGAATCACAAACCAAATTGGATGTAATTAAATCCTTGCTTTTTGAGTGATTGCATTTACATGTTTTGAAAGTGCAGAAAGACAGACAGTCAAACCATTGTTGGATTTGGCTCAGAATTTGAAGTGTCTACGATGTAGATATAAATCTGTGCATTGAATTTTATCCATTTCACTCTCTTCGTTTTGTAGTTATCGCGTTCATTTATATTCGACCAGTCGAACAAGCAGACTTTTCTGAACGGATTTTTTTTTCAAAATTTGTTGAAAATATACACATTTGGTGAAAAGACTATATATTAAATTCATCCGTCTAGCTCAAAAGTTAAGTTACAGATAGACAGACAAACTTAATGCAAAAAATGTGTTTTGCGAATTCAGATGAATCTAAAACGCGCAGATTTGTCAAGTTATCAAGTTCGAATTTTTTAACAGTAACAATTCTTTCCCCATACCTCGTAAATGGGAAAGTAAAATAGCGTTGAGTTCATTTTCGGAAAGATTATTAAATCTTCAATTTTTATTTTATTACATTATATGAGTAAAGTAAAAATGTCGTCTCAAATGAGGAAAAATTAAAGAGGTTATCAGTTTCATTCAAGAATTAGCTTCGAAGACACTGCAACCTGTCTGAAAATTAGCAAATGTTACTAAATTTTATTTATCGATTCTATATTTTTGTAGCCGCCAAAGAAAGTATTTTTCAAACAACATAATCTTAGTGTGCGTTGATAATATCATTATGTGATAATATATACAGCACATGAGACAAATTAAAATACTTCATTAAAATTCTGAGTCTACAGATGCTTCAATTTTTTCGCACCAAAACATACAAAAAATTAATCGGAAAATGCTATTCATTTTTTGAATTTACATACTTACGAGTCAAATGCTTCACTAAAAGCTTAAGAGTCCTTAAGCTTTAGTTTTAGTTTAATTATATAAACTTTCCGTTTAAAGTAACACTAGGGCCATTTTCGGACGGATCTCGTAATTTTGAACCTCGGTCAGATGACGAGGACGACACCTGAGCTGGCACCCCCCCCCCTCTACACACCAGCGGGAGGACGTTTGGTCATTACGAATTTAACGTGCAACAGAACCCCTTACACGACGATTCTTCGGTGGAATCGGGACACGAACCTGAAACCCTCCGGTTTCGATGCCGAGATCTTACCACCAGGCCACCGCGGCCAAGAGTCCTTAAGCAGTGACATATTTTGGTATTCTGCGGCCATGCGCTGTGAACATTATGAGGCTTTTTTTAATTAATTGATAAATTTGATTTATCATTTCAAAAAGTTGTGAATTTGGTAATGATTTATTTTAAGCAATTTTTTTTATTTTACTAATTTTTTGGAAAAAAAGTGTTTTTTATTCTTTAACTAATCATATTTGACCATTAGATGATTCACCGGAGATATTGGTTAAATTTAATTTCAGTTAACCGTTAGTATATAACTTCATATTCATGATACCTTGAAATTGATATTCAGATGTTTTAATTTAATTGTTTTACATATGCTCCACTCATTACATAGATGAACATTTTTAATGATGACCAATCCCATGACGTCATTCCACTGTGTCTCATAACGTCATGTCTTAAAAATGTAACTGTGTGGCTCATCAATCTTAGAATATCTTAATAAGCTGCAATTTCATTTTTTTATTTATATCGTAACTACATAAATAATAAACAGAATAGCCGGCGTCCTGGCACAGGGGTAGCGCGTCTTCCCCGGTTCGGGCATGGTTGTTCGTCATCTGTGCTATCTGTGAGAGGTGTGAATGTGCCCCCCTGTAAAAAGGGGTTGTGCAAGCGAATGTGGTGCGTGAGTAGCTAGGTCGTACTCTTGGCCCTAGTTGGCGCTACTAAAAAAACAAGAGACGCTCCCCCACCGGCTTAAATCGCTGTCTTTGTAACAGCGGGCTTATCCATTGCAAGTGCCATAAGAAACAACATCAAAAACAATAACATAAACAGAATATTTATTCTTTACTTTTCAATAATGGAGGAAAATTGCGCGATCAGAAAATTGATAAATCGATGACAACAGTTTGATCTTCAAAGCTACAATGCAATCAATCTATTATTAATAATTAGGCAAAAAATAAACATTTCTTACAAATTGCCAAATTTCAGCAAAAATTCGTCCGAATATTAAGTTGGTATCATTATCACTATTTATCAGTATCTAAGACAATATTTAAGTTTTGAAACAGCGTAAAATTCATTTTGGTGCATTAGTATTTTCGAAAGATATCGCGCAAAAACGAAGATGCAACTTAACTTTTAATGAATTGAAATTTCAAAAACAATCGTTATCAAGTCCACATTTTCGCTCTTTAAAGTATATATATACCAAGCTATATAGTCGTAGATCAAACGGTTTGGTCTGTAGAGCGCCCTCCCCCCACATATCTCCTTATATTTATAAATAGAGATGTTTTTATTATTATTTTTTTTTTTACTTTTCTAATAACACTCCAGAATGGCCGGTATCTACATTTATACACATTTTTTGTACATTTTTGTACAAAATAAATAAATGTACATTTTTTTTAATATTTTTGAAGCAAACATCGATGTTATAAATATTCTATTAATTACGTTAAAATAATGAAATATATAGGAATATGCCCACTTATGTTTGACAAAGTATTATTATAATATTTTAAAGTTCATATAATTTGCATTTTTACAAACTTATTTATTTGCATATGAGAAAAATATTTTAATTTACCTTTTTACGGCCCCAGGCATCTGCCAAGTCGAAAATCCGTGACTGCGTTGGAGAAAAGCATTTCCAAATCGAATTCCAGAATGAAAATTTTGCTAGTGAAGCATGTAATGCGAGTCATTAACCAACACCTTCCCACCAAGGTTTTTTTTCTTGCTATCTAATTTGATTATCTAAAATACTATCTGATCTTCAGTAATGTATAATCTTACCGATTCAATTAAAAATCCATTGAATATTCAAAAAGTGTGAGGAATACTTGTAAATTTTATATTGAATCATGCAAGTGGTTATCAAAATAATAGAAACACCTATGAAAAAAGTGACATTTTTGAATGCACTTCGTAAGTATTCAAATATGATAATAGCCACCAGTTTTTTTTAATAAATAGCAATGCATATATTCTAGTAGTATGTGTTAGAAGTTTTATAATTATTGGATTTTTTTTCAAAAGCGTAAACTGTCAGAACTCTCAGATTTTCAAAGAAGTCAAATTGTAGGAGCCCGTCTATCTGGAGCAAGTGTGACCGAAACATCCCATCTTTTAGACATTTCTAGAGGTACGGTGGCTAAAGTCATGACAGCCTACACATAGCGCAGCAAGACAAGCTGGCAAAGCAAAATAGTGGGCGGAAAGAGAAGCTCAGTGAAAGAGACCGACGGGTATTGAAGCGGATTATAATGTCTAAAAAGCGAACAACTGCAGCAAAAGTGACCGCAGAGCTCAATACCCATCTGAATTCTCCAGCATCAGTGATTCTAGTTAGAAGGCACCGTCATAAACAGAACATTTAGAGCAAAGCAGCAATTCCAAGCCACTTGTCACAGATGTTAATGATAAACGTCGTCTACAGTGATGTCACACTCACAAAACCTGGTCGATAGATAAGTGGAAGATGATCTGACGACTCGTTTTCACACTTTCCCCTACAACAGGACGGGTGCACGTTTGGAGGACACCTTCATAAGAGTATGATCATGATTGTCTCCTTCCAACTGTCAAGCATGGAAATGGATCTGTCATGATATGGGCAGCCATGTCGTGGTTTTCTGTAGGACCAATCGTGACCCTGAAAGGAAGGATCACTGGGGAGAAGTATAGAGACATTTTAGCTGACCAGGTTCATCCTATGATGCAAACTTCGTTTGCTGCAAGAGATGGAATTTTCTAGGATGAAATGCATTCTATCCATTGCAACGAGACTTGTCCAATCATTGTTTGATGAACACGGGGCTGAACTTAAAGATCTGTCTTGGCCCGCGCAGTCACCCGACCTCAATATAATTCAACCGCTATGGTCTATTTTAGAATGTTCAATACGGAATCGATATCCTCCACCGGCATCTCTCCCAGGACTTTAACAGTATCTCCAGGAAGAATGTATACAATATTCCTCTAAATATCGAATCGATTCCAAGGCGAATCCAAACTTTATTACATGCCAATGGTGGTCCTATACCATACTAATAATTTATAAATCTAAGGTGTTTTCATTATTTTGATAACTACCTTTATCTACTTTGATTAAGTCAATTTCAGCGTTGAAGTTTGAAAAACCATCATTTGATATCCGCATGACGCTCGGCCACAGCGATTAAGAGGTGAAATTGACATCCAGCAACTAGATTCACAAATTTGACCTTATAATTTCATTGGGAATAAGCGGAGAACAGTGAGCACGTTCATAGCGAAATTGTGAATTAACAGAATTCATTTCGATCCTAATGTTTTAAGATAAATATTTTAATGCAAATCAGCTCTTTATTAACTCAGTGCAAATAGCTGTTATCAGTTCCTCAAAAGCTTTTTTGGTAGATGATTGTTTGGCTGGAATTTTTTTGGAGTTGCTTGTTTCATTCTTAGAATGAAAGTATTGAACATATTTCTGTTTCCTTTCTTTTTCTCTCTCTCAAACAATTCAACTGACATTCGTTCAGCCTATCTTATTTCGGAACAGAGAAGGAGATGCAGAAAAAGATTAATTGCATTTTTCTCAGTGTGTGTAAAAATGATTATTTAATTTTATTACATTATCAATATTCTTTATAATTTTTTTCATTCTTATATATTGCATTTTATATACAAATAGGTGTACAGAAATAAATATCCTTAAATTATGTCAGAAATACAAAAATTATGTTACTAAAATGACTTATATAACGGAAAAATTAATTTTTATTCAGTGAAACATTGACTGCTCGAATATAAGTTAACATGACAACTATAAGACGAAGAGAGCTAGATGGATAAAGTCCACAACCTAAATGTCAAAATTGTAGATATTTATCGAATTTTGACCCAAATCCAACAAGTGGTTGACCATCTCTTGGTCTGTATTTTCAGAAGCATTTAAACTATATATATATATCAAATTTGGTATGCGATCTCGTAACTATAGCTGTAGTCCCGCTTTAAATTATGACTTCAATAGATTCGAATAAAAAGATCCTGAAAGAGAAATTCGGTTTTTGGATACTGTTAACCATATACCAGGCATAAATCTTCAAGGATAAAAAGGAAGATTCGTTAAGAATTCACGCCAAGGATTAAAATTTCGTAACTATTGTACGCTAATGTCATGTAAGGTATTCACTGAATTACTTAAAGTCCACACTTTTTGCGGAGGGTAGTGAGAGGATTTATTTATTGGAGATTATGTGACAAAGATTTGGGGATACCACTTTCCTTATAGTTTTTACATCTAATTTATTAAAGCAGATTAACTCCCGGGGGGGGGGGCACCTCGAAATGAAGATGAGATGCTTCCGGCATGGTGGTTAAATTTCGTCACCGTGGAGGGTACACAAAAAGGCGGTGGATTTGGCTCCTCCAAACGATGACGGGACGTACTTCCTTCGGAAAGGGTTGTACCGTGGGCGGTTATGGCCTTAAAGACTCCACTGCATTTCCCACCAGTGTTGCTGTTGCGGCGGTCCTGTCATTCAGTATTATTTATCCGTGTGCCTTCGGGCGGGTGGGAGAGTCAGTGATATGATTTATTAAAGCATATTTGGCAACGTGGCCTTATTTTTCCCTCCATGACTATGGAACAGAAATCTTAAAAATTTTCCAATTTTGTTTTCGTTTAACTACTTTAAACTTTTATTTGTAAATAGGAAAAGTAAATAAATGGTTACTCTTGTATATTAGAAATTGTTTTTCATAGATGAATAAATAATTTCATCCTTAATCACTATCATGGTATAACCAATTTTTTTTTCTTCTTTCAGACGGATGCCTGGTACCCAAAGGAACTAGTTGCGGCATATTAATATATATGCTGCACAGGGATCCTGATGTTTTCCCAAATCCGGAAGTTTTTGATCCAGATCGATTTCTTCTAGAAAATTCTACCGGAAGACATCCATTTGCCTACGTACCCTTTTCAGCAGGGCCAAGAAATTGCATTGGTATGCCATAAGGAAAAAGTTTCTTAGAGTTCGCGTCCACTAATAGCCTCTTGGATTAATATTTGATGGCTAGCGATCATATTTGAATGTATATCTATTTTCCTACAATTTGCAAAAAAAAAAAAAAAAAAAGTATTTTTGAGTTGCAATATTTATTAAGTCATGTATTATAAATATTTGTTAAGCTAAATTAAATAATAAATGTTATTTTTTCTTATAAAAGCCCCTTTTGGCCCATAAAAACTCGTTCGGAAAGAACGAAAAACAAAAACAAAAAATAGAATATGTGTTTTTTATATCTGGAAAAATTCAAAGGAGCGAGAATGAAGTGAACCGCCAAATTGAAATTTAAATTTGGGAAGGCCATGCTATAAGATATTGAATTTCATATTAGGAATTACTGAATATCCTATTTTTACTGAATATATATGTAATATTTAAAGCAAACTATAAGAATGTCGATGACTTCACAAAAATTAATCCCAATTAAAATAGTTTAATTTATAATTTCGAAAATACTTCGTTTCATCTATGAAAAACACGATGACAAATCTTATAATTAAATATTAACTGACAATTAAATCTACTCGGATTTGAAACTTTTCGAAATGTGTGAAAATAATACTATGTGAAAGCTTATAATTCAATATTTATTAAAATATTTTACAAATAAGTCTTATTAGTAACAAAAAGTATCACTTTTATAATTTCTTAATAGGGAAAAAATAGATAGCTTCTAAAATGGCGAAACTATTTTTAAAGACAACTTAACATTAGAGTAGAGAGAAAGATTCGTATTACATCATTACGTTCAGTCGAACAGTCATAAATATATAAATATATTGATGCATTTGGACAGAAATAAACCAGATGGATGCGATTAATTGTCAAAAACCATAGCCAGCAATTTCATGTTTGCTTCATACATAGATAAATCACCAAAAAAATCGCCAAAGATATCATATTACTCTCTTGAATATAGTCGCCTATATCATGGCACTAAGCCAAAATTTTGTCAATTGCACAATGGTAATACACAAGTACCTTATACTTTATAGCAGAAATTCAGTTCCATTGATTCAAAATTTAAAACGAGAAAATAATAAATTTGTTGTTTAATTCAAATACATAGGAATGTATATTTCGTCAATAATAGGTTATGTGGTCTTTCACAGCTTGCTATATAAAACTTCATTTTGAAGTTTTGTTGAGTAAAATCGTCTTTGTAATACTTAAAATCTCACCGGTTTTGGATCAGTATCGGTAATGCAATTATTCATTTACTTCTTTCAAATCTGGATAGAGAAAAAGGGAAAAAAATTCTTAGTGTTCCTTATCCCGACGGCAATTTTCATGTTAATCAAAGAATGTATTTCGTAGTACACCTCTTTAAGAAAGATAATTTTAAAGTAAATTTTAAATAAAGCGTAAATTTTATATATATTTATCTTTTTTGCTAAGGAAGTGGACAACATTTCTGATTGTAAAATCTATTCCATATACTGTAATGGAAATAGACTTTACCATTTTGTGTTCTTTATTCTTTCTCTTAATGATTATTTATGCTTTCCCATTTTTTTACAGGCCAAAGATTCGCCACATTCGAAGCTGTCACTGTCATGGCGACTATTCTCAGGAAATTCAACGTGAAATCATTGGATCCTTTGGATCGAATCCACCTCATCGATGAACTAGTTCTCAGGTCAGAAAATGGTTTGAGAATGTCGTTTGTACCAAGAAAGTTTCATGGAGACCAGTAGAGGTGCATTGTTTAAAATTTACGGTTGTACTGGAAAATAACTTAATGTATTGCAATTGTCGTGTTTGTGTTTAATTCTTTATGTGAAGTGACTTAACTGGAATATTTGCTATCTGATGTAATTTCATAATTCTTGTAACTCCTTTAAAGTTTTTTTTCTTTTTATATAATAAACAACGTTATATTCTATAGACATTTCATTATTATTATTTCTTTCAACAAATAAAAGATATAAAATAACTTATATGAAATATTATTATAATTTTAGATGAAGAAAGTTCTTTTATGCAAGCATTGTCCAAATTTATTTTTAATAATATTATGATATAGTTAATTATGTTTATCATATATTTTAGTGTAATTATTTATCCACATAGGTTAAAATTAAACTATTTATTCAAATAATTTAATATTTGATTTTATTTTCGATAGATTTAAGGTTTGTAAAGATATGACATTGCACTTTTTGTACCTTTAAACTTCATTTGCAATATATATATATATATATATATATATATATATATATATATATATATAGAGAGAGAGAGAGAGAGAGAGAGAGAGAGATTAGGTAAAAAATAAAAAAATTTAAACATTTGATTTTAATTTTGAATTAATTAAAATTTAATTTTTTAACTGAAGTTTTTCATTAAAAATTTAAAATAAAAAATATCTATATAAAAAAAGTAATATATAATATAATTTATTAAAAATAAGCTAACTTTAAATTTAAAAAGTCAATCATCTGAGAAATATAAAATGTTAAAACTATGTTTCAAAACTTGTTGAAAAGAAATAATATAGTTTTTTCAAAATTTTATTATACTTTTTCACGGTTTAATTACCTAGATTATAACAAACATTTATTTTACTATGCTTTGGTTATATTTCAGACTTTAACTTATGACTCTCTTAAAGGAGCAACCAATATAATGGAATGTAAAGATTATAACCTGCCATTGAAAGTAATGTGTGTTTTTGAAATATTGTACTATGATAGTGTAGTAATAAAATCACATTCCAAATTTAATATATTTAAATCACTGCATTTTTGAATTAATGCGTGTACAGGCCGACAGGCTGCCCTTCTCTGGTTGGATTTGACGCAAAATTTGATAAATGTCTCAACTATAGATGTAAGTCTGTGTTCTTAATTCCATCCATTTAGCTCTTTTCATTTCTTAATTATCATGATAACTAATATTCCATCAACTGAACAGGCAGATTTTGCTCGAAATTTGATCGAAATCTCTATATTTGGTGCAATGACCGCATATCAAATTTCAATCATCTAGCTCCGAACTTGAAAGAGTTCAGTTTATCTTTGTCGCAGACAGGTAAACATAATTCTAAAAATGCTTTTATTGAACGCGGGGAAGTTTAAAACGCGAAACTTAGTCAAAATCTCGAGCTTGAATTTTTTGATGATTACAATATATTCACTATTTTTATATACAGAAATAGAAAAATGAGAAAATTTTAAGGTAACAAAAATATATCTAATGAGAAATTCTTGTAATATATACATGCATATTCTAAAATGTCATTTTATAAATTATCAGTAAAACTATATTTTCTTGCATAATAACCAGCATTTTTTTCATAGTATTTTTCTGTATAATTTTTTCTTATTAATTTTTATTGTAAGAAATTATGTGAAGACTAATCATTTCATTAAGTTTTTAGTTCTTAACCAAAAGCATTAGTTGTCTAAATTTTAATTTGATTTATCAATAATTAAAGGAAAAAGGAAGTACTTAGAAATAATGATTAGAAATTCTGAACGTACCTTAATAATCTGCTTAATATGCATGCTAGTATAGTAATACATATATGCATTCACACAATCTTCTTAACAATCTAAGTTAGAATGTTCCAGAAGAGGAGTCCTCTATGACTTTGAGAAAATTTCACGCCTAGGTGCATTTTGTGTCAAATAAACATGGTGCAGTTTGAATTCAGCTTGTGATGAAGGACACTCGAAAACTCGTGTTTGACAAGTAGGTGAAAATGATTGACGCGGTGTTTACTTAACCTAAAATATCAAGAGGACTTTCAGGAAAGAGAATTGTCCATTAACTGACTGAGTGTACATTTCGGATTACAGGGGAACGTTATCTGAAAACATTGACATACTATAATGAGAATAAATGCTTTCATGAAAAGAGTAACTACAATTAGGTTCCTTCAAAACCATTTACGGTATTCTTCCGTCTTTGTTTTGTTCAAATAAAGTTATATACGATCTTTTAACATTTTATTAAGGGGCTATACAAATATAAATCTATATTCACTGAGCTCGATTTATGCACAAACTTTTTTTCTTTTTTAAAAAAGAAAGTGATTTAAAAAAACAAACATAAACGCTTAACTATTTTTATTTCAAAAAGCAGTCGAAGACATTATATTGAATAATTTTTTAAGTAATATTTCCTTAATGGTTTATGTATGTAATTACAAAATATTTAAAATATATTTTTGCTAACTTTTTGAAAGCCATCAAAAGCTTAAGACTTTCCCAATGCTTTTTTACATGCGCTTCTACTAGATATGGGAAAACTTTAAAGTTTAAAGAACTTTAAAGTTTCGTTAACTACTTTTTAAAAACTGAGTTCAGTGAAACAATTCATCCTCTAGACAATGAATTTTTTAAAGACAAAACAGAATCAATTCTTTCCAAAGGTGAATTTATGGCTCGAAAAGTAATTTTTTTTAGAAAGACTGCAATTAAATGCGATAAGTGTTTACACAAATGTTAACAAACCGTTTCAAAATTTATGCTACGCAAACGAATTTGAATATTCATATCGATAAAAAAAGGTTCTGTTTATAAAAAGCGTTTTGAGGTGACACGAAACGCTATTTTGCGCGATTCTCTAATTGTGTTACTATCATATGGCTTGATGAAGATTAGCTTAACTCGCCATTTTGAAAAGGGTAGAAAGATGCATATATATGTACTAAAGATTTTATAGCAACCCAACCAAAACTAACTCACGTCATACAATGCGAGAAACCTTGATTTAGGCGTAAAAATAATTTTGCAATATTAAATATATTTATATTATTGATATAATATAATTATTTATTAATATTGTAATACTATATTATCTGATGTCTTGGATATAACGATGGCTTGTAACACATTCGGACCATTATGATTGGTGGAATGGCGAGGCATTAAATATAATTTCCTTGCTCGCGCGCTCCATTTTTATTCAAGATCGGTGGGTTATAGAAATGCTAAGAATCTCGAACACTCCATCTCGAATGAATCGCTTTAATGGTCTCTTGAATATATTATATTATTGATTATAAATTCGTATTGATTATAAATAGTTATATATTTGATATTAAATTCGTACCATGGCTTCAGCATTGTGAGAGCATGCCATGATGTCTCTGAATGGCACAGTCATTGGAATGGTGAAAGAGTTTAGACACTGAATTTGTCGTATGGTGGTGTTTATACCTATGAATAGTAAGAAACTCGTCGAATTTAATTAATAAGAGGGTCAATGGAATATAGGAATGCCAGTTTACGAATAATCCCCCCCTCCGGAGGGGCACCTCGAAATGAGGATGAGATGCTTCTGGCATGGTGTTTAGATCTCGCCACCCTGGAGGGTACACTAATAGGTGGGGGATCTGACTCCTCCCATCGATGACGGGACGTACTTCCTTCGGGGAGGGTTGTACCGTGGCCGGTGACGGCCCTTAGGACTCAACCACAGTTTCCGCCAATGTTGCTGTTGTGGCGGTCCGGTAATTCAGTTTTTATGGTTTAAATCTGTGTGCCTTCGTGGCGGATCGGAGAGTTAGATGGCTGACTTACGGATAATTTTAAATTCGTTGCAATCTCCTGAATGACATTAGCTTACAAATGAAAATCTATTCGCAATAGTAATAATAATTTTAACCCCAGACATCTAAGGTATCGTGAAATCGATTATTGAATTCTGCTAGTTTTGTGAATTTGAGATACTTCCATTACGCTCACTTTGCATCACTATTAGTATCTCAATAACAAGTAAAATAAGTATCAAAAGTGATAAATTGCGATTTGATGCTATCAATGTCTAACAGTCGAATGTTTAGTGACAAAGTGCCGAAAGTTGTGCAACTACGATATCGGCTACTGCTAGCCTTTTTGCGTTTACCCTGCATTTTACTATTATCCTAAATCTTTTTTTAAAGAAAGATAGATTTAAGAAAAGATTAAACATGAAATTTCTTCTTAATGTCCATCTAATACACGCAGAGTACTAAATTATGTATACATCTACAGCAAATATAGGCCACTTGTGAAATGATTGCAATACCTTTTTAAATGGCTTTCAAGAACGCAAGCAAAGCTGTTTCATTCGTCGACCAAAAGTCTCAATAAAGATTAGCAGGGATTTAAATTAAGTTATTTAGGATTAGATGGCAACCATACTATAAACGGTTGCTTTTAAAAATTGGATTTTGCATTTGATTTCTGATCGATTAATGTATCAATAAATTGCTAACTGTATAAATTACATGGAATTTGCTCCCTTGCATTTTTTATGTTCCAATATTAAAT
Source organism: Argiope aurantia (assembly GCA_026543865.1). Classification (NCBI taxonomy): domain Eukaryota; kingdom Metazoa; phylum Arthropoda; class Arachnida; order Araneae; family Araneidae; genus Argiope; species Argiope aurantia. The sequence goes on along the minus strand of JAPMOR010052380.1, from coordinate 587,395 downwards.
AAGTCAATAAATGTAAAAATAATGATCTGAAATCTGACAACTCATTACTGGTCTATATTTTTTTCAGAAACAAGAGCATTTTTTTAAAGATTTGCTATAGTTTAATTTCATACTTGAAAATAAATAAATAGCAAATATAGCACTCTTTTATTCATTATTTATTTAATAATGATGATATATATACCATAAAAGTTTGTTATGTTTAATAAAGGATTTGTTGTGGTTTCCATTTAAGCCTCAATAGAAGACATTGAAATATTTTTGCATCTGGCAATGTAAAAAGCATTTAAAAGTTTAACATCTGCTAAACATTTCATCAGTATCAACTCTAAACGTTCAATCTTTTTACATTCTTTTTCTTAAAACTTTTTCTAAATTTTTTACGTATGCTAAACCCTTTCTTTTAATGCATAATCTTCTGTTTTTTTCTTTGACTTTTGAGATCATTTTCATTTGTTTCAACTGATCTATAATAATTTGTTTGAATTAATTTTTTCCTTAATAACTAGACAAATATATTTACAGCCATATACAATAAATTGTAAAGCATTATTTATTCTTATTATTGAATAAAATTAAAATATACCACAATAAATGAAAGAAAAAATTTGTCATTTTTTAAAACTATGTCAAGTAAGTAGAATCAATCTAAATACCCAAAATTTCATTTTTACTCGAATATAAAACCATCAAAGATTCAAGTATAATATTTAGTTGTGAATTCACAGTGTTATTTAAATGGAAACAAAAACTGAAAAACTTACCTTTATAAAAGAGCATGGATGTGAACTTGCAATTTGGAAGATCAAAACAGGTGTGAATTGCAATGAAAGAAATAAGAGGAAGAGATGTAAATTACAGTAAATGTAAAGAGAAAAAAAAAAGCAAAAAAACTGTAGGTCAAAGATGGAGATTTGCGCCGCTGGATTTGCGCAATGAAATACAATCGCACTCTTTCACTTTTGGGTGAGTTATTCTTACATAAATAAACCTTTAATTCATAAGAAAATTCCATGATTTATAAGGAACTCCTTTCACATATATTATGAACCTCGACAACTAATTAAAATTCTGACCCATGCCATTTTTTCCACTACTGTATATTTAAAATTAAATGATGGTAGGAAATCTTATGAATAAAACAACTCATTTCTGTTTCTAAGTATTTGTATTTGAACAACATTCACCGTCTTCCTCTAGCTTACGGCTGGTACAACACTTGTACCAGATTTATTTTTACCTTTCCTTACGGCGCGGTACAACAGTTGTACTAGTAACAAGTTTGAATTTCGTTCCCCCACTTGAACTTTCCAGCTGAACCCTAATTGCCTCGTAAAATCGCTTCTCTTTTGTGTCGCACCCCTTAGGGTCAGGAGATTTCGTCCAGCAGGTGTTATTATCACTTGTTGGCGCTAATGAGTCTTGTGAACCCTGCTTTGGCGGCATTTTTTTTAAAGTAACATTCCTAAGAGGTATGGAATGAATGCATAATTTCATTTGTGGGAAATACTCGTTGAAAACTTTCGTCTTTCCCTCTGTTTCTTAATTTTTTAACTTTATAATTTCCTTAATATTTTAACTTTATAATTTCCTTAATATTTTAACTTAATATAATTTTGTAACTTTAATATATGGTTATAGTTGGGCCCATCTATTTGTCTAAATATTTGAACCAAGAATTTACTTGAAAGAATTCACTAATCATTTGAACAAAAAGAATTTCTGACGGAATAGTATTATGAAAGTAATCGGCACCCTAGACAAATTGTTACTTCTTCGCTCCCATTCGTAACAAATGATGCAGAAAAACTAAATGGAACCTCGGTTTTTTTTTTTCACTCTGTCATTATATTTTACATTGAAAAGTGACAAAACACTTTGTTTTGTCTTCATGCTTACCCCTTCCCCTTTTACTGGAGGTATTGTGCATATATACTTCCCAGTCACTATGTATTAGCCTAACACAGTATTAAAACGACCTACAGTTTTTTCCAGCTTTAAATTTTAATACTTGAACTGGACATATTCCTGCTAAAAATACATTTTGGTTTTGATTTTTAAGTAAGCTGTCGGTTTTACCATTAATTTTCATAATTTATGTAATCGATTGATTTAATAATTAATCATTCATTAAAAGTTATAATTCTACTTTTAAAATATTGAAGGAGGTTGTTAAAATCTATCAAAAATAATGATTAGTAGTTCTTCTATATCAGAAGAAAAATATTAAAATCTTTATACCTTCATTTCAATCCACTGAGGCACTTAATTTATTCTAGAAATATTTGTATTGAAATGAAATAAAGTAGCTGCATAAAAAATGTCAGGAATTCTAGATTTAATTTTAAGCATTTCTGAAAGATAATCTAAATCAGCTGCTAATAAAACTTGTATTTAATAACGAATGCTGATCATTTAGAATGCCAAATATATTGTTTTAAGTTTTTTTGTTTTTTTAAAGTTTTTTGTTAACTTCTTTTCAACGTAATATTAGCGCAATGTAATCTTATGTATCGAATTCTAAGTAAACCATATCTAATCTTACTTTTAAAATTTAATTGTCTTTAATCTGGTGATTACCTACGTATTAGTAAACTTTTCTGCAGAAAAATAATTTTTCGCTATAATTGAGGTATTTATTGTCTGCAAAATTGAGCATAGTTTTCAAAAATACTACACTGTAAAGAGTAATTGAAATTCTCAGCAAAAAAAAAAAAAAAAATCACTACTATAAATCGTAAGAATTGACAATAGAATAGGAAAACGTTACTAGTAATTATATTAAAAACTGTTCAAACTATGTTAGGAATAAAAATTATATTCGATTTCTATGGGAGCAATATAATATTATAAAATCTTTTAAAGATGTTTTTAATTTACAAAACAGCAGATAATTGTTATCTGCGTGATGCACGAAGAGATGGGAATACTTTTAAAAAGAAGATATAAATAATTAGGATCTTTAATACATTATATATAAATCATTACATTTTATTAAAATTGATGAGTTAAAATTATAAAAATAAAATAAAATTCACAATGATGTGTTCAAACGTTGTCAGCTAAATTCACAGCTTCAGTAATGCTTGAGAAATTGATTTAATTTAAATATAATTGAAAATTTTTTTAATTACTGTTTAATGTACTAAACTATTCAGTAGATATCGCATTTGCAATTTATTTATTATTGCAATTTCTCCTACATAAATGCTGGAATAATTTTCAGGAAAAAAATAAAATAAAATAAAACTGAGATAAAATGCCTTCTCTAGGGTTCGGACGATCCAAAACCACAAAGAAAAGCAACCCGCTTACTAAGTAGGGGACAGATGACAGGTGGTTGAAATCGAAGAGGTTATTTTCGACAAACGTCTTTAAAAGAAGGGGAAAGCATCTTCTAGTTTCTCTCACTGAATGCCCGCATTCAAAGTAACTTTTTCGAGTTTGGGTTGCCGAAGTGTAAAGGTTAAGTACATGAATATGCATTTTACAATATATATGAAGAGAAAATAATAATAAATTTGTTTATTATTTCGAGTGACTGATTGACTGCACGAAGGAAAGGATCATTGTCTAAATTTCTAAATTATTGAAAGGCACCAATACCATAAGTCATGTTATAAGAAAGTATGTTAATGTATATTACGTTTTCTCAGAAGAATTAAAATTCTGCAATGAAAATAAAATCCACATCCTTGAAAAATGATAAATGCATTCAAGTAGAATAAAAGTAATTTTTCATTAATAGTTTAAACGTCTATAATCAAACGTCAACTATATATTCATCGAAAGGAGACAGAGATTAAAACAGACTATGAAAGTTGGATTACAAATAATATAAATTAAAAATTCAGAAAAAAATACTAAACCTCTACGAAAATAAAAATCTTTAACCAAATTTCAGCAATTATCTATCAGTTCATAGCACTGCGTTTATATATATAAAAAAACATACTAAATGGATAGATTTTTTTTTCTAAAAATGATTATTATTTATTATTTTACGGTAAGTTCTAATTTCTCAGCATATATTCTTTAAATAATGAAGTGGATAATGAAGTTTTCAACAAAGCATTTTCTCTTACATTAACACATTTAATAATAATAAATTAATTTTTATAAGACATTTAAAAAAACTGTTTATTTTGACATGAAAAAAGTAGAAGCAAAAAAGATAGAAAATATCGTGTCTAATGGCAGCGTTTATCTAGACTCACAGTACTCGATTAATGAATTTCTGAATTTAAATCATCTGCATTTTGTAGTATTGAATTAGTTTAAATTTCCTTTCAAAACTAAAATTACTAGATACTGATCAGAAAAAGAAGAAAAGGGGTTACTTTTCCAATTTATTTGACGTGTGCTTAAAAATGCAATAAAAATAATTTATTTCATAATTTTAGTTTTTTTTCTTTTTTTATTTGATAGTGTACCTTTCAAAATGAGTGAATTACCAATTTAGGGGAGAGCAAAAAACTATGTTAGAAAGCTATATCTAGGACCCTGACAAAGACAAATTCGCAAAAGAGCCATCTGCAACTACGGTGGAGAAAGAGAATCCGTTACCGCTGCGGGGAGTCAAAATCGAGTGGGTCATTTTAAACAGAAAGGGAAAGCATTTTTGAGGATTTTTTCCCCCTCATTGTGGGCCGGCAGTTAGAGGAATTTTTCAGAGTTAGTTCCCGTAACCTAAAATCTAGAAAGAAAAAGTGCAGATTTTTTTCTGCACAGAAAAAATATCCATGTATTTGTATTAATTTGTATTAATTAATTTGTATTAATATCCATGTATTTGTATTAATTAATTTGTAGAATTTATCATAAGAAAAAAATGTAATGCGACACAGTGTGATATTGTGTATGGTTGAATATTTTACATTTTAGTTGCCTAAAAAAGAATGTTTGATCTGTAAATAATTCTTACAATTAAAGAATATTACACACACCCACACGCACACACAAATACATACATACATACATATACACACAAAAAGAGACCCCGCCAAAAACGTTTGTGGTCGTCAGGTGATTATAGTTATATAAAAATGATTATAGTAATTTTTTTAAGGATTTGAAGGTGATTTTTGTCTCCCCAAGTAGCTGATATCAATTGATAGTGGTATATGAACATGATTGAATCTTCGGCATTAATGCAGAAAAAATTCTGGAACAATTCATTTAGTCTGATTCAGACTCCCAACATACAATTGCTACTTCAATTAATACCGCATCGATTAAAATGTTATGTTATTTTTAACGGCTAAAAAATAGCACAAAACTTCTACTTAATTTTTAATATCAGCTCCTTAATAATTTTAAGAGAAGTCTCCCCTCCCCATAAAAAATATAAAAAGAAATTATTGTCAATTTGAAACTGTCAACTCAAGGAAAGTGAATCATATGTCAATAATAATTAGTTGTTGTTTTTTCCATCTAATTGAAATGGGTCTTGCATTGTTGAGAAGCCTCGCAATTCCTCTACTTTCCCCATCACACGTTGAAAAACTCTTAATGAATCTTTTAAAACTGATAACTTAAAGCTAAAGAATATATTCATATATTAATGAATGAGATTAAATTAGAAAATTGCATTTGACGCATATTATATGAGCATGATTGTGCCCCCATTTAATATGACATCAATTATGTTAAACTGGGAAACTTAATAGTTCAAAATCTGAAATTAACATTGGTAGCTACAGTACATTAAAAACGAATGATATCATAAAAGAACTTCAAATCATTCGATAGCGAATTAGTAGCAAAAAGGAAAAACAGTATTTAGTTATAAAACCCACCTTAGATTTCACGTGAACTAATGTGATATCGGTATTTTTTTTAAAATAGGATATTTAATATTGAATTGAATGATATCTAAATATAAATGCAAATTATTTCATAGAAAATAAGTAACGTAAAGAAATAATATTTTAGATTGCAAATACACAAATCTTATGTGAAGCAATTAGATATTGAGTTTCTGTTATTGTTCAGCGATTCAGTGAAGTGACGTCATTTTCAGATGGCATTACTGTTTATCGTTTGGTTTCTTACTTTTAATTAACTAAGATCTTGAAATATCGCTACTTATTTATCGTTTGGTTTCTTACTTTTAATTAATTAATCTCATTCCCCTCCAAAAAAAAAAATGCGAAAATATCATTTGTTGTTTTTGAACAATTTTATATTTTAATTATTGCATTTTTGTAATACGCTACTTATGTTTATTTTTAACTACTTTTTGTATACATTATAACCGTACTTTTATGACTTTATGAATTGTAAGTGCTTTTAAAATAATCTGTAAATATGTTGTAAATACAGAATATAATTTTGAAATCAAGCTACATCATATTCATTAGATTTTACCATATATACAGCAGCATTCAGAATATTTCATTAATAGCAAATTTATGATCGAACTACTTGATTCTACCTCATCTGTCACTTCCATTTACCGCAACTGAACGTAAACGATACAATGATTGACTGCAAAAACGATTTAAGTTATTCATAATCATTGGTGCCATTAATAATCATTCGAAAATCGTTGAAACAAAAGAATAATAATTAATTATCGTAAGACCCATTTTTTTTTAATATTTCAAATGTGAAGCAATTTTATTTGTTCCTGCTTCTTGAAATCCTCAAAATCATAAATACTGGATAGGAAAAAGAAAAAAGGTGTACAAAGGACGGAGTGGTCATTTATGACCTCTATATCGTTTTTACATCTCTCTGTGAATGAGTGCGTAAACTTAATCCACTTCCTCAAATATCAGGCTTTTGTGTACTTCAGCTTTTCTTCTCACATTGTCCTTCCCGTTCGGCTCACGGAAGCGTGTCCTGCACATCAGACTGACAGTTAACACCATTCTCAAGTATATTTCATTGCAGGAAATGCCAAGTAAATTGCAGCAAGGTTTTTTAAGAAGAGTCAATTAACGGTAAACTTCAAGTAATTGGTCAAGAAAGGCATCGACTAAGAAATTTCCGCTTGCCTTTGAACATTTTTGTAGAAAATTCAAAGCCAACAATTATTTACATTAGCAAAGATATGTGATATTTTTATCAGGTGAAATTAATTATAAACTAAACTAATCTAAGAAATCTGTACTTATACCATAAAAGATGACTGATTAGTTATTTCAAATAGGACAGTTTTTTCACACGGTATAGAGGCACAGTTTATTTAATAGGATTTATGTTATTTTTATATTCACATACTGCAAATAGTAGGCAGTATAACATCTCATTTTTCAAACAAAAATTATAATAATTAAGGAACTGAGAAAAAAATTAAAAAAGTGCTTATTAATGCAGTTTTTCCATTTTTCGATTCTTTTTTAAAAACTGTTTTCCATTTTGATATCTACTTCCAAATTTAAAATTTCGCATTCTATAAAGATAATATGTTTAATGAAGTTTATAAGAGCACTTTGGGGATTTTCTCTAATAAGTCTGAAAAAAATTGAGTGTAAATGAAAAGAATTCCAAGCAGTCACGCAAGAGAATCCAAATTTATTTACATGCTTTAGAGCCGCCGTCCTGGCATAGGGGTAGTGCGTCTTTCCCGTGATCTGGGCATCCTGGGTTCGAGTCCCGGTTCGGTCATGGTTGTTCGTCATCCGTTCAATCTGTGAGATGTGTGAATTGCTCCCCCCCCTGTCAAAAGGGGCTGTGCAAGCGAATGTGATGCGTGAGTAGCAAAATCGTACTCTTGGCCTTAGTTGGGGCTACTAAAAGCAAGAGATGCTCTCTCCCGGCTTAAAATCGCTCAATTCGAATTCAGCGGGATTGTCCATGGCAAGCACCATCAGAAACAACAACAAAACGCTTTAGATCTCCATAATTTTAGAAAATACATTTTTGAAATTATACCTGTTTGCCCGTCTTTCGGACATAAATAACTCAAAAAAGTTTGGAGCTAAACATATGAAATTTGGTATAAGATCTTTGCACCAAGTTTATTGATTTGTATCAAATTTTGATAAAATTCATTCAGAGGAAATCTGTCTGCATGGCTGTACGAATATAAGTTAACACGATAAACACGATAACTCAAATGCTCAACGACTTAAATGTATCAAATTTGGTATATAATTTTGGGAATACAAGTGTAGTTCTTTGTCATTTTTATTTCATTCAGTTGGGTAAAACGTTCTAAAACGCAAATTGGATGTTCGGATATTGTTAATCGAATGCCAAAATCTAATTGCCAGAAAACTCGCCAAGGATCTCACCATAAATTGAGAATAAATGATAAATCCATGCGTAATAACATTTCAGATGCAGTGCAAGGCATTCATTGGAAGTCATTGTTGAGATTCATTATATATTGATGTATTGATTATTTAACATTAGGATATTCTAATAAGAGCTTTTCATTTCTCACTAATCCATTAACTAACTCAAAACAACAAATTGCAATATTCATTCTAGTTTTCTTAATATGAAAAATTTTGACATGCATTCAAAACTAAAGGAACTAGTTGAAAAAAATTAAATGAATATTAGAGTTTGTGTATATCTAAATATTTAGACTACTCCGGTTAAAAATAAATATTTCAAGCATTTACGAAGAACTATTTCTAGAAAAACAGGAATTTATATTTTCGTGTACGATAATCAATTTTGGAATAATGAGCAAATCCTTTTGAATTGTATATGAGCGTAACTTAATTGCATATGGATTTTAGGTCTGAATTGTATTTCAATTAATTCAGATTTAACTTGTTCTTGTAGCCAATTGCAAAAAAAAAAAAAAAAAAAAAAAAAAAACTATAAAATTAAAAAAATTACTAGCCACTTATAAAATGCGTTTGATTTTTCCTGTTTTGTTTAATTCCTCCTTTCATTGTAGTTGCCAACATCAAACAAATAAAAGTAATAATAATTAATCTACATTTCTGATGATACCTTTGTTCTTAGAAAGATCTTTTCCTTTTTTAGGTACCAATTCTTACCTTTTGATTAGGTAAGGATTTTGTAACACTTTTATCAGATTAGAAGCAGCATGCCTAAGCTTTTAGATATTCTCCTTCGAATGCTGAAATTCTAAATTCATTCTCAAAATGCCGGAAGATACATCGACGGGAATAGATAAATCTAATAATTCGTGAATAGTTCATGTACGTGATAGTATTCTTTTTTAATTTACTTCTACGACCTAGAAAGCAATCTTTTAGACCTAGCGATCGTTTCCAGCCGGTTCTCACCGGTTTAGTTCCCTAACTTCCTCATGAAAGGTACTTAAGTATTGTAATTAGGTGAGTGGACAGTTGAAACAATTATTCCAATCAGAGGAACTGGATTTTTTATAGAACTTTTATCACATTCTTTACGTTAATATCAGAGGTGATTGTTAACCTGTTTGAAAAATCGTAAAATCTGCTTTGGTGTAAAAATCTGACCTGATTTCAGACAATTCGTTATAATAATTTGATATACCTACATAATATATTTATAATTATATATTTTTAATCAGTTTCATTGATGAGATAAAAATTAAAATTTATTAAAAACTAGGCAGAGTTCAGCAAAAAATGTTCTTCCATCATGTGCATACCATTCATTTAATTATGTGAACTAACATTAAAATGTATACCTTATAATTTTTGAAAGCGTGGAGCGTTCATTTTTTTAAAAGACAAAAGAAAGGAAGAAAGAAAAGATAAGAAAACATTGATCTAAAGAGCCATGCTAATATTTCAACTAAATTTTGAAAGTGAATTTAAATACTAACAACAATTTTATAACTAACAATTAAAAACCACTAAATTTAGACTTTTTAGTTCAACTGTTAAACAGGATTAAGCAAAATTATTCTCGAAAGGTATAAATTAAATTCAGTTTATGTTCTCGTTAATTGGCACAAATATTATTTTAATTAATAAATTAATAACCATTATGCAGCAAACAATATGGTTTCAAGATATACGGGATTGGCTTTCATTATAACATTGAAAAATGTTATTAAAAACCTATTTAAATTTTTTTTGAGAAAATTGATGAAACTAGTAGTATAATATTATACTTGTTCCCATTACAAAGATAATTGTTAAATTTTAAAGTATGTCAAAATCATTTCATAATATTTCAAAATTCTATCAAAAATTTCAAACTAGCGGAAATGGTTCCTCCCCCCCTTATAAAGGTATTACTCCTCTTCCTATGCATAAAAATTGAGAACTTTGTATCAGACCGAAACGCCACACAAAGCTACAAATTTAGAAATAAGAGTCATCTCATATGTTGTTGGTAAGGTATGAGAATTAAGATTGTTTTTTCTTCTCAATCGCTTGGAAACTATCCACTTTGAATTTTCTGAGGTAGACACATGCTATGTAATGTGAATTCCTCCTCTAAATTTTCAAACATTTCATAATGTAGAGCAATTAATACTGTGTTCATGAAATAATCAGTCTTAGTCTTACAGTTACCATTTAATCGATAAATTTATTTAAACAAAAAAATGCATCCTAGAACAATTAATGTGTAAGTTGTTTAACTTATTATAATTAAAAATAATTTATGTTATTAATTTTACTTTAATAATATACGACCAAGAGATTCAGCAAATGCAAGTCTTAAAGTGCCATTTCATATTCGGTTCAAATTTTTAAAATGAAGATGATCTGTAATAATAATTTAGAAGAATATGGGTTTGCGTGTGTGCTTGCGTGGGAGCATTTGTTTTAGCATTCTACTTGCCAGACCGTTTCATATAGAACTACAAAATTTCAAATTAAAAATTAGCAATATTTTGGTTTTTTTCGCTATAATTATCAAAATTGTTTAAGTGCAAAAATGATCTTTACAACATCTTAAAAATTCAAATCGTTAACTTTTCAATGACATATTTTATTTTGCTCGATAATTTAATTTTAAATTTTAATTCATTTCTAAAAACTATTTTAAGCATGCTTTTTCATTCTAATATTTATCAGCACGTTAAACTTGCATGAAATAAGTTTGGGAAATGCTTTGTACTTTGGATAGAACGTTATAAAGCTTCCAAAACAGCATGCATTATATTACTATCAAAGTTTAAATCTTAAAAATATTTTTGCTGAATAAGCCATAAATGCCAAGTTACATAAAATATTTAATTGAAAATTTTAGCGATCGTTAATCTCGTGAAGCAGCTGGTCGCCAAAGGCAGCTCGTTCATATTAAAGTATTACAAGACAGATGCATAAAAGTATGTTCACATTCTATAATAATTGACTGCAATACGCTGAAATATTATAGTCGATAGAAAAATAGTTAATAAAAAGTAATCGAGAGCTATTAAAAAGTGCTTTGAATGTAAAGCTCTTCTTTATTCAAATTGGCTGAGGATTTAATGAAAATAAAATAAGAATTTGTTTGGCATATCATTTCCATTTTCCATCATGATTATTTTTTAATTCTTTCATGTGCGAAATATATAGAGTAAAGTAAATGTCACTAAATTATTCGACTCAAGAATTTGAAAAATCTCCAAAATGCTATATCTCTAAAATGCGAAAAAAAATAAAATATTTTTATAATTATCTTTTTCCACCTGTATGTGAACATGATTACTTAGAAAGGAGCTAGAGGGATAAAACATGGAAAAAGCTTTTTAACCAAAAATTGTCCATATAAATCGAATTTGTCGAAAGGAACTCTACTTGCCTATTCGTTCATGTGTGTATGAAAACGAATTCAAAAATGTCATTGACTATATAAAAAAAATAGACATTATGCTAGAATTGTGAACATGTATGAAAATTTTGATTAGGTATAAAAATAGACGGAATGAGAGTTCTACGACTTACTAATCAAAAATATCATGAACCGCATTAGTGAAATTCAATTATCGTATTAATAATTCATATGTGGTCTCGATGTCAAAACTTTAGATCTATGAGAAATATTGGATCCGATTTCTCAACGTGGAAATAACAATATCCACATTCTATTTTTTTAAGTACAGAAACACGAAACTTGTCATATTGAGAAAGTATTGGAGCCAAACACCTACCTACGGTTCATGCAACTACTGATATTGACCTCTTCCTTTATCATTTCTTGTTAAAATAAATTAAATAATTAATCAGTCTTTTAAATTTTAGCATAATTTAATATATATAATTTACCATTATTAATAAACTATCATAGTATTTGATATCTTTAACAATATAAAAGTAAAAACAGGAAGATTTTAAAGACAAAGAAAATTAGAATCGTCATTCAAAATCTATCTTTCATCAAAAGCAGTTAAAAAAATATATCTGTCGTCCTCATTAAGACTTGCATCTGACCAAGTAATATTATTCTGTTGTTTGTGACGTAAGGAATAATACTTTTACACTATGTTAATCAATTGGAAAATATCTCATAAAAATTATAAATTTTTGCTTGATTGAAAGTAAGCATCGTCCTGATATCCATATTAGTCATTAAATTTTATGAAAAAAAATGAGTGAAAATTTCTTAATCACCAGGTTTCTATCAATAAATGTGTTTCACATTGTTAGAGAGCGACGCGATTTTTAATTTTTGTATGACAAAAGAAAAGCAACTGATTGAATTCAATTGAATCATTTCATAAAAGAAAATGGGTCTAAGGGTATGAAATAAAGAATTAAAGATTTTATGAAGTTCTTATGAAATTCGTTAAATGTTAATAGTTTAAGGCGTTTTATAGTGCCATTATTCTAGGCAAACCACAGCATGCTACTTGTTTGTCTAACAGTGAACATATTTTGGAAATACAAGTATTTGTGTAGTTAATTAATCCACTTAAATAATAATTTTTATTTTCTTCAGAGCATTTCTCTTATTTAATTAAACATCTTTAGGAAAAAATACCTTTTAAAACTCGAAAAGAGTCCAAATTAACCTAGAAAAGTACCCAAGTCATTTTATATAATCCAGGTCGCTGCTATTCGCCCTTTCGGAATGGTTCTTTCTGCAATGTTTGCTTCTTATTTACTGCTTAGACAGATGAATTTAGATTTTTATTCTGATTTCTATAAGATTATAATTATTTAATAATTATAATCTGATTGAATATACACCATCTATATAGCACATTGTGGAGTTCATGTTTGGCATGCAAAAATTTGCCTTTTTATTGTTTAATTTTGTATTTTTCTCTAAATTGACCACATCTTCATGTATTTTTGGAAAAAAAGCAAAAACAAAAACAAGTAATTGTATATAAAAATAATTAAGTCAATTCCTACTTAAGTCAACAATTTTTTTAAAATTTTATTTTAGTTACTTTTTATTAAATAATTACAATTAATATATATATGTATATGCATATGACAGAATTACAATATTAAGTGGCAAATTTTTTTAATTGAATTCCTTCTTATTTTCTTATATATATATATATTATATTATTTATGATCGGGTGTCGTGTCAGTAATCTCAGAGCTTGGAGACGGATTTGGTGACAAAATAGAAATTACTGAACAAATTTAATTAATTAGTTAATATTTGAAAAAAACAACTGTATTAACATTAAGTGTCATCCACTACAAGTTTTAAAAAATGTATTTGAACTTGAGGGATGAATAAAAAGTACTTTATTAACGATTGAAAATTTGAACAAGATTTTATATATATATATATATATATATATAGGGAGAGTGTGAAGTATTTTACATAAATATAACGATCTTCATTAAATGAAAAGATTTTGGTTTAAACAATTTTTGCTTTATTTCTTTTTGATTCGGTTGTTTAATCCAATAACTTATAACTCGGAAATATATGTTATTTAAATATAAGCACTAAAAAAAAGTTGTGTTTTAAGTTTGAAGTACAATTAAATGAGGTTAGTAGTATTGGAATGATTTGTAAGGGGATAATAGTGGCAACAACAGTTCTTGAAATGCCCTATGAAAAGCTATCAATTAATAATGCTGATTTTCCATGTTATGTTAGTTAAAAAAAAACAGTTTCCAGAATAGAAGCATTATTACAAATTTAAACTTTTCTGTTTATCATTGTTGATTTAATTTCAATGTTGTTGCATTTAAAAAAAAAAAAACTGTGATAAAGATAAATTATTTGTTAACTTTTCATTTTACATATGAAATATTGAACTACACATTTCATAAAAAGAAAGAGCCTACTGAAACAGAAGTATATCAATATTTTGCTAACTGATCATTTGAATCTGTTAAAATCTGTAGGAGATGTTAGCTGAATTCAAATTTAATTTTCTTCTAGATATACTATTTATCAAACCATAACCCAAATCTACTGCTAAAAAATAAAGCAGAATAAAAAATGATTTTTATCTTAATATATGTAGTAAAATAATATGTGTAGTAAATTACCTCAAAATATTCTTTAGAAGTTTAAATTTTTTTTTCAAAGATCATCCTTATAAGTAAAATAAGTCATTAAAAATCATGAAGAATGAAGGTCTGATAATACACACTTCAACACTATACATCTATACTGATTAAATATGCTTTTATTTCATATTTCAAATAATATAATTATTTCAAATATCAGAAGAATTCAGGTCTGTTTTAAAGCTTTAAGAGACCCTGAGATAATGCAAATCTCAAAGCACCTTTTTTCTCACCCAATTTTTTATCGATTTTGATTCAATTTTTATTCAACAGCTTTAAGTAGCAAATTTTGAAAAAACTGCAGGTGCGGGTCCCTTTCTGAAAAGACAATTTCAATATTTCACATATAAAAAAAGTGCACAGTTAAAATATAAAATTAACTTTAAGCAAAATATTAAAAATAAAAGACAACTTCCTTTAACACACTTTAAATAATACTGTAAAAGGAGTGGACATTTTTCTAAAACTGAAAAACTCCAAATTTTTTAGAAATATAAAATCGCATAATGAATAACTTGTAAATGTAATTAGGAATATTACTAGAATAAAGTTTCAAAATTAATTTAACCAATATTTGATTTTGACTTGAATAAATATGATTGCACGGCTCTCTGTCATTAAATGAAAGTATAAAACTAAATTACTTTCTAAAACTGCTAAAATTTTTCAAGAGCTGAGGAGCTCCTTGGCAGTTGCCAACTTTGCTTATTTAATAATCCTGCCCTTTTTCTCCCCCTTGGTTAGAATTATTTAAATAATCTCTTTGGATTGTTGACATTACTGTTCCCGTATTGTAGATTCAAATCTCTTGGGAATTTAATTATATGTATTAGAAATGGCTTTAAGGGTTCGTTTCGCACCTTAAGGGCCCATTGATTCAAAATTTTTTCCCGTGAAAACAATGCGCCTGCTGCAGATATTTTGCAAGGGAAAAAGTCTGGTTTTCTCACAATGTGCCCATAGTTTTCAAAAGTCCACTCGAGATCAATATAAGATTTCAAAAGCAAATGAATTCAGAAAATTAGTTCCTTTATTAAAAGAAATAAAGTTATGAATAAAAGTTATTAAAAGAAATAAACTCAAACTTCTGTTATTGCATTTCAGGAAAAAAACGCTTGCTGTAGCATTAAATAAGCTTTTAAAGATGTTTTTTTTTATTTCTTCATAATGATATGAGAGAACATTCACTTCTATTTTTGTAATTTACTTATAACTATAATATGCTTTAAATTTAACGGGTATCTCTAAATTTTTCATTCAAAATTATTCAAAAATTAAAGTGTAGAATATTCAGACTTTAATCTAGAATTTTTTAAAAAAATTTCTAAAATTTTTCTTCCAAGAATAAAAGTGAATGTATATATATGCATCTATCAGTCTGTTTTATAAGATAGACCACTGTTACGTAAAAGTAAATGTAGTACAAATTCATTTGGAGAAAAGAAATATACAATTCAGTGTAACTAAAAATATCAACACAAAAAATGTTGTCTCTAACGTAGATTATCTTTAAAAAATTAATCAATTTTATTGGTTTATCCGTCTTTATGTTGCGCGTTTTTATTCTGTTAAAAAAATATATTTATACATCTTAGATAGCATATGTTTTATAGTCAAGATTTTTCGTTTATATTTATGTATGAAAAGATAAAGTTTTCATGTAAACGTAAATATTAGATATATATTTTTATAACTATATTAGGTTTGTTAAGCTATTTATTTCACGCGTATATGAATTATTTATTTGATCACCGGATATTTAAAAGCTTTGAACAGATTTAATTTCAAATAGTAAGAAATTTATCATCTGTTAAAGTCTCTTATTGACTTATGTGTTATTAATTAGCTGAAATGAACTATTTAAAACAGTTGAAATCGTCTATGATGGTAGTAGTTAAGTTCAGATGCATTTTTTTTAGAATAGAATTTCACTATTTTAAATTTCTTTTTAAAGTTTATTAATTTTCATCTGAGAACTATATTTGGCGTACTTTTACTGTGAATGAATGTGTGTACAGAGAGTTTATATGATTTGCAAACGTTTTTGATATATTTAGTAGTATATCTTAAACTTGCCATCTTTGGTGCCCAGTTAGTCAGCTGTGATTAATATTTGATGAAAATTTCAATTGTTTCCACAATAAATCATTCCTAAGCTTCAGATTTTAATATATTACATTATTTCAAAAGCCTTCACTGTTTTTATCTTCATTGTGCTTTATACTCGTTCAATTTTATGTTTTTATATCTATTTTTTATGCACTTAATATTCATTCTTTCAATTATATCACAAGGAAAAGCAACAACATTTTAAAATGGAGACATTACAAAATTTCCAACATTGCTTCATTCTGAAGTTAAATATTATTCATAAATACAGAAAATATCCAGAAATGTATTTCAAGCTTACTTTATATTGAAACCTCCTCATCATGGAAAAATAAACCTCATCTTTATATCCTGATCATAGCGACAGAAATAAATACTCGTAACAACAAGACAAAAAACAAGCTGAGATATCGGTTTTGAGTTTTTTTTTTCAACAATGAAATATACTAAGTTTAAAATATTTCAGAAACTGTAAAAACTGTTTTCCTACTGTAAGAGTTTAGAAAATTATCGCAAAAAATTCAATATTCTATTGAAATTTGATTAATTAAAATTTAAAAAAATCGCTCGGAAAATCTCTTTTTTTATTCTACAAATTATATAAGTTTTTCCTTATGTTTAAAATCAAAATTTAGTTATAATACAATTACATTTTCTCGCCAAATATTAAAGCCAACAGAAAACATGTTTTTTAGCAAACCTAGACTAATTACTTCTTACTCCCTTTTTTTCAAAGAGTTACGCGTGATTTATTGGACTTTTTGACCCGTACGGATGAGTCCCACTACCCGTTAGGCTGAAAAGCTAGCCGGGACATATGCCTTGCACCCCAGGGCCCTCGGTCAAGAAAACGTATATGTACACTGTAGGCCTTGGCCCCCAGCGGGAGCCGTGCCACTGAGTTTAGTTTAGTTAATTATACAATTAGAAATACCATTAGCCATTTACGAATTTGAGATTCTCTATCAGAAATTGCTTCTGTGTGGGTATAATTTACTACTTAATATCGAACCAATTTCAGTCGGTTTTAGAAGAGATCAAATAGTGATACACTGATAGATCATTTTTTTAAATGCTGAGCATTTGAAAAAACAACATTTTATCACTTATGTGAATATAGTTGTATCTTAGTATACCATTTTGGAGTTGCTTCATGATTTCAAAATGACTCTTATTTATAACAACATACATGACTTATTTTATTTTTAACTATTTCGTTAAGTCCGCAACAAACATTATAATTTTTTCAATGATCCCAAAAATAAGGTTTAATATTTAGATAAGCTTTTGAACATTTTAATAATTCTTCCTTTAGCACAAATTCGTATCAAGATTTATTTCTTTTATTTCTTTCTGCTATAATTTGCTCATGACAAATATTTTAATTTTTTTTCTTTAATAATTTTGTGTAAGTAAACTATTTAAATTTTTATAATAAAAAGTTTTGTATTGAAATTTCATTATATTAAGTAATGGATTCAAGTTCTGTTAGGATGTTATAGCCATATTTATTTTGGCTTTAACAACCAAAATTAGTTTTGAAATTAATGTTGGTTTAAACATTAATTTATACCTATTACCTTCCTTTAATTTAATTATCATTTTAATTCCTTTTCTTATTAGTTATCACTGTCTTCATTAAATAATTGGAAGCATGTAATATAGACAAGATTTTCTTTTCAGCCTTCCTAAACTTTTTATGATTTTCGATTTTTTCATTCATCATCATTTATTAATCTTAAATACCAAACTATTTCCCATAAGAATAAAATAACCCCCCTCCCCCAAAAAATGGAGTATTTTATCTTAAAAACAGTGGGAAAAAAAAGAATGAAAATATTAATTATCGTATATGGAGGGAAAAAAACCCTCTCTCCACAGCAAAATAATACTTTTAAAAATGCATTTTTAAAGCTTTGTGGGAAGAAGACAGTCTTATTCATTTTAATTTTTAGGCCAAGTAGGCTTTCTCTCCCTTTTCTCTAGGTACCAGGAGTTTTTTCGCAGCTTCCACTCAAACTTCCTGCAGCCGCGAGTCACATATAATAGTACACGCATACTAATCGTCAGGGAATAAATCATCAAGATTTTTTTTTACTAAATTCAAAATGGGTTAGTAGTATCATTAGAAATCCTGAAGTCCCCTTTCGGTACTTCGGTTCGAAAAACCGGTTGAAAATTCTTGGATATTAATGGAGGGAAAAAACCTTTCACTTTCATTGGTTCGACTTCAAGCAAATGATAATTTGCACCCGGTTAACTACTAAACTGATTTCATGACATCTTTAGGCGCCTTTTAAATTAAAAAATATAGACAAAATATACCTCGTGATTTACGATTTTCCCACATTTCTATTATATACCACAGGAAAAAAAAATGTTTCTAGGATTTGTCCTTGATTTAGTTTCATATTCATTTCATGTCCTGGTTGTATTAATTAGAAGATATCTTACTGAGCAAAAGAGGAACTACATTTTAGTGAAACAATATTCCTTCCCAAAACTTATTGCATTCAGTGTGTTTTTAAACGGATATCTGGGAATAATAAATAAAAAAAAATCAAGATTTTGTTATTTGCTTTCAATATTTATTCAGTATAAAGCCTGAAACATTAAGTCATTGATTACGGCTATCTTATAATGGTTGAATATTTGTTTCTAATTATGCGCCTGTCTTACTCTATAAACTTCTTTCTCATTTGTTCGTTTTATTCTTTCCTATATGCATTGAAATTCGTATCGTAAACCAGATTGTAATAGTATATATTTTTTTCTTTTAGGAAAAATTATAAAATTTCGCCCTATTCCGTTGACTTATTTAACCAGAGTGTAGTGGTTACTTTGAAAACGATCTCGCATACTCACTAATAAAGATGTTATCACTCTTCTACCCATAAAATTTGTTGATCATGAGTAAGGCAGAGACCGCTTTACATGGCACTGGTGTGAAATAGTTACAAAGTATTAATCTTTGCTGCGAATTTAGCATTTTTTCTTAATCTATCATATAATCATTGGCCAGTTTTTGTTGTTAAAGTTTAAGAAAAGTGAATTCATATTTTAGACGCATTTAATAGAATGAACTAATAGTATCCGAATGGTTAATAGTAACCGAAAATTGAATTTGTGTTGATGATTATTTTTTCAAATCGATTGAAACGCAAATTTGACCACAGCTACACTTATAGTCACAACGAAAATTAGATTAAAATCACGGTGATTATAAAGGAATAATAATAAAACTAAATAGTAGTTAACTTACCTTAGTAGAGCAGGTTTATGAAAATCACTATTTTTTAGAAAAATAATGAAAAGTAATTATTTACTTCAATTTCAAAAATACACATAATTTGTTTTAAAAGAGGAATTATTTGCCTCTTTCACATTAAGGTTTCTATGTTGGAAGTACATAATATGCTCATTGCTAAAAAATAACACCAATATACGACAGATATTAAGTTGACAACAGATCAATGTTGTAATTTTTTTCACGAAATTTATCAAATGGAATTGATATTGAAACAATCTAATGAACGCTTCCTCTTTTGTATTAAACAGTACCGACAGGATTTGTTGTGGCCGACTGCTGTTTTCATCACAACACGTCCATAATACCGGTCGATTCATAGAATTGACCTTCTTATTGATGGTTGTTACTCAGCCACGAAGTGATCAATTTCTGATTCAATTTGTAAATCATCTTCTAATTAAATTTGTAAACTTCCTTATACCTGAAAGGCATTAAATGTGATCTAATAATTATCTAATGTCGCAAAGTAAGATTCGATTTTAATAAAAAAAGATAACTAGCGTTTCGGCCAATTTATAAACGACTAATTACAGTATTTTTGGAATCTATGTAAACAAAACAAAAAATCGAATAAATGTATCCTATTTTTATGAATATAAATAACTCTAACGTCAGTTTATCTGCATACCATGTTTCTTTTTGCAAAATATAATTATTTTAACCGGATATGTATTTCACAGTTTCTGTAACTTGTTTTTATAAACAGAGTCGATAGACCATGCGAAAATTTCACATTAATTACGCTTCTTAGGTGAAATTTTCTGAAATTGTTTTAAGTAGGAAAAAGTTGACTGAAAAAAAACAACAATTACTTTTATTTACTCTGGACTTATTTCGCACATTAGAGATTTTCTTTCCCTAATGTTAGATAATGATAGCGTATTTCTTCCAATTTCTTGTAATTTTGGCTTATTTTCACATTTTTGCATCTGAAAATGTGACAGAAAATATTATCTTGTCTATTTAATTGTTATTTAAAAAAATTAAGATGAAATTAAGTCGACGGTTCTTAAATTTCAAATATTTGAAACTCAGTTTTTCACATCAGTTTTAATTTCGCTCTTGTCCAGCTGTTAAGGAGGCCAGTTGGCGTTTGGGAAAGAGCAGAGGGGAGAATGTCTGTTCCAATGACGTTGTCATTGTCTAAACGCATATTAAAAATGCACAAGGTCAAAGAAAACAATTATCTCTGAACTTCCATAATTAACGATGATTACTTTTGAATTAGAGTTTCCATATCTAATTTGTTGAGTAGTATTTGCAAATAAGAAAAAACTGCAATTATCATTGATAACCATTATTCCATCAATAGAAATAACTACTCTCAAACAAGCTCAGCCTGCTCTGTTCATAATCAAAATACAAATCGTCTTACGCGGCGAGTTCTCTTCTCTTTCCTTCCACCGACTGAGTCAACCGCTCAATAATATTACTGCAGTGCCTTTGGCGTAATTCAGATAGATATGAAATAATTTTGCAACAAAAATAATAGAAGTCCCTCTATATTTTATTTCACAGACTTATATAAACTTCTACCATAAACATCCAAAAAATAGTTATTTCGAATTTGAGTTTGTATATTTTATTTTGAGAACGTTTGTTTCTTATGCTTTTGTTAGACCTTTTTTTTAATTACTTTCTTTGTTTAGAATATTTCTACTTCAATTATAAATGTTCCTAAACTCTTAATCACCGAAACACACACACATATTCTCTCTCTCTCTCTCACACACACACACACACATACTCTCTCTCTCTCTCTCACACACACACACACACAGCGTAATAATATTAAAACATTTATAATTATACATTTATCTGTAATGCACATAGACTACGTCATCCATCAAACTAAACAAAATATCAGAAACTGATTTAACATAAACTTTATCTATCTAGCTCTATTTATTTATCTATCTGCCTCTCTTTGTTATAGTTATCGTGTTAGTTCATAACCAAACAGTCAAATATACAGACTTCCTCTGAATGGATTTTGCACAAAATGTGACAGAAATCTACAAATTTGGTGTAAAGACCGTATATTAAATTTCATCCGTCCAGCTCTAAGCGTTTTTGACTTATCTTTGTCACAGACTACCTTCACCTCCAGGATAGTGTTATCTCTCATAGTGTTGCAGCTTTTTGTATTTCCGATATTTAAAAAAATATATATCTCAAAATGATAAGGAAATAAAGCTTTTTTTAAACATTCAGAATGCTGAATATTTACCAATTATATAAAAAAATCTATTTGCTCATCACTATTATTCCGACAAAAAAATACGATTACACTAATTTTACCTTTTATTTTTTTTCACTGATTAGAATTTATTTATCAACAAATGATTTAAGATAACGCTTTTACTATGATAATAGTAACACGTTTTTTCGAAGGATGCCAAAATTATACATAAGAACTGATTTTTGCAGAATTGTTGCCTTTAGAAAAACATTTTCATTACACCGTTATTAAAAAATTATTATTATTATTATATTGTGGAATGGAGTTCTTTCAATATGCATAATCATCATTACTGCCTGTAAACATTTTCAACAATAAAAGCAGAAGGTATGACAATAGTGAATCCTGTAAAGATAGCTCGAAAGGTGTAATAAACAAACAGAAATGCCATTTAAAAAGCAGAACTGCCCAGCTTTTAATTTCGCAATAAATGTAGAAACCATTATACCCATTTCCACTTCTTTAATGGAACTTTGGGAGAGAAAGAAAACGTCATGATATAAAAAAAAAGACAAACAGAACTTCCTTATAGATTTTTATGACATTTCACAAAAGAATTATTTATCTTTTAATACTCTTTGGCGGAACATTTTCTCGCTCTACATCACTGAATTCTTGAGAATTTCTGAAAATTAATTAAATTTTTAAAAATGAGAGTTTTATGCATATTTTCAAATTCGGGGTTCACTTGAAATAGTGTGTTTTTAAACAAGAAAAATTTCGCAAAACGCAGTGCTTATTCATTCTTATATAAAATATTTTTTAATTAAAAATATACCTGCTTTGGTAACCGAATTCTCAAAGTAAATAGACATTTCGTTTAGATATCTGAAATATCTGATTTTGATAATAATGTGCATTTAATAGAAATATTGAAATGAAATATTTAAATTTGAATAGGATAAAAAATATGAAATTTGAATATAATAAAACTTTAAAATAACTTTACATTTTTCAAGATATTAGAATTAAAAAAGATAAGAGAAGGCCACGAAATTACTTTTTACAAAATAGAGCCTTTTGGTTCAATTATTATACTTACTGACATAAAAAAACAACAACATGTAAATGAATTTCAGTTGTTTTGATAATTTTCATAATTATTTTTTTAGAAAAGTAAAGACATAATTTTTATGAAAAAAAAAAAAATACAAAGATTTCACAGCTTTCAAGTAAATATAAATAGTTGAACCTTAAAACTAAAAGCTTAGTATAATTCTAAAAATTCTTGAATAAAGGAAAACGTTGACTGTTCTAATTACTTGTATTATAAGTAATATTTAATTGTGATAAATCAAATAATTTTCTTTTAGATTTTAGTGTTTATATAATGCTATTTTATGTATCATAAAATATCTGTGCATAATTTAAATTTTTTTTAAATTTTTTAATGGAGATAGAATACACAAAAAAAGAGATCATTTAGGTTGGCAATCAAAACTCAATCAAAAAGAATGAGATAGTGCAATCGACCTGTATACGCATTCTTCGCCACGTTTCCCCATTTGCTGAATTTGTTTTCTCATTAAAATGTAACTTAATATCAGTCAGATAAAATAAATATAACTGAGAATTTTCATGGACTCTTTTAAAAAAAAGCGACAATTTTCAAAAAGAAGAAGGAAAAAAAAAAAAAAAAAAAACCCATTGCACTTTAAATTTTTTTCGCATCTATTTTTTGAATTTAAATTGTATAAACAAAAAAGTGCCTCTATATTATTATTAAAAATGATCAAGTACGTCTTGTCACAATATTAGTGCCACTAAATCTTCACGATATTTTTCAAAAGTGTAATACTATCCATATTCCATGTAATATTAATCTTTCCAAAATTTCATGATACTTGAAGGAAAAAAATTAATTGAAAAAATCGTCTCTACAATAATTTTGACATATCCGTTTATGCCGATTTTTCAAGAGCTATTGAAGGAAGAATCAGAAAGTGAGTCGTTTCTATTCTATTCAAAGAAATTAAAATAAAATTTTAACACTTATATTTAATCTAGGAGAATCTAAATTTATTCATCTTAACATTAAATGGAAAAAAAATGTCTTTTTTTTCGCAGCAACTCTAATTATTTGAAATGTTAACAATAAATATTTTAAATTATGAATTATTTGCTTTATAATTATTTTTAAAATTTATAACGTATTACCGATATAAAGAAGGATCCAAAAGCTTATTAAAATTAATTACTTTTAATTGTGAAATTTAGAAAAGCGGAAGTGAAAATAAATTTTTGTTAATTCACTTACATGTCTCAAAATGCATTAAGCATGTAAAAAAGTGCAGCTAAATTTCCTTCCTTATCCTCAATTTGACTGGCTCATAAAGATCAACTCATATAACCACAGTTTATAGGCACAAAGAATTGTAATAATTGGCATAGTTTTTCTAGTAATTGAAATTAATCGTTTTTTTTTTCCTGAAAAAGCAGTTCTTTCCGTTCTTTGTAGGACATCTAGTCAGACAAGTCTCATTATCTTTGTAAGAAGAAACACCTGTTGCATTTTTAGAGTAGTAATTGTTTTCTGTTAATGTCGGAGCTAAATAGAAATAGCATTAAAGATGCTTCCGAATGCGGTTCTTCCTTTTTCCCCTACTCATTCAAACTATGTAATAAATTCTAAACTCTTGAAATTAATCACACATGATATATCCATATCGCATTCTTAAACTAATACTTCGATTTACTTTCTCATTTTTTTAACTTGGAAAAATTTTGGATGAACAACATTATTCCGTAATTTAATTGACCGTGTAATAATAATTCGGTATGTGAAGAATTTGAGTTATCATTATTTTTGATATGAAATGTTTACCAAATACATACAATATAACTAAAACATACAGGTTATTGCAAAAAATATTATAGTTTAATAATTATTAGCTGCCTTTGGCAACCACCTTATTCGCCCAGGTTTTTGACTATTTAAACTATTATCGTTGTGTAATAATTAAGGCATAGCGATTACTTAAGTAGCGAGTGTTAAACCATTTTAATGTTTATGAAATTTACTGCTTGGCGCCAATTTCTTTTACAACTTAAATGGAATGTACAAATTTAATGAATTTAACTCTAGGATGCGTGGCTTTTCATTTTTTTACAAGAAAAATACATGCATCTTGAATAGCTGCATATAATTAGGAAAATTATTTTAAAAAATTAGTTCATTTTTTTCTGGTGAAATTTTAACAAAACAATTGAAATGTGCCTAATGGCTACATTGTGAATTAAGCAATATCCCAGGAACATAAATCACGTTATAACAACTCTGCAATAAAAATTAAAGTCCATTTTTACCAATATATTTTTTTACAATGGAAATAAAATATTTTGATAGTATTTTTAATCGTAGACATACAACAAACACTTTGGTGTTTTTCTAAGTGTCCAGTTTAAATCTTATTCTCGTTCCGCTCTTGTCATATATCGGTGTTTTCTGCAAATGTTTATCAAAACGCATTTAAAAGCAGTATTTCCAACCACTCATTGTTTCCCTTTGAAACAGTCAAGTAAAGCTTATAAATGGAAATAAAAATGTGCATCCAAATAGCTACATGATACATTGAAAGGTTAATGCAATACCAATCCTCTACAGAGCATTTCTAATAACATTTTGCAACTCTCCAATACAGCTGAGCATAACCACGCTCAGCTGTAAAAAAACATTCAATGAAGCAATTTGAAACTTTCGTATAGCGATTTATTTACAGTTTAATTGTTTCCATTCAGCAATAAATAATAAAAACGATTTCTGTGTCATATACGTAAGTGTTTATATTTTCTTAAAATTTCATGTTGTTTTCTGGAAAAAAAGCAAACTTAAAAATTTTGTATAAAATTATCTATATTTTTATCTTTAAACTTTTGGTAGGGTGATATCTGAAATAACATTCGTTGATTAGCATATTATTCTTTACAGTTTTTCAATAAAAATTTGTTTTTGTATTTTTTCAAATGCCTCTTTTCACTAAAATAAATTTACGATCCATTTAAATTGAGAAGGCAGCCATTTTATATATCTATAAAAGAGAAGGCAGCCATTTTTTCAAATAAATTATTAAACAATTGCCATCTTGCCAAAACATTTCCCATAATGTTAAAATATTAATAAAGGAAATTATTAAATATACACTTTTGGTGGAAAAAAAACATTGTGCAAATGCATTGTAGCCGCAATAAATATTGCATAACACCTCTGTTTATTATATTATTTATTTTTAAAATGATTCTAAGCTGCCTGACAAATTCATGGGGTGTTTGCTTACAAGAATGTTTGTGTACAGAGGGATGCATTTACTCATGTGGTGGTATGGCTATGTTTGCTTATAAGAAAAAATAAATAATATCAAAAAAGGACACTACGCCAGATTTTCCTCTGTCCAGATTGAAGTCTCTGTCATTATTGTGCCAGAGACTTCAAAGAACGGGCATCTTACTCCTCATTTAGTATCAGGTCAACGATTCACGAACCCTCCCCATTTATTATAATGTTGGTTTCCTGATCCTCTTAAATGGAAATATATTGAATTCCGATTGTAATTAAGGATGTGACTTCAAGAATGTATCAAAAGTTCCAAAGGCACTGGAGATGTCACTCGATGTTTTGCATCAGGATGACCTTGAGTAAAAATTTCCTAACAAAAGTGAAATTCGGAAATCGCTTTTAGTGGACAAGTTCTGTCAAACCACTGGGTACACTCCTGATGTACTACTACTTCTGTCAACCACCGGTACTGATGATCGTCAGTGTAAGGGGTAAATGAGAACTTTTTCGACCTGGCTCTGAAGCTGGACACAGTAAGCAAAAAGAATATATTGCAATACCTGGGTCTTGATAATTTATTGCTGGACATGGTTTTTTATTGCTTACTTAAACTGATTTCATATTTCTCAGACCCTCATTTTTTCTTGTAGAATTATTGGTGATGTGCATTAGTATGTTTTTGATAGCATTTATACTTCTAATTTTCATTTAATTAGACCGCCAAATGAAAATAAAAATATATGCCTTTATAAATTTTATTACTTTAATTTAAAAAATCTGCTTTTTAATAACTTTATTAAAACCCGAATATTTAATTTAGATTTTTTTTAAAGTATTCTCATCCAGCAACATTCTATTGAAACTTGTAGCACCAACGTACATTACATCTTATCCTAAAAATGAAATTTCAAAATTCCCATCGAAAAGTAAAGATGTAAATGTACTCGCAAGAAAATTTTCTGATTTCCTTCGACTTCTATCTGTTATTTATTCAGAATAAATAAAATGTCCTACATAATTATTAAATTTTTTCAAATGAATTCAAGTGATAAATTGATTCTCCCATTTTCATGTCTTTTCTGAATCATTTAATCAGAAAATTACGAAATTTAATCAAATGCCGCTAACTTAAAGAACATGACCAAATTTTCTCATAATCACTGAAGCGGAATTTAGTGCAATTAATCAAACTCTTCAGCAAACATTTGAACAGTTTTATTAACAGAAATGTAAGTAATAAAAGTTTATTTCATCGGAAATCGTAATAAAAAAATCATAAAGGCAGAGGGAATGAAGCATGATACTTAATCAAACACTGAAATGAAATATCTTCCCAGAAAAAAAATAATATGGTACTTTGTTTTCATAAATTAAAGTGAAGGCATATCTAATTAAATTTCTTTTTGTTGCATTTTATATCCAAATTGCAGTTGTCCCAAAAATTAAGTAGGTTTGTATCCATTTTTGTGCTGATTTTAAAAGAAATTTTAAGCTGTTGCCAAGATTTAACCAATAATATTTAACTAATTATCAGAACAAAAATAAATACATTTCACTTTCGAACCCTTTAAGTTATGGCCTGCGTCATTAACACTCATTCTTCATGAGCATACATTAAATTTGAAACATTCTTAGAAATTTTTGACCAATGCTCAATTTATGAGGAATCCATCAGTCTCATGTATTTCATAGACTCACAGCTGAATAAATGACGAAAGCACTTAAAAAATGAACAATATTTCAATTAAATATACTATTTGAAAATTTCAAATATATTAGAATTTTGGATGAATAGAAGCTCGTCCTCTTTCAGTCACTGCTTGTAAAGGTAAGAATAATAAATTTGCCGATGATCAAATTTTGATTCTTATTTTCTTTGACACTATGTAAACGTAATTTTTGTCGTTGTTTTATATCAAAACTTTAAATTTTCTTATTTTTATTATAATCTAACTTTGTTCATATTTATTTAATGTGGTGTTTTGCTTATTATAAAAATATACTAGTTCATTTGCATTCTTATATGTAAGTCTATTTTAAATATATGCTATGTTTGATTACTTAAATTGATTTTCGAATACTTTTTTATAATATAGTAAGTAATCTTTTGAAAGAATGTGCTGGTAAAATCTTCATATTTGAAAGAATAACCTACATGTATGATTTAAAGTTTCTGTAGAATTTTTACAATCAATGCTTTTGGCGAATCAGGATTTTTTTGCAATAACTTGAAAACTGTTTATAAGAAAGATTCCTGTCACAGTTGTCTTCTTTTGAATTCTCACATCCTCTTCAAAAAAAAACTATTCAATTCAAATCATTTAAACAATTAACATGTTGGTAATTGTATTAACAAAAAGTAAATAAATTATTAAATTATTATTAATTGAATAACTGAATTAATTTTAATTGGTCAACTACTTTTGGCAGTCAATAATTTTGAGAAAAATATAAATAAAACGTTAGAGTGAAAGGTCGAATTCATCTTAGGTAATAATATCACATTAATTAAGTGAAACTGAGCAAACTTTATTTTTTGATAAAGCGGCTGGAACCATTGAGTTTATCGTGTGGCTGTGATGTCACACGCGGGCATTTCATTAAATAATGTAGAAAATGCATTTGTTGAGTGATTAATATATTCTCATTTTAAAACTTTTTGTCTTACTTATTATATTTTGACAATTTGATGATAAAATTGATTTGTGAAACAGAAATGACGCAAAAAATAAATGGTTTTTATTTGAAACATATCTCCTTTTTCCTTTAACATAGCAGCATTTAGAGTTTAGAGTTCTCCGCTTTCTTCCTAATAAAGATGATATTTTCACTCTCCTCATTAAAAATTATGCGTCTTCGGAAGATCGTGAGAGCTACCAATGATCAGATTTCCATTTTTAGAGTTTTATACATGAGTTTTGTGCTACGCAAAATATTGAGGAAATCCAAGTATGCATTATGAAGTGCATTTTTATCGACAATTGAAACCAAAATTTCATTCATAATTACAGTTTTATTAACAGGGTCATAAAACAAATTTCATTTATCGGAAATTTAAAATTTGGTAAGCGATCAACC
Source organism: Argiope aurantia (assembly GCA_026543865.1). Lineage (NCBI taxonomy): Eukaryota > Metazoa > Arthropoda > Arachnida > Araneae > Araneidae > Argiope > Argiope aurantia. The sequence goes on along the minus strand of JAPMOR010052380.1, from coordinate 558,038 downwards.
GTTTGAGGAATTTCATTAAAAATTTGATATGGATATATATTTTAGATTCTAAAACAATCTACTTAATTTCATCTAGGGAGTTCTTTATATTTTTTAGTTAACGTGTCTGTTTGCACTCAAGCAGACAAATTTCCTATGTATTGATTTCATTCAACATTTCATTTATCTAGCTGAAAGCGGATTTGAGTATTGGTAGACAAGCAAAATTTCAAAAAATGTGTGCTTCGGACTCTTGAAGGTTTAAAACATGCATATTCTTTAAAACTTTTACTATTGTACCGGCCCAAACGGCCCAGGAAATTTTATTCTGGTGGTCGGTTTCTGCTTCAAACGAAGGGTGCAGGATAAAAAGCAAGGACACCGTTGGTGGTAACTCGTTTTAAATCCTGCACCGCTCGTTTGAAATAGAAACCGGCCTGCTAAGTTAGAATTTGCACTGCCAGTTAGACTGGAGGTAGTGAAAAGGTTAAATTTTTGTGACGATAGTCATTTCTCATCTACCCTAGAAAGTAAAAAAAACAGGTGTTAATAGTCTGTATTCACACACTGAGTCTTATTTCATGGAAAAAAATTCTGTTACATTAATTATCTTTTATTAGCTGAGAAGCATTTGTAAGACACGACTCTGTGTAATACAATACTTCATTACAATTCACAACATGCGGTCTTTGTGATAGAAATCAGCGGGAACTCTCACAGATATTGTAGGCACTGTTTGGAGTAAAATGTTTTGTTCTCAAAATTAAAGAGAAAACGAATTGGCTTTTTCTTCTTACAAATGATTGATTTTATAAATATGTTTTTTAAACGAAGGAAAAACATCGATATGTTGGTTTTTAATTTCTGTCTCTGTTTTAAAACAAATTATAAACAATACCGGGTAACGAAGTTTTTTTTTCTTCATTGATATGCGATGTTTATCGTTGCAATAAGTACCAAATTTGCTTATAGCAATTGCTATTTACTTTATAGTTGTTGGTTAGAAAAATGCTTGAAAACAATTCAGAATGTAAAAGATTATAAGATTGATTTATAAGGACTTTGTAATCTTTCAGAAATTTAATGCCTGCAATTAATTTTGGAAATTAAATTTTTATAACAGCAAAAAAAAAATGCTCTCAAGTTAGATTAGCTCTTTGAATAATAAATGCAGCGAAAATGTAACCTTTTAAATTAAAGAATTGATAAAAAAATAAAAAAAACATCAACTGAACGGTGAATAGCAGTTTTTAAACACACTGGGGGGGGGGATACACTTCAGAGATGGGGATAAGAATCTTTCGGTACATATGCGGGGACCAAACAATATTGGTTGGTTCCCGCATCTAGGTCATACGTAAATAGTGTGAAGTTAGCTAATTTCTACCGAATATGACACATTCCTCCTACGGAAGCAGTTGTACCGTGGTCGATGATGGCCCTTAGAACTCAACAGTGCCTAATATTGTGCTATTGAGCGGGTCCGTTCATTAAGATTTTTCCGTGTGTTTTGGAATAGTCAATTTGTGATAACATTGGTAAAACACAGAAATTCGAGTAATAGATTGACTGTCTATTTGTCTTAGGTACCCAAAACTGACAATGATTAACAGCTATGAATCACATCTTTAAATACCTCTCATTTTCTGCAAAACGAGACTTTAATAATCAAATGAATTTATAAATACTTGTTGTATTCAATATTCTAATTAAATGGTACATCTATTTGGAACTTTTATAGCTGTTCCAATAAATCATAATACAAGTGGAGTTATAGAACGTTTATAAAAGTATAACAGACGCATAGATATTCGAGATTGTCTTGGTGATGTTTGTCTCTCTAATTATTTTCTATCTTGACATACATATAAACATAATTGTCAAAAATATCAGAAAACAATTCTCCGAATTAGGTACTTTTTTTAGACACGGAATAATTAAAATACCGATTTAATTGTCAACTCTTTTAAAAAAACAGAACTGTTACGGATATTCCCAATTTTTCCCCAACACTTATTATTTGAATAGCAAGATAATAAGATTTCGATAATCCACTTCCATTTTTTTTTTGTTCATAAAACCATAACTTGCGAGTTTTTTTTTTCCACACAAAAAAGATTAAGGGCTCTAAAAATCAAAAAGAGGTCAAGAATTCTCTAATTTTAGAAAAGTTACCACCTAAGATGAAATGAAGTGCGACAGTAGCCCATTGTCTTGTTTTCTTTCTCTTTTCTTTTCAGATTGAGAAAATAGAAAGCGATGCAATAAAAAGAGCGATCGGCTTTTTAAAACTTTTAACCGTTGCTTTCATTTCCTTGCAATCAAGAATTTATTTAGGAAGTTGCTGTTTTCCCTTGATGATAAAAAAAAAGATTAATACAACTGGATTCTAATTAATACAACTGAATCTGACATGTCACAATTTTTTAATATTTTTTCTTTATTAATAGTGATGAAAATATATCCGATTTTATTGCATACTGTATAGGTTGTTGATATTGTCTTTCGATTATATTTGATACTTTTGTACTGCATATAATCGATTCATTTCCCATCTGACTGAAACTGAATACTTGGTATATATCGTTTCTCACACATGTGCTGATATTATTAGGTAATTCTGATATGAATAAAATTCAAAATTAGGATTTCGATTCTTAGGGACAGATATTAATGACTGTTCCTGCGGCTATTTTGACAGCGATTTACGAATAGGTGAGAAGTGGAAATAAAAGCTTTGCTTATATAATTACTATAGAAAAATGAGACATTTTTGAGTAGCATGTGTATCATTACATGAGGAAAAGGACAGAAATGGCATGGGATGGCATATATATAGTTAAAAAATATCGCGCATGTTCTTAAAGTGTCATGGTAGGGCGACGCACAAAGTTATATCGTCCCAATAATTTGTATCAGGCAGGTACAATATCATCACACCGAAAGTGAATGATGTTGAGAAAGTTATAAATCAGAATTAACCGACTCAAAAAACCTAGTGTTCTTTTTTTTTTTTTTTTTGTCGTGTGCTTATTTTAAGTCAAATTATTGCGCAGTAGCTTCTGAGGGTAAAGACCCCTGAGCACCCGAGGGCAGAAGTCTGACTTCCAGCTCAAATGAAGATAGCACACACACACTCGCTTGCACAATCCCTTTTTACAGGGGGGCTCATTCACGCACCTCACAGGGAGAACACAAGGAAGAGAACAACCATGCCCGAAGCAGGACTCGAACCCGGGACGTCTAGATCACGTGGAAGACTCGCTACCCCTAGGCCAGGACGGACGCCGGCCCTAGTACTTTTAGTCAGAATAATTTCGTATATATCATATTTATGTGTTACCCAACTCTACTTGCAAGTGATAGAGATGCTTTTTTTTATAAAAATATTTCATCTCCATTTGGACTTATACCACTGCTATACCATTAACTCTTAGAAAATCAGATTATCTCCAAGGGAAAAAAAAACTTTTTTTTGCTTAATCGCATAAAAAACTTCTGTATTATTTTCTACAGTAACGGCCTTTACACGTTGTTTGATTTCTATTTCGTTAAAAAAACAGATTTTTAAAAGGAACTATAACTATAGTCTCCAATGGATTGAATAAAGGGAAAGCCCTTACCTGGCCTTTTACTGAAATCTACGTTTTAAAAGAATTATTTAGGATTTTATTTATCCATAATATAATGGTTAGGTGAAGTGCAATGATTTCAGAATCAAAATTAAATAAAAATAATTTGATTTCAGAAATTTGGGTTCATTCTGCATTTACTAAAATGGGAATATATATATAATTAAAAATTATATCTCCAAAAATGATCATAAAAGTTATATAATCTCGTTATATTTAAATTTTATATTTGAAATCTCCAAAAATAAACACGATAATTATATATAAACTTTAGATTTGTTTTATTTTCTCTCCAATTAGGAAATTTTTTTGAACATCCTAATGCTAAATGTGTACCAGGTGCGGCATAAATTCGTGCAAACTTCAAAAAATTATAATAAAAAAGTAATGCTCGAAATAAATTGCGGTTTGCGGGAATATGTTCAGAGAGCCTTTGGATTTTGTTATTTCCATTAAAATATGTATTTAAAAATGACCGATAGATGGCGCTCACACGTCATACCTAGACGGTTTATGCAAATTAGCATAGCTATAAAACACAAGGTTGGAAATGAATCTGTCATTCGATGCCAGTAGCATGCTATCGCTACCGGATCGAGCATTAGTGGTTAAACTGTTCTATCAGAACGGTGAATCCGCGACTAAAGCATTGCGACAGTTACAGACGGTAAAAGGAATTAATGGCGAAGAAAAACCCAATTTCATTGAATGGGATATTGAATTCAGTTCGCCGTTTTAAGGAAACGGGAAGAACGAAGTGGCAAACCATTCGTCATTGTGGCCCACTTCCCTGTTCTATAAAATAGCATGGAAAATTCGGCACCCAAGATATCAGCGGGGAATAGCAATGCACAAGAAGCTGAAAGAGTAACTTGAGATTCCGGAGACGTCAATCCGATGCATTCTGCACGAAATCTTGAAACTGCATCCGTACAAGATATAGGCATTTCACCAGTTGTTGCCAGCAGATTACGAGAAAAGACAAGCCTTTGCAACGTGGGTGCTCGCACAAATGGAAAGTGACCCAGAATGGTTACTGAACATCATATAGACAGATGAATCCCACTTTTCATTACATGGTGACGTCAATGCGCAAAACAGTCGTATCTGGGTGACATCAAACCCTCTTGCGTACACGACCAAACCACTACATTCGCCGCATGTGACTGTTTCGTGTGGTTTGACTGCGTCCTTCATTCTAGGCCCTTTTTTTTGAAGAGCGTTGTCCTGTATCAGGTTGGAAAACCTGTTCCGTCACTGCAGCACACTATCTAGGCTTTTGCGTGATCACGTTATGCCTGCTTTGCAGCAAAGACGTGCATTATCTTCTGTCACCTTCATGCAGGATGGTGCCCCGCCCCACGTTGCTAGTTCTGTTAAGACGTTCCTCCTAGACACATTCACTGAGGACAGAGTGATAAGCCGAAGATGTAAGAATGAGTGGCCCTCGCGATCACCAGATCTTGCTCCAGTGGACTTATGGTTGTGGGGATACCTAAAGTCTCGTCTACCGGAGCTCTCCTGCCACTTTCATGGAACTGAAAGATGCCATTCAATGGGTCGTTGGTGGCATCGATGCCGACATCTTACTAGCCTCACTTGCCTAATACCTTGTGGTGGCGGTCATGTTGAGCATCTTTTGCTTTAAAATAAAATGTACTATAATGCTACTGTGCTCTGTTTTCCTGATTTGCATAAACCGTCTCGGTATGACGTGTGAGCGCCATCTATCGGTAATTTTCTAAATGCCCTTTTTTTTTAATGGAAATAACAAAATCCAAAGGCTCTCGGAACATATTCTCGCAAACCGCAATTATTTTCGAGCATTACTTTTTTTATCATGATTTTTTGAATTAATGCCGCACCCGGTACTTTAACGGCCATAATATTCTGTTCAGGAAGTTGAAATTTATTTCACTGATGTTTCTCACTCAATTCATCATAATTACAAGAATCAATTCTGATAGCTTCTGTGTAGTTAAGAAATAAACATTTATTAATATTTCAATATGATACACCGACATTTTCCTGTTTGTTATTTCTTAAATATTTAGATCTAAAAGCTATAATAATTTAGAAAAATAAGAACAAATCATTTCAAAGATAAAAACAGCTCAAGTATCCATAAAAATATTTAGGTGAAACGATACATTATTAAATCTCATAAAAAGAATGTGACGGCTCTTTAGGATGAAAAAGAAATTTATGACACAGAATAATATACATATTAAAATTTTTTAGACTTTAAATTTCATTATTTATCATTTTAAGTAGTGCTAAACACAAAGAACGGTAATTTGAGCACGAGATAACAACTGGACTTTATTACCCTAAAAAACTAAATATAGTCAACGGTTAAAAAGTACATTATACGATTTTAGAATGCCATTAAAAACAATAAAAAGATGAGATTTAAAAGGATGCACCTAGAGAATTCTTTTGACTTTGCAATCAGAATAAATTTCTTTTCAATGTATTCTTTAAGTTGAAATGAAAAATAATATGTTTAAAATTAAAGAAAGATTTCTATTGAAAAAAATGAACTTAAGTTTGTGCTTGATATAAGCTTTTACATTTTCATTCACATTATATCCTTATTTTATTCTTGGTATTGCAGTGTGAATACATTCAATTTAAATTGATAATATATAAATAATTAGACAAACAGAGAGCAATTCTTAATATAAAATTATATTTATTCAAATAAAATTTATGATTTTATAATTTGAATAATTCAAAATATAAAGCATTAATTGTTTCATAGATATATTTATTTTTCCTGGTTGTTATTTCAGTTGATAGTTTCAACAGAAAAAGAGTGAATAAATAATTTTGGGAAGCCAATTTACTTATTTCTTTGCGGTTATCCTGCATTCAATTTGAAGAAAGTTCTTTAATAGCTTCAACTTATATATTTTTCCATCATTGTTTTCTTTGAACACGAAATTTACATTAAGAGTATCTTTAACTCAAAATAAATCTAATGATTAAAAATAAAACCACGTAATGATGTCTGTATTAGAGAATAAACATTACAGTCCTTTTTTTCACAAATACTATTCAAACAATCATAAAAACAAATATAGCGGAAGCTGTTCGAAAATAATTACTAAAAAATATAAAATATTTACACTTCTTTTGACTTCTGTATTCGTCCCAGGATGAAAAGATTCTCATTCTTTTTGTCACGCTTTGTCTATCTTTTGATAGATAAATGGAATCACGTGATGACATTTGGGTCACGTGAGAAAAAAATAACTCTTATGGGGAGGAAACTAAGGCTATAATCAGATTTTAGATTCAACGGTTCTTGATATTTTTTAAATATAAATTAGAGAAGATAACCAGTCACGTAGTCCACTGGGATGACTTTAAGCATCGTGTATCTATTTTAAAGTATATCTTTGTTTACGCTGGGTTTGTTGCCTAACATTGTTGAAAAGAATTAATTTTGTGATTTATTGCATTATGAAAATGATGTTAGGAAATGTATTGGACGTTCAACATTTTATTTTAATAAATTAGATATATAAACTTATAGGTTACCACAGTGATCTTAAATTCCGATAATTTTCTGATTGAATCAATATATTCGATTGATATCAAAGTTCTCGAATCAAGCTTATATCCAATCAAAATTTTACTTCAAAGTTTATAATGAAATAATTCAACAGTAGCTTTCAAAATAGAAAGAAATAATAATTTATTAGCTCCAAGAACTGCTGAAATTAACAAGATAATAAGTTTTATTAATTGTCATGACTCTCAAGTCTTTCAAATTATTCATGAGATAAATAAAGGATATTTAAGGTTGAGTAAAAATATAAAGATATAGAATGAAAAAGCAGAATGTTTTTGAATAGTATTTATTTATATTATTCTCTGGAATATTTATAAAATTGATATCAAAAATAATATCTGACACCGTGTTTGGAATTTAAAAAATCATTAAAAAAACCTGGTTTCTCACATATGCCAAGTCATGAAAATTAAAATCTTCCAGTGCAATATTACAATATTAAAGTAGATAAATGCGAAACATTTTCTGGGATGAAAAGCTAGAATAAATCTTTATTTGAAACTGACCGGTGACAACAAACTTCTAAACATTAAATCATTGCACAGAAACCGACTACAATATCTTCAGCGCCATCTGGTTTATTTACATATCATTAAATAAGCGTTGTGTTTTTAAGTTTGTAACTTTTTACAACATAACTAACTTTCATTATGTTTATTCAAAATTTTGTGTCATTAAATATTTCAAATATTTTATTCATATATTATATCATAAATACATGAATGAGATTCTATTTTGAAGCAAATTATTTTCGGAGGTAAGTTTCATTTTTATTTATTAAAGTATGTGAAAATTTATTCATAAATTGAAAAAAATTCGAAATATCATTTTTATTATGTGTTGCGCTTAACAGATCATTGTATATTTAATGGGGGTAAAAATCATATAAATTAAATTGGGAATTACATAATATTTTTAAAGGATATGGTTGGTGCAAATATAAAATCATGTATTACCCCTACCACATTAATAGAAAAAAAAAAGCCCGTTCAATCGAGTAATTTTGTGCATCTCAATAACTTGCTAGTGGTACATCGTAGGTTTGTTTTATTGAGATAACGGACAGCATGAGTGCTCTACGTCATGATTATTCAAATGAGCACATTCAAGTGAATCACTCATGGGAAACACAGGATCCTCTTTGGAACCCCAAAGCAGTTTCTAAATGACGTTGCAATACTTTTTTGTTTCTGCTCATATTTGCTGTGTCAACTATTGAAATGTTTGTTCTAGTTTCAACGGAAGCGTTCACTTCCCTGTCCTGTCCCACAAGTGGGCGTGGCAACACCACAACCGGAGAAAATAGTGAAATAGTGGCTTTTAGGCATCGACCGATGCTCTATTTGACGAATCCAGTGGGATTTAATTATTTTGACCACCGTTTCGAGGTGAAGTGATTTTTTAATTATTTCTCATGCACATTACTTTGATATTAAAAATTGTAATAATTATTTCCGTCATTTGTGATAGAAAAAGAGATGCAGATGTTTAAATGTACACGTAAGGTAATTTTTTTTTCTATTTCAAATGCAATAGAACCCCCTTTACGAGCTTAATTTATTCCCCAATTTTATTTGTAATGCGAAATATTCTTTTAAGTTAAATGGGTATTTCCAGAGGAATCCATATTAGATAAGACAACGCGTTCCATTTTGAAAAATAAGCAAGCAAATTTATAATAATGCATATTTTTTTAGAAGAAAATTGTCTAAGATATTTAACATTGGCTATACAGTACACTCCCGAGTAACCGATTCGAGCCTATCCGGCTTTCGTACTATCCAACCTACTTCTTCAAAAACTAAAAACTGGAAATTCTGACTTTTAACGTATCTATGTATCATTATCAGTGAAAAATAAAATCTGTTTGAGTCAATTTTATTAAGAATTAGGCCTACAATTTACGTTAATGTTTTGTGTATGTTTCCTGCATTTAATTTATGCATTACAGAATTTATGATAAAATGTGAATAGTTTATATCTTAACTTATTTTTTCTCTAGTGAATTCTTGAAACATGTATATAAACATATACAAACTATCAATACAGAGGCTTCTATTTTAACTCGACACATTACTGACAAAAGCTTCTAGGATTCACCGGGCCGCGGCCTCGTTCACGTTATACGTGGCTTGAGGTAAATGGAGAGCTTAAAGAACTCAATAAAAAGCGAGAAAATACGTATTATAAAAACATGGTCTTCTTGAATTGGTGAGCAAAGAACTGAATTCATAGAACTCCGGCCTGTCCGGATTTTTTGTTATCCGGCCTACAATCAAAACATTATTTGTAGAACACGCATAGCTTGTGATGTCATGAAAATACAGCCGAGTGAATAGGCTAAATTTGTTTATTTATAACATCACAGTCGGACAATACACAACATAAAACACATAACATAAAAAATCATTCACAACATATAAACAACAGGAAATTCATACATTACAATATTTGCAAATCCATTCCCACGACCATTATCTTAATCCACAAAATAGAACACCATCACAAGGCATCAAGGCCTTTTACTTTCAACACCACCTAACACAACACATCATCACATAGCACAACACCACTCTGACTCCCGCCGAAAAAAATCTCCGTCTGGTCAACGAACTCCGGCGTGATGTCATCACCCCTGATCTACACCAAAACGGTGCCGCCATCCACCCCCTTGGAAATTTTCGAGTCAAATTCTTTACAAGCTACTTTCTTATCATGGGGATGCTTCTCAATATATGAGTCAATAAAATCCTGTGCTTTCAGTGTCTTTCTTATTTCACAGAAGTTCGTAATTCTGTAACACTTATTATTTCTACTTTTCCGGATCAAATCCTTCCTGCTGTCTTTTGCTATGACACAGAATGCAGCTCCATAGGCACTTCGATAGTTCTGTCTATGTTCTTCCAAACGCTTATCGATGTTGTTGCCCTCTATCTCTTGTTCCACAATCTTGGCCAAAGACAAAATCTCGTTCGAATAAGGAGAACGCTGGACAACATTACTCTGCCAAAATTTCTTTCATGTTGATATAAGGACTATGTTCAAAAAAACGCTCAACACAGATTAATACAGATCTTTACTTTTAAATCTTAAAATTTCAGCAGCATAAATAGGTTATTATTAAGGCATAGCAAACTTCCGACTCTGAAACCCTATATATGATTATCTTTTACATTTCAAATATGTCTAAGCGATTAATATTTCTTTGTGAAGAAAACAATTAAATTAGCATGATTCTTTTGAAAGAGTTTATTGAAAATCACTAAAAGTTATGGCTTTGGACTGGTTCTTTAAAAATATTTCCTGCTAAATATATACAGTAAAAAGATATCCTTATTTCTATTCTATGAAAATATATCCAAGTTTTCCCTTCCTTTTGTTTAATTGTAAAATATACAGTTTATAATAAAATCAAAAAAAAAATCTGAAGAATTTTTAATTTAGCCTTTACTATAACCAGAATATTCTTACAATAATTTTGCCAACGAATATTCATAGATGAAACGCAAAATATAGATATGCATGTATTAACAAAATTAATTCTATATTGCAATTCCTTTAGTTATTTTAAATTTCTATTAAGTGTAAACATGTCGCATTAATGTATCATTATAATTATATAAGGTTCATATAATTAAATGTAGACGTCGACTTGGATTGAAAACTAAACAGTTTGATTTACTATCTCTACTTTGTTCCTAAGTTGCAAAAACTCCTCTAAATATATATATATATATTTTTCAAATTTATTTTCATGTATTTTACGGATACCAACTAAGATTAGGTGTTTTTTTTTCTTACAAAATATAAATTTTCTTGATATTCGTCAAATTTTTTAAATTATGAATGTAGAAGGAATGATTTTCTTCAAATTAAATTTATTAATTCTAGCGAACAGATCCAAATTAAGGAATTTTCCAACTTATTTTGCATTAAAAATCAAGTAAAAATTGTTTCTAAATCTTTTGAATCAATTTTCAAATAAATTTAATTTGAAATTTTAGTTAATTTACTAATTTGTGTAAAAATAGAAAAGCATTTCCTGTTGTATTGTTAGTAACAAAAATAATGATTATGAAAACATAATTATATTAGCAAATAATTTATTGAATAATAAATTATTTACTATTAAGATTTATTTAATATTAAATTATTTATTTATTGAAAAAACCGAATCTATTAGAAATAATCTAGCTTTTTTGAAGGAGGAGAATGTTTAAAAAAATTATTACTATTATTTACTAAATAACTTATTGAATAATAAATTATGTAGTTAACTACAATACTAAATAATTTATTGAATAACATAATATCAGTATGCAATAATTATTAGTATGGGAATAACCAAATAATTTATTGATTAATAAATATATATATTATAAAAAAACCGATCTGTAAAAAAATAATTTGATTTTTTTTCTTTAAAAGAGGGGAATATTCATAAAAAAATGGCGACTATTACTAGTGTTTTAATTCCTGAAATCTTTTTTATAACATTATACATCTAAGAAAAGATTTTTATTAAAGCAATGTGATAATGCTATTCAAATCCACTATTGCTTCATGACCATTGCGTTACTATAACATAAGATGAAAAAGAAGATAGCAAAGCAAACCCATAAAAAAGTCATAAAAAGACGAATGAAAAAGAAAGTAATGATGCACAATTTCTTAAGAAAAAGAAACCCCTCCCTCATCTTGCTAGGTAAGTTACGTCACGATTTAAAACTGACGTCACGAGTGTATGTGGAACACGGCGGGGGAAACAAAAACGGATGGAGAAGTTCCTAAAATCATAATTTTTCTCTATCAAGAGAAAGTGAAAATTTTCTCCATCTTCCGAATTTTGCACAGGGCATCATGTTCGCTTGGATTACCGAACTGGACACCGAAAGGGCACCACTGGCAGCCAGACTTCGGAACTTGTGGCCAGTACTGGTACCTTTATGTATTACTTTTGTTTTAACACTGGTGCAGTGGTTGTGGTGGAAGTATAATGTATGGAATTTGAGCTCTTTGCCAACATCCAAATGTAAATATCATGTGATTATGACAACGACGATACTGGCATCTGTGTTTAAAAACAAAGTGGCAGATGCAAACGTTTGTAAGTAAATATTTTCTTTACGTTTGAATTTTTTCAAATCCCTTGTATATATTTCACGCTTTATTTCTCTTCTACGTTTATTTACTCATTTTGGGGCACTTTAGTAACTATGCATTTTGCGTTTAGAACATATATTTATAAATATTCTAAATAAGCAGAATTTTGATTTTATTATTGATGGTAATATTTATTTCGTTAAGGTCGCAAAACAACAATTTTTAATCTATCATTCGATTTTAATTTATTTTATCTATGCCTTCTTCGCGTTCTTCATCCAAATATTAACATTTTCGCTTGCATTTTTAAATTCAGAGTCCATGTTAAAATTACAAACATAAATTGAATCAGCTGCTATAACATAGCTTTTAAATTTTAAAAATATGTATTAAATTTCTTTTTACAAATTTCTATGAAACAATTCAATAAACTATGTCTGATAATTTTGTAATATATTTAAAATTAATATTTTATTTTGATTTACTGAACTGCATTTAAGGCCCTTATATAAAATTATCGAAATTTCTTTCCTGATATATTCTTCATTTCGCCGTTATTCGTCGATACATTCTTTTAGATTTCGACTATATATTTTTTTTAATTGTAAGGTTCCCTAACATATTTCAACTATATCTTATTTCTCAAAATTTGTTTCTATAATGTAGAATACTTATAATAAATTAAAAAGATTTCTCTATATTTTAGTAAAATATATCAATAATGAATATGATTTAAGAATAAACCAAATATATATGACGTACGAATCTTTGTAATTTTCTTATACGAAAATATATTAAAAATTATTACAAAAAAAATGGAAAATATTTTTTGTATTCCTTAATTGTTTTAAGGCGAAAATGGAAGCTTATTCTGAAAGAATTTTTAAAATATTGCGATTTAATTTAGTGACAATATTAAGGAAATTAACAATATCAGTTACTTGCAATTCTTTGTTAAATTAATTTCATTTTTGTTTATAATTATAAATTCTCTAATACGTGTTTATTTTTTTATTTTTTTCAAAAGAAATGGACACATTTTATCATACTTGATTTCTTTGTTAATTAATGGAAAGCGGATTCTGCACATTAATAAATATATTTCTCAATAAATTATATGCCTATTACAAATATTGAAAAATTGAAATATTTATATCATTATATATTTAAGATGCGAAAATGAGGCTCGTAAATGGGGCCTTTCAGCTGAAACAATCGTATTCCGCTGAATATTCAACACGATGTTCAACTGGAAAACAAACAGCCTCGCAGCTCATCTTTTTATTCCAAAAAATCTTTTATGTTTGCCGAGTGGCTACTACGGACAAAACAAAGATTAATTTATTTTGAATGAACTTTGTGTTCCAAGAATGATGCATTGTTATATGACATCATTACTCTCTCATGTTTCTCATTCAAAATTTCGAAGATTCTTTTCGTTTTAGATTTCTCTAAGTTCAAAAAACACATTTTTGGAAAATGTCTGTCCATCTGTGAGGATTCTGATAAAGATAACTCAAAACCGCTTTGAGTAGAGCTATGAAATTTGGTACATGGGCGTTTCACCATATTTTTGAACTTCTGTCAAATTCTGAGTAAAATTTATTCAGAAGAACTCAACCTATCCATTTGTATGAATATACTTTAGTATGGTATCTATAAAGTGGAGAGTGCGAGAAGTATAAAATTCTATACAGAGTTTTACAGTCTACGCTGTAGTAACTCATCAAATTTTGTACCAAATCCAACAAGGCGTTGAACATCTATCTGGCTGTACTTTCAGAAGCAAGCGAACGCGATAATTCTTAAAATGCAATGGCTTAAATGCATCAAATGTGGCATGCGATTGATTTTGTGACTGCATTTCTAGTTCTGTGTACAATTTCGGTTTCAATCAATTGGGAAAAAGCGCATCTAAAATACAAATTCTCCTTTATTAGCGTACGCGAGAACATTTTGAGGAGACTACTCCAGCTTTTTTTTCTTTCTTTTTTTAGGTATTCATTAGCACTGAATATTGGTAATAGCATGTTTCTTAATAAATATCAAAACCATTTTCCAAATTTAATAGATGAAATGGATTAAAGAAAAAGTGAATAAAACGCGTAGGAAAATATTTCTATGTACTGGGAATTACCTATAATAATATTTTTCTAACTTCTAAATTAAGCGATAAAATTAAGTTACTAAATAACATACAATTAGAAGAATTTGTCTAGATTTATTTTGATGCATGCTGCCATTATCATTCATAAAATTATTATACCCATGTTTCATTTCTGTATAATTGTATTATCGAGTAAGAGTTTACTTTGCATTAATTTCCATTCATAAAATAATGTAGTACGAACAGTTGTTCCCAACAGTTTATCCATGTTTATAAGCATAACGTTTTCAAATGCTCATTCTAACAATATTACATAGATTGATTCTGGAATTTTAATATATACTAGCCGCCTTCGGACACTTACTGGTCACTCACTACATTAATAGCATTGACATAGTAACTTAAACCAAATTTATAAACTACACCACATCACATGAGACGATGGCAGAAGTGTAAATTATAATTATGCAATGAACAGGGCATTCAGGCCTGCAATGCCAGCGAAATGAATTGGTGAATGAAGTACCGGCATTGAAACTTGGGACTATATTAAAGATTTACTTTGAGATGTCTCTTGAAAATGGAGGGCATAGAGAGAACGGTTATTTCATGGTTATATAATAGAGCGAGTATACAGCGGTTATCTAAATATAATGATCAAATTAAATAAAAATAGGTTTAGTGATTGGGTTGGAGAATTTCATTATTGTTTTTTTTTCTTGTACAAAATGTACAGCAGAGTAGTACTTTTCATAATTTTTTTTTCTAGAAACTGATAGTTAGGGAGATAGGCGACCGGACATATCTAAAGGGTCATGAGCTTTCAAAATAAAAATTGTAGAAATTGGACCTGTGGTTTGTCCGATTTCTACATTTCTTTTTATTTTAAAAGTTCGATTTTTTTAGAACAGCCCTGCATCAGTGGTTGATAGGAAATGAATTTATTTATTTATTTATATATTTTTTGGATTTCTCTAATTATTAAATATTTAGATATTTTTATATAGAATATCTATATAGTTTTTTTTATGTGGTAGAAAGTTCTCTTATGTAATATACACCTTCACTTAAAAGATAAGTGTTTTATTTCTCTTCCAGGTGAAATATGTTTATACAAAACATTTTACCTATAAAAAAGGAATTGCATAAAAACTTCGCAGTTTATGAATGGTTACTTTAATTTCTTGTGGCAAAATGGTTCATTCGTAAAATACTTTTCTCCTACGATTATCCAAAGTATAGTCAAAGCATATCTTGAAATTAAATTGAATCGAATATCATGTATAATTGAAACGTTCCAGCTTATAGTTATTTCGTAAATATTCAAAGCGGAAATCGGATATTATCAGGTCATGAATTGAGAACAATTGAATTTTATTATCTAAATAATATTTAACTGACAGAAGGCGTTTCTATATCAATAAGCATTCTAAATGCAAAGATCCTTTCTTTTCGGAAATTAAAAAAAAAGATATTTAATTCCGTTTTATTTTAAAAATGATTGCAAAAAAAATGAAAACGTTTAAATTTAGATCAATTTTTATTTTTCCGAAATAGAATAAGGAACTTTAAAAGTACTAAATTTTTGTCATGAGATATGTTTTAAAATACTAATCCATGTGTTTATTTTGAAAATATTTCGTTATTAATACATTATTTGCATTTTCAAATTTTATTTTGTGAAATGTATTCTTTAAATTGTTTCGAATTTCGGATACAAAATTGAGCCATTGAGGAACTATAAATAAATAAATAAATATTATTACTATTATAATTTTATCCAGGAGTATTAATAAAATAACAATTAGAAGTAGTATGTTGAAAATTATTGACTTGTATTGCTTTAAATGATAAAATTATTTCATTTTTTTCTGTTAACAATGCAGAAGGCAAAACCATAGACTTCTCTGTAGAAATTGCTATGGAAAATATAATTATTTTCGCTTTTATACCCTGGTGCCTATATTTCTTTCCTAGTAAAAAAAAAAATGTGAGAATGCTTCGTTGTTTTTAAAAATATGAACAAAAATAATTAATATTTTATGAAAAAAATAACTTATATTTGTGCATTATATTTGCAGATTGCGTAATGCATATTGTAAAAATTGATCGCAACAATCTATAGGAGATACAAATGGTTCTAGAGCTATCAAATGTGATAGTTTTCCCCAATATGTGCCCCCAACAAAAGATTTTTCAAAATTTTAATTAGTTCTTTAGTTAATTAATTAATAGTGATTGTAAAGTTTTTAATCAGTAACACCAAAAATAATTTTCACGCAATTTTAAAAATGAAAAATTAGTTATGTAGCGAAACTTGTTTTATTTCCTTCACTTTATTCTTTCAAAAATTATTTGAATTGGAGGTTTTATGAGTAATTTGTTGAAGAAATGCACGATAGTCTGTTTAGTTGCGGATTCATATCCTTCATAATATTTTTACAGAGCCTTTATTTTAAAAAAACTCTCTATATTAAATACGGTATTGCTACTCTGAAATATTATAAAATACGCAATATTTCGCAATATTAACAATTCGATTTCATAATATTATATAATTCTTTTAAATCAAAATATAAATAAATTATATTTCACATATATTTAATTGCCATGCACATTTGGTAAAAATATTTTAAATGCTATTTTCATATTTAATTGCACATTTTTATTTCAAATTAAAGGTAGTATTTCGTATTTTGTATTATTTTGATACAATCTTATGAATTTATAAAATTGTCTTTTCTTACGAGATGAATGAATTGCAAAAATGCTGACAATAAAGTAAATCTGATTTTTGATATCGTAACATTACCATGCAAACATTATCAAATGTTTTGGCCTAGAGGCTTGTATTTCTTTTATATTATATTATATGCATGCACACACACAAACAGAGCGAAACTCAGTTTTATCGATTGTGATATGAGAAACAGAATGCCTGTGCCATGAAATCAAGATTACGTGATTTCCCTCGATGCGGTTTGTAAATCCCCAGATTGCTAAACTAGATTTGGCAACAGATATCTCCATCTGGCGGTAAGCTGTCCAGGGACGGTTTTCTCTTGAGCAACGAGGGCCTTAATGAGGGACCAAATAGGGCAGACTGACCCACTTCGCCCTTAGAGTATATACTTTTTGTGGGCCTCAGAGGTAAAATAAGGGAGCGGGGAAATTCCTACTAGGGGTGGTTATTAACCCCAGAGGAATCGTTGATGAAGCAAGGGAGAAAAAAAATCCCGAAAGGGGGCCGAATGGGGGGAATTCCAAATTACTGATCTCAGAGATAAGGTCAACGGAGAAAGTAAAATGATAATTTCCGAGAGTTGAGATTATGTAATTTTTCGTTCCAGTACTTTTGCTAGTTCTCAAGGTGTGCGATTGACATCAATTTCCTAAATGAAATATTGCTATAGTACATGTCTAACCCTGGGCAGTATTTCACAAATGGTCACCCTATCTGATGTTCCACGTGCAAATGAAGCATGTTCTACATTCAGATTTATTAATCTTTTTACATTCCAGCTTTGTTTATGAATGCAATTTTAGTGATATAATTAAATTTGACGAAAATTTCTTGATTATTATTCATTACTATCTATTAATAACTAGAATTTTATTGAAATAATTAAATTCGATGAAATTTTTTTTCATATTTGTTTATTATTATTCACTTACAAAATGGTATTATAAAATTTCCGTAGCCCGACAGTATTCGGACTCCACTATAGGGTGCAATCTGTAATTTAGGAAATCTTATTTCAAGTCGATAAAATTTGCATAATTGGCAGTGAACAAGACTAGAGGAAAGATAAATAAAACCAAATGTAATTTGAAAACTCGTTTATTCGAAAAGTCCATCAGTTCAAGTTTGCGTTTCAAACAGTTTTGTAATTTCAGTAACAAAATAATGTACCGATGAAATTTTGATCTTATCTTTTTTTTAAACTTTTGCATTTGCATGTATTCGAATGTACAGACTGACAAAGAGAGTTAATCCATAGACAAATTCAATGACGTGACTAGGTTTCAAAATAAATCACTATGAAATGAAGACGATAAATGATTTCATCCATTTTATTAAAATTGATAACAAAAACAATAATTCAATATAATTTGGATTGAGTGACAGATATTAGAAAGATTACGATTTCCTCGTTATTCAGGATTTAAATGTGTTTAAAAAAATAATTGAATTTCATCATTTAAGGTATGCATTCAAGGTAATTGAAAATTAAAAAAAAATAGAATGTAAGTTAATACGTATTTGAACTTAGAAAAAATGATTATATGAATAAAAAATGTTTTTTTAACGATGGTACTGTACAAGGAAAAACTTCCTTTTACTTTTTCCACTAAAATGAGTTTTGCAGAAAAATCACTTTTTCTTCGCATTCTATTATGGCCATGTTCATTATAGTCGTAAACTTTTTTTTCTTCTTCATTAGGTAATGTCCTGGTAGTTTTTTTCACTAAGTTATTTTTATTCTTCTGACATTTATTTTATTGCAAATTCTCTAGAACTCCTTTATCATGATTTTAACACTTTTTTTTCATAAAAGGTATAATGCTAAAAACATAAGGATAGTTAAAAATTCGATAAGTGTCCAAAGGAATAATTAATGAATTTTTTTCATGGAATCCTTTGATATTTATGGAATTTTTTTTCTATCATATAATGAAAATGGAAATCAATTTTTTTTAAAGTTTTCTTCAAATTCATTGTTTTGCCTGAAATACGAAAGAAAAGATCTAAACAGAAGTTTTAATTTCTTGAATTAATTTAAATTGGAAACTTCAAGATTCGATTCTCCAAATATCATTCAATTTTTTTTTTCATGTTTAAAAAAATTATAAGAAGTTTATACGCAGTATGACAAATTGCAAGTCAGAAAAACTGCAATAAAATTTTACTCTTTTTCTTCCTTTGCCTTATAAAAGACTATTAACAGCGGCATTGCCATTTTCTAACTATTTAGCAGTAAAAAATTGTTGGTTAGTATATTTTACAATACTTCGGTATCGTATCACTCAAAACTTTAAGAAAATATCTAAAAAAATTAAAACTTAAGAAGATTCGAAATGAGAGAGTTTACATGCTTTTCTTATATTTTGTAAAAAAAACAATGCTTCTAAATTAATAATCTTCTTCGAGCGTGCGCTTTCCAATGTAAAAATAGTTTATGCTCACTTATTAAAAAGAAGCCATTATTTTTTCAATATTAAACCAGAGCAACCTGGAAGAATTTACTTGGAAGAAATAAAAAAGAACCGATGAATCAAATTGTTGAATTAGGATTAGGTGATATTTACCAACCTGATACCTTGTATCAGTTACTCAAAAGTTTTCGTTATACAGAACTGATAGAAACTCGGCATCAGCTTTAGAATCCGATTCACAATTCCTCAATCTCGTTTGTTTTCGACTCATCGAAGCTATTTCAGTTTAATACAGGGTGGTATTATCTCATTGCACCCCAGTTCGCCATCGTACTTCGCCATTAGCATGCTTGATGTATTTTTGTTTTTTGCATTTATATAGAGTACGGAGAAAATATTATAATCGTCGGGAAATTCAAATTCAATATTTTGACGAGTTTCCCTATTTCTGAGCTTTATGAGTTCGAAAACACAGTTTTTGAATTATATCGATCTACCTGATTGTAATAAAGATAACACAAACACGCTTTGAGTGAGACGGGTGAAATTTGATACATAGTCTTTAAATCAAATTTGTATATTTCTATTGAGTTTTGAACAAAATCTATTCAAACAAAGTCTGGCTGTTCAAACAGTAATTAATAAAATAATTACAAAACGAAAAGAGAATTAGATGTGTAAAATTTGGCATACAGATTTAACATCTACATTGTCGCATTTTGAGCCAAATTCAACGAGGGTTTCACTGTATGTCGGTTTGTACTTTCAGCAGCATTTAAACGTGATAACTCAAAAAAGGGAATATATCAAATTTGGTATATAATTTGTTGACGATATTTTAGTTCTACTTCAAATTTTGGTTTCAATTAGTTGGGAAAAATGCTTCAAAAACACAAATTTGATTTTCGGATATGATGGATAGCATGCCAGGAATTAATAGTAAAAAAAGAAGCAAGGGATATATTCAATAAAAATACTAAATTCGCGAAGATTTAATGTTTGGTATCAATTATCCGCTACTGCCACACAGGTGGAAGTTGATGCTATCCTAAAATCGAATTTGTATTCTAGACGCGTTTTTCCAGAACTGAATGAAACCAAATTTTGACACAGAGTTACCATTTCAGTGACAGAACCACATGTCAAATTTTATATATTTAAGTTATTGAGTTTGAGTTATCGTGTTTAGATCCTCTAAAAGTACAGACCAGCTTGGATTTGGATTCAGCTCAAAATATAATAAAAGTCCACTATATAGATGCTAAATCTGTATGAAATTTTATATATCTAGCTCTCTTCGTTTTGTAGTTATCGCTTTAAGTTACATTCGAACAGCCGGACAGACTTCCTCTGGAAGTCAGAATTTAATCGCAATCCACAAATCTGATGTAAATATCTTATACCAAATTTCATCCGTCCCTCTGAAAGCATTTATGTTGTATCTTTATCACAGACAGACAAATAAACAGATTCCGAAAAAATGTGTTCCTCGGAGGTATAAAACGTGGATTCGTCAAAATCTTGAGTAAGAGTATTTTAACGATTGCAGTGCTTTCTCTAGATTACGTATGCGATAAGGTGCATAGATATTTACTTATTACTGCAATTAGTATTACTATCACTGTTATTTTCTCTATTACTTATTATTATTACTATTTATATTTATATTTAATAGCGTTCTTCAAATATCTTTTAAATTCTGAATTTAGAAAGATAGACCTCTTTAATTGCAAAATACTGATTTGCACGTTTCATTCGAAAAAGATTTTATTTAGATTTATGTCACTTAAGAGGAGAACCCCCCCCTCTTTTTCTAGTATTTTCTAAATGGTGTTCTGAACTAACTAGTATACCTCTTTCTAGTATTAAAAAGCTTTTTTTTCTAGTATTCTTCCAGATACTCCGTGGGATGTGCAGTATAACCCAGCAGATGAACCAGGGCATTTTTTACTTTTGGACAGGACTGAGACCAGTCGTATTCTGCTTCTCCCCAGAGTTTTTCGAAGTAAGCCTTCGTTTAAAACTTCATTAAAAACCAATGCATAGTACTAGTTAGAAATATATGGATGGGTAGAAGGAATTAGAATAAAAGAATTTTATTATGAAATGTGCGTGTGTAAGTGCTAATTCGTATGGACAGCATGAACGACATACAGATTCTTATTAAAGCAATTCCTTAAAAAAAAAAAGGTTTTGTAGTTTTCCACAAATAATACAGCAAGTACTTGTTATATTTTTGCTAATATTACTTACAGAATGAAAAATAATAATATTGGTAATGGTTGATCTTTGTGTCAACTGTTGAAACAATCAATATTTTAGATAATATAATTCAAACAATGAACTGTGCTAGATAACACACAGAACGATTTTTGAGAACATTTATTGATGCGTTTTCAAAGTGGATAAATTTCAAATCAATTTGTTAGTAGCCAATGTCATTTGAGATTTGAGAGAATGTACGAAAATTGCGCGGAACGCTGCGTACCTATGCCGCAACATTGATTTAAAGTGAATTTAGGTGTTGGAATATATTTGATAGTCAGTCAAACAATTTGTAATGTGAATATACAAAAGTTTAAGAAAAGCAAGTAAAATCAAAGTTACAATCTTTGTAATGATTCAATACTTTACAGAATATTCTTCTATCTTCATGCATCAACAACATAAAACTTACAATTAAAGCGCATATAATGTTTATAATGAACTGGATCTACTCCTCGTGCTCCATAAAAGTACAACAAAGGAGTTATAGAGATTAGCATATTAGACAATGCAATGAGTGTACAAAAGACGTTTCATTGTTTCATTCACTTATTTTTATTAGTTCCATGCACTATATGCGTGGCGTTCGAACAGTGATTCCAA
This sequence comes from Argiope aurantia, assembly GCA_026543865.1. Taxonomy (NCBI): domain Eukaryota; kingdom Metazoa; phylum Arthropoda; class Arachnida; order Araneae; family Araneidae; genus Argiope; species Argiope aurantia. Next base: position 535,612 of record JAPMOR010052380.1, on the reverse strand, counting down.
TCTCAGTAATATAAAATTTACGCTCAGCTTACAATGTAACTTATGATCTTAAAATTCTTCACAAATTCATGCATCTTCCTAGCAATATATTATATTCGGGCTGGTAGATTTTTAACAGATTCATCGAGGAGTTCTCATAATATGCTGTTAATAAGTTCCTATAAAAATGAAATACACGCTTGTCACTCAAATCTGGTGGGAAGGATAAGAAAAAAAATCCAATAAGTCTCATGTAAGCATTCGTTGATATCAAAAAATTCCCTCTACCACCTCAATGTTCTATTTCTCTCCTCACATTCCATTGTAAAATCTACTCATTTTAATTTTTTTCCATCTATCCATTATTTTCAGCAACTGTCTAGGAATAATTTCAAATGTACTTTAAAATAGTATATTTATAATTTTTAAATTTATTTTTTGCCTCGCAAATGCACACAGAAATCTTTTTTTAATGCTATTTGTATTTTCATTTAAGAGTAGAATCAGAAGTAAATTCAAAGATGCATAAAATTCTTCTAAAGATATCTTTTAATTAAACATTTTTAGGCGATTTTGAAAAACCCGAACAACGTTCGGAAATCCTTTGACTATACATTTCTTTCGCTATGGCTGAAAGAAGGATTAGTAACGAGGTAAGTGTGTTTTATGATAGATCAAAAACTATATTGTGTTTTAAAATATTAAAAGATAGGAAAAAAATTAAACAACTTGAATTATTCAGAAAAATATTTTGAAGTGTGAGTTGTGTTATTTATAAATTAATAAGTACTGGACGATATTTGGATATATTGAAAAGTTTTGAAAATAATTTTGAATAATTTATATTTTATCCAATTCTTCTTCAGTAATTCCTCTAGATTGTACAGGAATATCATTTTAGAAAAACTTCATTTTCATATCAAAGACGATAGAGATTCAATCACCTCCCATTCTCAAGAATTTATAGATGCAATTGCAAAAAATGTATCTTTCATTTCCTACATTTTTTTTATTACGATTTAAAATTCATTTCAATACGAAATATTTTTTAAAAATTTATCTCATGCGTCTTACGGCGAAAGGATGCGTTTCAAATAAAATATTCAAAACTTCTCTAAAGCAGCGATTCTCAACCTGTGGTGCGCCCCCCCCCAACGGGGGTGCGAACACACTAGAGGGGGGAGCGAGAATATCCAGGAGAAAATATTTTAAAAAAATTATTAACTGACTGAAAGGAAAGCACACATACACATAGAAAACAAAATACATTTCGACATATTTAATAAATTATTAAAGTAAAACAACTTACTAAATCAAAGCAAATTAAATAATTATTAGTGACATCCTTGAGCTTGTCTTGCAGAGCATAGTTTTTCGAAATAGCCACTCTCAGTTCTGTTTCTATATTAGCAGATATCTATATTTTGTCTTCAAAGAAGCCATAGCAAAAAATCCGGTTTCACAAAGGTAGGATGTTGAAAATGGTAACAGAAAGCGAAATGCCCTTGTTTTTAGTGCAGAAAAATCATCCTCTACTCCTGCCCAATATTAAATATAGATTTATTATTAAATTGTCTTTCACTTGTCATGAAATCTATGAATTTTTCTTCCTCATCAATTGAGAGTCCTTCAAGATTCTTATGAAATGGATCCCTAACCCACTCGTAATTTGCTATAAGTTTGTCGTCAGCAAGAAAATATTTTTTTTTAATTCTTTGCCAGCATGTCTAAATGATTTTCAGTGTTTACAAAAACTTTTACATGTTTTTCTTTAGCCTTATAGGTTTTAGTACAATCATCCACATTTGCAATGTTAGGCTTTTTTGCTTTAAATTTCTGCTCCACAATTCCAATTTTCAACAAAAAGCGTTAATTTTATCACTCATATCCAACATATGCGTATTTGCTCCTTGGAGTTGAAGATTCAAGTTATTTAATTTCTCGAATAGGTCGACCAAGTACCTCAATTTCATTACAAATAAACTATCTCGAAAATTCTCGGCCTCCTGTCTGTCTTCTTTCAGGAAAATAGCGATTTCTTCTCTTAATTCATAAGTACTTTCCAAAATTTTCTCACATGATAACCATCTTGCCTTGCAATAAAATAGTAATGCTGAATGTACTGAACCCATGTCTTTACAAAGTGCGGAAAAGATTCTCGATTTCAGGGGTCTTATTTTTATATAATTTACTACATTTACAACCGTAGTTAATACAATATTCAGACCAGGACTCATTTCTTTCGAAGCAAAAGCTTCTCTGTGGATCATGCAATGTTTGCAGACACACTGAAGCGATTTTTGTTTTACAAGTGCTTGTATACCTTGGAATCTTCCGGACATTGAACGAGTACCATCGGTGCATATTTCGACGCAATTTTTCCATCCATGTTTGCCTCGTTCATAAAATCATTTAAAATAGCAAATAATGCGAGCGCTGTTATTTTGAGTTCTATTGATTTGCAGAAACGTAGTTCTTCTATTACTGACATATTATCACAAAATCGAACATAGGCAATTAAATGAGCTTCTTTATTACTATCTGTTGCTTTCTCAAGCTGTAGTGAAAACAATTTATCTCGCAATTTCGAGAAAAGCTGACACTGTACATCTTCAACTATATCAGCAATTCGACGAGCAACAGTATCATTTGAAAGAGGTATGGACTACAATTGTTTTGAAAAATTATCTCCAAACAATTCTACAATTTCAATTGCTCCTGGGAAAATAAGCTCTTCACCAATTGTATGGGGATTTTTTACATCTGGCTATTTTATATGAAACTTGGTAAGATGCAATCAAAGTTTTTTTATTCACAAACAAAGTTTCTTTAAAAAATGATTTTTGCTTTTTATATGATTTTAATTTTAATTCGAAGAATTCTCTGGGTTTGTTGACGTACTCACTATGAAGCGCTTCCAAATGTCGTTTAAGTTTATTAGGTTCATCTGTGTACTTTTTGATGCTTGACTATCGTCTAATGCTCGCTTACTTCCGCTTAAAAATTTATCCATGAGTCTGCATAAATCTGCTACCGTGAATATTTTATATGGTGAATTGCAATTAACACGAAAGCATATATAACATTCACGTTCACGATAGATTTGATACCGATAGAAGGATTGACTCGAATATGACTGCTTGGAATTGAAATTTGCGTTATCGAACATTTTGCTTCTTCCTATGAGAAAACATTTGCTTTGCGCATGCTCGAGACGGCATCGGTCGTGGGGATTCTCTTTCACAAACATTACTTATTTTTTTTTTCTCTTTTGTTTAATCCTGCTTTGTTTTATTTATTTTATTATTCGAAAAAATGTATTCCCAGTTTCTAAATTTATCTAACTCCGTCTAACTTTCATTAACGCATTTTTCAACTTTCATATTCTTTTAACGTTATCTCTGTGTTTGGCTTTCATTTCAAATATAATATTTAAATTTTCCCCGCTTTCATTCGCTTCATCTGTTCACCGCCAGCTAGGCAAAATGAAAGATGTGATTTCTCGCCAACGTTGGCTGGCGTTTCGCGTTTACTCTTGTTGTGGCAGTTAGTTAAAAATAATTTAAAAACAGAATCCAAAATATTCAATATACATTATTGTTGTAGACATTTTATTGTAAGCGGGGGGATGGGAGCGCGATGAAAATTATGATTGAAAACTGAGCCGCGAATACTGAAAGGTTGAGAAACGCTGCTCTAAAGACATTCATTTTTTTAAAAAAAAACTGAAAGGCTTTAAAATGGATTATTCAATAAATCTATTTGAAATTCTCATACATTTTATGATTCGTGAATGCTCATTTCTAAACTTAAATTTCCTATTTTAATCAAAATATCAGACATTTTTTAAACACTTAAAGAATATTTACTTTTTATTTCGCTACAATTTATTTAAACGCAATCAGTTCAATTATTAATTTTATAGTCGTCAAAAACCTTTTTTTTATCCAGTTTTTTTAAAGCTATAAACCAGAAGAAATTCTTTACATTTTCTACACTAAACGCTATTTTACATTTGTTATCCCAAGGAAAAATGTCAAAATCCAATTTAAAATTCGATGATTCACATAATTTCCCACCAACATTACATTCAATTTTGATGGAAAAGGCGTTTCACATGACTATACATAAGAGCGCGTTTAAGAATAAGAGACTATTTTGAAATGCAAACACTCCTTTTTTCATTCTAAACGACGGGCAGAGAGGAAACGAAAAGTAAATTATACGCTGTCGAAGAATTCTACAAAAACATGCTTTTTTGAAAAAATCGCATGGATGAAAAAGCTATTTTTTATACCAAGTCTTGAGCTTTTTCTTCCTTTTTCGGAAAAACACTTTTCTTTTTTGCATTTAAGGAAGATCCGTCAAGCAAATGCGAAATGCATTAGCGTTCTTTACCTTCATATCGCCGACTGACCATTGTGCGATACCGGATGTGAATAAACGAGGAAGCATTCAAATTTGCATTAACACCAGATCTATTTTAAAATTATTAGAAAATGACGGTGTGCCTTATTTTCGGAACACGACAGGAAATGCGCTTTGAAGTTGTTGTCAATAAAACTTCATATGCAGGGTGGTCTTTGACCATTCAGAACCCGCATTTAATCAATGAATGACTTATATTTTTCGGGCATTTCCTTTTATCTTTTTGCACAATAAACCGTACCATTAGAAGTGTAATTATTTTTGATTACATTAGCTTTATGAGTAGAAAACATGAAAGGAAATGTATTGTCATCACGCCATACATGTTTATTTATATCACTGCCGTAGATCATTTTGAAACATTTTCTGTCATTTAACTGATCGGTCGTGACCAAGTTTGATTATTCTTTTTACGGAATTTCTTCTTAAACTATTGAATATTGTAGAACATAATGACAGAAAAGAAGAAAATCTTTGGTAATTTTTTAGACGGATCATTGCAATAGTTATGGCGGGTTTACACTCTGCCAGTTATAAGACGGTCAGTAGGCAGCGCAGGCGTAGAAAGGTACAAAACTGTTGTTCGGTCCATGGTAAGCAATTATCCTGATGGAACAACAAAATGCCGCTGTATTGTATTTTTTTCTTATTGCGCATGCGTTTGTAGAATGTAACGTTTTTTTGGAGTGAAAAAATGGATCACTTGTCAACAATTATTTTCGACATTTTCCGTTCTTGGTTTTTTCTGATACGAGGTAGTGTTTTTTTTTTTCTTCATTTTATTTTCTACAGTTTTCCAAATTTAGGGATGTTGACCGTATTTTTTATTTTATTTTATCATGCTTCTTTGTGTAAATATCCATCATTTTAATACGATACTCTGTGAAAAAAAAATCAGGGACGCCAAAACGGCAATTTATAGCCAAGCATGGAATGCATGAATCTATCTTATGAAATCGTGAAAAACATAAATTAGTCCTTTTGTACGTATGTACTGCCTACTGGCCGTCTTATAACTGGTCGAGTGTAAACCTTGCATTACTAAAATAAGAGGTTGAAATCTTTTTAATTCCAATACTAATAAGGAGCCTATAGTACCAATTCGTCAAAGCAGTACAACTCAACAAAACTAAACAATCGTGAACAAAACAGAAAAAGAGTCGTAAGAATTACACTGCGAATTTGCTTAGGTAACTATATTTCCGACAAACTCAAGGTACATATTAAATTTGATATCAACTAACTAAAAATAATTTTAATAAAGAAACTAAAAAAATAATTATATTTATTCTCGCCAAAATTAATTGATGCTTTTAGATGTAATCAGTCTAAAAAAATAGCACAAAGCAATTAGATATTTCAGGTGTGATAGTGTGATATTTGTACATTATTTTACTCGCATATTATTGCATAGATAAGTCAAGTAGATATTCTAGATATCTTCTTTATGATCATGGACTTTCTTAATCTGGACATTTCATCTCATTAGCTTCTTTTGTCTAAGGTACACGTTTTACCTTTCAAGGCAAAATGATGAAAAATTTACCACAGAAATAAAGATAGAATCTGATCGTTTTTCAATTCGAAAAAGGAAATACTGTGGATCTCTTAAGAAAAGCATTTTCATCTCATTAGTTGATTCTTATTATTAGCGAATCTTAGATTTGTGTAAGGTTTAAATTTCCATTTTTGATGAAAAATAATGAAGGATTTATAGATAAAAAAAAAGAGTCTGAATCGGAATTTTTCAGTTGAAATAATGCAATATCATGAACCTTTTAAAAATATTTTCAACTAATTAACAGATATGCCGTTTTCTAAGGTTCACAATTCTACTTTGATAAAAAAAATGAGCGAATTTATAGGCAGGAAAGAATCCGACAATTTTTCGAATAATGCAATATCATGAACAGCATCTCATTAACTGATATGCATCTCATTAACTGATATGCATCTCATTAACTGATATGCTGTTGTCCCTTAAGTTCGTATTTCTACTTTGATGAAAAATAATGCAGAATTTATCGACATTTATCGACACAAAAAAAAGAGAGAATCCGAAAATTTTTCATCAAAGTTTTTCATCATTTTTCTTTCTGGAATGATGGAATATCATGACCTCTTTAAAAAAATATTTTCATTTCATATCATCATTTTTTCCCATTTATTCATGATTTTCTCATATCTAAAGTTCAGATTTCTAATTTTGGTACAAAATAATGCAGGATTTATCTGCAGGAAGAAAGACAAAAATCGATCATTTTTCAAATGCATTATCCACTAATGTAAGAAACTTCAGATGGCGCACCTGTTAATAAGTTGCATACTTCATTGTTAAGGACGCTTCTGTTGGTCTCATTGCTTTCCGCATATTCTTTTTCCTGTATGTAGATATCATTTACACAATTGTAACTATTTTTGAAATTGATTATATGTCTACCTTAGACACATCTCATTCTTTATATCAAATCCTTACCTGTTGCATGCCAATGCATTTTCATGTCCTTTCATAATTTGTACTTTCAGTGAAGGTCCCAAATGGAAACAAAGAAGACGTGCCCTTACTACAGCATTTCATTTTCGTATTCTTGAAGATTTTGTCAGTGTGTTTGATGATCAGTCGAAGTATATGGTAGAGAAACTCAAAGAAGTCACTGAAAAGAACCGAGTTATAGATATTGTGCCTTATATCACTCGATGTACTTTAGACATTATTTGCGGTAAGCGTAAATGCCTATTTTCAAAATTCAATTAAGAATTCTATTGCTATGTCATTTTTTGGCCAGATTTTATAATGACATACAAGGTTTGCTTGGTTCTAATCATTTCACTATCTAATTGCTATTTTCAATATAATCAGAGAAGAAGAAATTTTAATAAAATGGCCAGTTGGTGTTTAGCATTTATATTTATTCGGGAATTCAGTGTTAAGAATTAATTTTGTATAATGTTTCTTTTATAAAATTTTCTAGAATAAGTTTTTGTTTTCATAGGATGATTCTGTGTGCGATATATATATATATTTACACATATAATATCGGTTTTATTGGGGTGGGGGGGGGGGGCTGGGCTTTCCCAACTAAAATGTTGAGAGCTTCAAAATGCTCTACTGCTTTTAACACGAACTAGAGCAGATTTATTTAACACAAAACAGAGCAAAATAATAAAAATTAACAGAAGAACAAGTAGAAGCATCTCTCCCAGAAAGGGGAAAAAATGAAATTTTGGCGGACTGATTACTTAGTGAGTAGTGATGTCACTATAAGAAAATGCAATACCTCTTTGTTCATAAACATTTCTTTTATTGCTCATAAGCAATACACTAAACACAATTTAAAGTAGTTTATACAAAATATTTAACAATATTTAAAAAATCATTTAAAAAGAAAATGAGTTTTCAATTAAGTTGTAAAAAAATGAATCAATCAAAATTTTAAAAATATAGAAGTTTGCAATCATTTCGTGAATGCAAACACGAAAAATCTGAATAGATTGCTCAATATTTCTTCTTGCTATTTCTACTGCCTACTCATAACGATTGTAATATTTGAAAAGCATACACTTACTACATCTGCTTAAGTAAATAATTCACACTGGCACAACCTTTTGTAAATAATCATTTCTCCTCTGAAGCTTTCATCGAATTTGAAACATGTTGCAGCACTTCCGTTTTTTCCTACTTTTTTTTTTCAAAAACCTGCCGACTACTTAAATTCTAACACTGAACAGTTCAGCAATCACTTTGACAGATTGTGGAAGTTTTAATTCCGATGAAATCGTTATTCTTTATAATACAAAGGATTGCTGCTCTTTCCTTTTCTTGAATTGCTTATTCGTCTTTTGTAAGAGCAAAGCTTAAAAAAATAATCGGAAATTTAAGTGAATCGGTAATACATTTGCTATGCTTTTTATTCGTGGTAATTTGCACTTATTTATACGTAATACATAGAGAATTATTTACTTACCCTACTAATTTCTTGGACTTGTCAGAAAAACTTCCTCTTTTGTGCCAGCGTATTAAGACTCGACATGGCTTTTCAGAATTGGGACAAGGAAACGTGAGAATGCTTGTAATTAATTTTTTTACGACAAATTATTTTCAAAATTAGTTTTTATTATAAATTGTCATTTTAGGCAAATTATTTGCAGATGATTAAAAAAGTTAGTCTAAAATCGGAAATTAAGGCTTTGGTAATAATTTTTTTAGTAATATCTTTCAAGATAAAATTACCCTTATTTTGATGATCTTAAATTATACGTTTTCTCAGAGAGCTTTGCGAGTTCCTATAAAATACTGCATTCTCAATTTCATATTTATTACATTTAAAAAAATGTTGTTCGTTTTGAAATTATAAAAAAAGCTTTCTTTTTTAAAATTTTATCTTCATTTTCTACAATATAGGGTTCATGAGAGGATATGCAATTTCGCACTGACCTTTACAAAATAATTTTTTTAGTGGAATAATATAAATCTTAATAAAAATTTTTTTTACAGTATTTGTTCTCTTAAAAACTAAATGCGAGACTAAAATGATAACTCTCAATGCCTTCCCAAAATGAAGCAATTATCTTCTTTAAAATATACCAATACTTTCTATATATTTTTTCATATTTCGTGCAACATTTCGTACTATCATTCGGTGTGCAATGAGTTATATTTTACTCAAAAAGTATATTTCAGTTTTAAAAAAAAATGTTGTGCTATTCTACACTTTGAAGTGGGATTCTACAGAGATGTATGTAATAATCGCAGCGAGAATGAAAGAAAATCGACAGCAGCACAATTCGTTTTAGAAAACTAAAATTTTCAGTTGAAAACAAAATAATGCATTAAAATTAAAAATTTCAACTTTTGGATGATCTATGCTTTGGAGGGTCATTATCCTTGATGAAATATTGTGTAAATTGAGGGGAACAAAACCAAACAATTCTTTAGGATATAATATATATATAATATCAATGAATTTATTCTCAAAAATAACAATAATCTTTATATATACCGAGAATATATATATATATTCAAAATTGCTTTAGAAGAATCTTAAATTTATCAAACACATTCAAACCTTTTATACATGTAATTAAAAAATTCTAATTTCTCTTGCTTATAAATAAATGAAATAAATATCGAAAAATGTATTTCAGATTACATTAAATTAACAGATACACTTGAAAATTAAACATTTTATTCAAATTTATGGCTATTAAATGTATTACTTTCATTTTCTGTGTAAAAATAAATCTAAAATCATATTTAAATTTTCAATAATAGCTTAACAACATGTATTCAAATTATTTTTATTTTGTATAAGCATTTTTATATGTATTTTCAATAACGCTACATTAAAAATAAATATAGCTGCATAATTTATTTAAATGTTTTCTTTTGAATATAAGTACAAATTATTTTATAATTGATAATCTTACCATTTTATTTACTTTCAACATTAAATGACAGCATATATGTTGACTGATTGTCGTTTAATCCATATTAATAGAAACAGCCATGGGATTGCGCATCAACGCTCAAGATAATGAAGATTCATTTTATGTGCGAGCTATGCATAGGTAAGAATTGGAATTCTCAAGTGGCGCCTATAGTGATGATGAAGATATAATTATATTACAATATTATTATACAACACATAATGTAATTATATATTGTTAAAAGCATAGTTAGTAAAACTAGCTACTTAATAATAAAGGGGGAAGCATTTGAAAACTAATTTATAAATATATTCTAATTGCCTAAATATGCAAATTTTTATTCTTGTTTTTTCAATTTCTTGAAGATATCAATATTCATTTATTTTATTTAAAAAAAAGAAAATTGCGTCATTTTTATGAAAATTCGTTGAATATACAAATAATCATGTCTACATAAAACTTCTAAAGTTTATAGGTATATAATAAACCGTATTTTTGATTTGCTTGTATTGAAATATTGACTATCTGTTCGTAGATTTAGGCTTTATTAAGATGAATTAATAAGAAATGTTCCTTTCTCAAACTGAACTGGAGGAAGTGATATTGTGAAACTCTCCTATCCTATTTGTTTTTAGCCATCCTATTTGTTTTTAGAGTTGCCGAAGGTTTTATCGGGCGTTTGTTAAGGCCGTGGTTATGGTCCGACTTGATTTATTTCAGAACCAAAAGAGGCCAAGAATTCAAAGCAAATGCAGCAAAAATGGACGAATTTACCAGAAAGGTAAATTAATTATACTAATCATTTTGATTTTAATGATTTTTGTATATTTATAGTAAGTTGAAACATTTTTCATTCGACTATGTCCTCGTAACTTCATTTATTTAATACTGGACTACATAAGATAAGGATATTAAATGGTTGAATAAAGTTAGATAATTAAAGGGGCGTTTTTCGAAAGAGGGATTATGCATTAGATTTTGAAGAAAGTTTCACATTTGCTTGAACGAATGAAGCATCTCACTCGAAATAATAAATTTATTTAAAACAATGACCACATAATTTCGAAGTTAAGTGTTAACATTAACCATATGGTTTCTGGTACGTTGCGGAATGATGAAAACCAACTATATGGTAAATAATGCTGTGGTAATAAATGTTCGTCTTGAGAAAGTGTTGTTCCAAGTCTTTAAATAATTTATAATATTCAATCAATAGTCGTTCCATATGCATCTCACTAAAAACAATTCTGAGATTTCCCACTGCTTACAGACATTATTTTATATATTCAGTACCAAACCAATTTTGTGTATGCAAGAAAAACCGAAAAAATGTTTTAATTTTGTGTATACAAAAGGAAAAAAAAAAGAAAAAAATTTTAAAATGTAAAATTTGGACCATTAATTGGTAATAGGAAAACAATTTATCATTGTCTTATCTAAATGTTTATTATATTCAAAAAATAAAACTTAAATGCCAAATACAGCGAACAGTAAGTTAAGAAAGGATTGAAAAAAATTGAATAGAATAAAACCGTGGATTTAATAAATGGGGCAAATTCAATGTTTTCTGCTGTTTGGAAATACTGAATTTGTATACAAAATCAATTATATTTAGATATTGTGGCATTTATATAATTTCGATATATATTTAACCATGTTCTTTTTTATTTAAATTTTCTTGGATGAAATCAAAACCAAAAATATGCACTGATTGAAACAGTTTATTATTGCTCAGCTTCATTTAAAAGAGAACTTAATTTAAGCGAAATGGTTTTCATTTTAAAAATATGTATATATTATGTTCTTGATAAAATTTATAGAAAAAAGAATTCTGTAAAAATGGCTGTAATCTCCTTGCCTTCATTCCAACTCACATGTAAGCGATAGCAGCTGATATATAACAATAGAATATCTATATTAAATGCAAAAACTTAGGAAAAATGAGTTGGATTTTTTTTGAAAAAGAATTAGTAATGAAAACGTTTCGTACCTATAACTATGAATTCCCCATTGGATATTGTATATGCCATAAAATCGTTGTTCAAATAAAATATACTATTTTCCGCATAGATCACACTAATTAATTTCGTATAATTTTAATTAATCTAGTTTTTTTCCTTTAATATCGCAAAGTGAACTTTTATATAAATAAAGGTAAGTAAAAATAATTTCTTTAAATAAATATAAAAAATACTACATCAAAAAATTTTATTTTAAAATATATTTTTCTTGATTTTTTTCTCTGTCAGGTTATTATAGAACGAAAATCTGAACTTTTGGCAAGACTTAAAAATAACGAGGATACTTTAAATAGAAATCCCGAAAAGAAGAAAGCTTTCATGGATTTGCTTTTGGATATGCATTTATCTGATCCGAAAAACTTCACCGAGAGAGACATCCAAGAAGAGGTCGATTCTTTCATGTTCGCTGTAAGAATTGCTCAGTAGATACTGAAACATTTTTAAAATTATTTTAATTAAAATTATATAAATTTAACTAAATATTTATCTGTGATAGAAATAAGTTTTTCTATCAATATGCAATGAAGAATTTTTTTTAAAACTTTCAAAATTTCTTCAGGTAATTTACTCTTTTGGTTTTGCTTTCACTCGAGATTAGAATAAATCAATTTTAGATCCATATAAATTGATTTGGAGTTTACCACAATTTTGTCTCATAATTTTCTACCTCGAAAAAGAATCGTAAAATTCTTGCTTTATTGTCCTATAAAATAAAATTTATGCAACAGTTTTTGGAGAATATAATTATCTCAATTTAAAGTACTGGAAAAATAATTCTAAAAGTACTGTACAAATATTAAATATACAAAATTAAATTGTGAGAAAAAAAAATTCGCACTGAATTATTCCTAAAATTCTGTGTTCGTTATAAATATTGTATTTCTTAATAAAAATGATTAAAATATCGGTTGATTAATGCTAATTTTTAATTTAATTTATATTTTTATACATGGTATATTACATAAAGATAAAAAATAATTTGGCATAGTAAACGAAAAATTTCAATTGAAAAAATAAATATAAAATTCTAAGCTTCAATGCAAACAAAAATTGTATAAACCTTATTAGAATAAGGAATATAAAATGAAAGAATTAAAAATAATTTTGAACTTATTATTTAATTAATACCTTTATATGTTTGATCAAAATTTCTTCACATATATATAGTAAGAAAAGAATTTAACTATCAATCGAAGGGTTTGTTGCAAAAAGGATGTCCCTAGCTCCAACCTAGGGGATTTTGGAGCTAATGTGCTATCATGAGGTAAAATAAAACTTGTTCGTTCGGGGCCTGAAAGATGTAGTTGCAATCGTTAGTTCTCGCGGTATAATCGTTAGTCTCATTAGTTTGTTGAAATATATAGGATAGATCCTGGTGTTACCTCCATTTTCCCCCACCGATCATGTACAAGGAAAGAGAAAGTTTTTCTACTATGTGAGTATACTGGTATCATAGAGAAGACAAATGAAAAGTTTATTGTTACTTAAGTTTCTAAAAGAATAATTTTCAACTTCGTTGACCTATTAAAAGGTTTCTTGCTGAAAACTCCTTACATCATTGCTAATGGTTACAAAAGTATTTATAACGAAATATAGAGTATGAAAAATCCCAAATTAATACAAGAAACATAATGTAAAGAGAGTGTTGGACTACTCTGTAACAAGACAATAAGAATATTCAACATCCAAAACATTACTCCATTAATTTTAAACAAGATTCAGCCATCTTATTCCTACTTTCTTCCACTTAAGAGTCCAAAATATAAAAATGTAATGAAAACTATCTCGCAAATACGTCCTACAAAATTTTATGTAGTTCTACGATGAACCACAAACCGACGAAGCAGGAGATGAGCCCAACGTTACAGAGGGGGAGTGTGATGAGTAATAGGAATATAATTTTTCATTTTTAAAGCCAAGTTGTATATATATTTTATTTATATTTTGCTAGTTTGCTTTAAATAAAATAATATTATAATAAACTGCTTTTTTATTGTGAAATATTTTTCATAGAGGTAGAGAGACAATCTATTTGATTGCTAGAAAGAGGTAGCTCCAACATTCCAACATGTGCCACGTCATCTGGAATAAATATTTGAGTAAAAATACTGTCATAATATGCAAGAATAATTAAAAAGATCGATGAAAATGAAAATATTCATACAATCTTGAATTTAGAATTTCGAAACGTTTTTTACGGCTTTTTGCAAACTTGAATAATTAGAGCTACCACCTTTTTACAGCAAACCCTTCAATTATTACACATTGGTTCTGGGAAAAAACAAGGCGAAAAATCCAGTTCTCTAAGACAAATTTTACAAACCATAAATAGTTTGATCAAAATTTCTTAATTTAGATATAGTAAGAGAACTTAATTCTCAATTGTTATATATTGATAGAGGTAAACAAAATATCTGGTTTTCCAACTGAGACCCACTTTGCATATTAAAGCTAAGAGTCAAACACTAGCATCTTAAATATATCTTGTCCTCATTGATATATATTTATATATAAATAATGATGGAAATAATATATATATATATGTATGTGTGTGTGTCTGCACTTTGAAACCATTTCCGGGATAATGATAAATTTGATACCAAAACCATGTCATTGGGTCAATATTACCGGCCCTGTATTATAACTCAACTGTTACGCGGAAACCCTATCATCGAACCGTTAAAATCGACTCGTCATCTCACTTGACCTGAAATGAGATTTTTCAGCACTATTTCGCTGCTCAGAAAGGCTCATTACTGTCTAAGTCTAAAAAAAACTATATATTTCGTCAACTGCAAATCCATTTAAGATTATTCTTTTTCCTGGTCGTGTTGCTAGGGTCACGACACCACTGCCGTGGGCACTAGCTGGGTGCTGTACCTGCTGGGATTGCATCCGGAAGTGCAGGACAAAATCCTCGAAGAACTGGACAGGGAATGCGGAGATGATCCCGACAAGCCATTCCAAGAGGATTGCTTAAAAAGACTCAAGTACTTGGAGTGCGTCATTAAGGTAAATTTGATTTGAATGATGAGTTAAAAGAAAAGAAAGAGCAGAAAGACTGCATATGTTTATGCATTAAGGTTATTTAACTCATTAGCAAGAGTTAGGAAATTACTTGGATTAATTGAAATATTATGATAACTCATAATTTTGAATAAAATTAATTGAATTTTAAATTATTAACTGATAAGTAAAGTGCATGAGTATATCGGTGTCCTTTTATTTAATAAATACTTTGATGTTATTTTATGATTTAATCACAAATTTTTAGTCTTAAAAATTTCTTCATTAAGACAATCGATACATGATCTTTTAACTTATACACAGAATATATATCTATCAAACTTAAATGACTGTGGAAAATAAACTGTTTTGCAGTTAGTGATTTGAAGTTTTGTAATGTACACCCATGTACATTGGATTATAAATTTATTAAAATCCTCTTCGATAAAATATAATTATCAACGTATGTTTTCCAATTTTTTTTTTTATTAATTTCTTAGCTGAATTAGACATTACCTTATAAATATATTTAAAAGTATATTTTCATGGACTTTTTTTATGCACTTATTCAATTTTCAGTAACTCATTTTCTTTATTTTTGGGCTTTTAATGTGTACCGAATATTCTTACCATATTTTTTTCCATAATTTCTGAAAAATAAGAGATTATGGAAACATATAACTAACAAAAAACATCGTTTCAAGAAAAGTAATTTAAACTATGCTTACTTTTACTTTACTTTTTTCATTTTACCAAACGATATATAATTTAATGCCCTTTACTTTGCTTGGCACGTTTCTTCGAAATAAAATGTTAAAATAGTAGAACCATTGTTGATCTTTTTTTTTTCTTTGCTGATTAAAGATACACCATTCTGCTATGATATGAAATATTATTGCTTTCAGGTGATTATTCTGTTTAATTCATTATTTTATTTTCGTTATTTATTGAAGTCAGCGTGCAATTATTTTAGCCACCATTAATTTTTCCTTCGAAAATGTTGAACTACTTAGAATAAAGCTTAGTAAATTTATAAAATGAATAAAAATAAAAATCACGTGAAATAAAAGCGGAATGTTTATAATTATGATAATGAAAATTTAGTCATTTGCCTCTACTAGTGTAATTTAATTCGATAGCATGAGTTTTTAAATGATTTATAGATTAATTGGAACGCTAAGGTAGTTTTTTATATAAGGTAGTTTTATATATATATATATTTTAATTTTTTATATGATAATTGATGTTAGATATTTAAATGAAATTAAGAAGTTAATTTTTACATTTAAATGATACCAGAAAAAACTACATTAGAGTAATAAAAATATTATTGAATACTGGGTAAGGTTACTTGACCTAGAAGATCGAGACTAAAATATTTGGGTTAAAGTAATAGAATAACTTTTATAAAGCTTGCCAAATAAATATTCGATTTAATTTTTTTTATTAATACGTAAAGAATAGTTCTCTTACGTAAAATCTATTTATACATTCAGTATCATTTTTCATTTAAAAAATGACAACTTCATGCTTTAAAATGGTTGTGAAACTGCTTCCTTGGTTTCTGTAAACTTCTTTTAACCTAAACTGAGAAGTGATTTTAATTTGCCGTCTTTAATCTTGATCAATTTTATATTGAATATTATTGAATTAATTAATTGAATGAATTGCTTTTTAATACTTTTTTTTGAAATATAAAGCTTTAATACATGAAGATTATTATGTAATTCATATCCTACTCTATAAAATTTTAATCCTTAAATTAATTATTTAAGTAATTTCTGCACCATATACTTCGACAGCTTTCCTTAATTCAAACGAATTTTTTAAAATAATATAGCATTTATTATTTTACATTTTGATGTTGTTTTAGCTAATACAATTTATATAAGATTGGCTTTTAAAATCGAGGTCGAATGTATTATATAATCATTTTCTTTAGAAGGATAAGTATAAAAAAATGGTAATTAAATTAGAACATCCTAGGCAGTAATTAATTTTCGCAAGGATGAATTATTGCCTTATTTAATAATTAATAATAATGTAACATTTTTTTTCTCCATTTTCCTCCCTAGAGTTTTTTTTTTAAATCAAACTTATTTTTTAAAATTTTTATTAAATTGTTCAATTATTTAAAAACAGCAATGCAGTAAAATTAAAATGAATATTAAATCTGATTTTAAAAATTTTGTTTAAGTAAAAATTGTATTTATTTCCTGAGGCCGACTTAGAAAATAATATTTTATTATCATCTCTCAAACAAACTCAACATCTCTCTTTTGCATTTCAATACAGAGTTTAAGAAGTTAAAATATACTTGAAAAATACTTGAACTTTATTAAGAAAAGTAGAGAATTTTAAATTCCATGGAAGGAAGGAAGTGAATTGGTTGTTTTTCTATAGAAAAATTAAATGATTATATAAAATGATGCATTCCAGTAAATCGATTATAATCATTGAAAAAAAATATTATAATTTCACTAAAGTTTTAATTTGGACTTATTCTTTGCAAAAACCCATAGGATAACTCTTTACTGAAGAATGTATGTATAATTTTCTAACGCATTTGTGCTATTTATAATTATTCTAAAAAATAAACATGATTTTAAAAAAAGCGTGGTTAGTGGAATATTGCACAAATAAAATTCTACGCTATATTTTAGTTGTTATAAAAAGGTTTTACCTATTTTATGTTGCTATTTTAAATTATCAGACCAGATTTATTGTTTTGGTATTATTTTATTCCTAAAAATGATTTCTTTAATTTTTAAGATAAGCTATTTAACTTTCGAAGAATGAATGTTGTATGAGATAAAGTTTAATGGAATTTTTTTTTACCTATATTGCCATATTTAAATTACTTATTAAAATTTCGAATATGTATTGGATTTACTAAAGGAAAAAATATATGATGTCAAAGGATATGACGTCATGATGAATGATCAAATGAATATTCAGTTACGTTAGGTTATAGTAGCGTTTGTTATATGACTAATGTTGCAAAGAGTTCCGCTGTTTTAGAAAAAAATAGTAACCAATTCTTTTCAAAGCGAAGATTTTCTTTATAATGGAGTATATAAATCTTTATACCAGTATGATCGATTTGCTATCACAAACGTATGAGTCAGTAAAATAAAAATTGCCAATAATTAATGCTTGCTATAAAATAATAAATCATTTATATAATTCTGATATTTTGAATTACGTTGATTAATTAATGTTAAGACCGTCATTTCTTTATCATATTATATTATGCCGATTTATAAACATGCTTAATAAAATATAAAATATATTTAATTATTTTACGTATACATTTATACGTGTCTAAGGATATATAAGGAAGTTAAAATGTTTGTTTGGTTCATCAATTATCAAAAGTAAAATACTTTTTTAACTTGTTAATAATTTATTAAATTTCCGTATCATTCAAGACTTTGACCCGTCTTGATTTCCAATTCGTTCATGGTTTCTAGAAATATCTGAGACGCAATTTAATAAAACAAGATCTTATTTATACTACTGATAGATTTTATTTATCAAATCTAATTTTATTAAATTTCGCCTTGGGATATCTGGTATATTTCTATTTACATAATTAAAAATTTTGTAAATTTGATTCACTATTAAGTTTTTATCATCGATATATTTCTATTTCTTTAAAATCAGTTGTTATGATTTTAAAGAAATAAAAGTACGTTTCTTTCATTTATTTCGTTGTCTTCCCAAAGGATATTTCTATCCATAGCACAGAAATCAAGATTCTGAATATTTTACAGACAGTAACTAGTTAATCATCGATAATTTAAAGAAAACACTGATAACCAAAATATTTTTCGAACGTTAACTCCATTAGACGACATAATTAATGACGAGTCTTGAGCCGTGACACCATTTGAGTAAAGTGGCGAACGAAATTAAAAATTTGAAATGGAGTGTAATGAATTATAGTATGTGCATAAGGAAATGATTTACAGACTTTTCAACTTAACATCCATCACAAGCGCGTGTCCAAAACTAAAAGAGGTATTGAATATGTTAATAGATGTATGATTGATTTTTTAAACAAATACGCGGGATAGCCTCTTTGCAGAAAACTGCGTAATGAGTTGAATGCATTGGAATATCCGTCCGTTTATTAGGTATTCAAAAAATTGGCATATTCGAACTTTTGAAAAAACTATTTCAGAAGTTATTGTTTATTTTAATATGACAAATAATGTTAGAAAAACTTCAATTAAAATTTAAATGCGTGAGTAAAATAAACACAAAATAAATGACTTTTATTGACAATTTTGGAATGAGTGCATGGATTTAAAATTTTGGAGATTTTTTCTTTTCCTATCCAGAAGTTAAACACGATCCAGTTTATCTGTGTTTTTCATCTAGTAAAATTTTCATAACCCTAAATATTCATCTAAGTGAAAAAGTATTTTTTTTAATCTAAATGTAATTAAGGATGAATATAATAATATATTTATTTCTGATGTATTTTTCTTTCAGCGTTACAATTTTTCGTTATTAATTAGAATTGACTTGCGATATAAAATACGATATTTCAATTTTAATTTTAAAAAATTGTAACACTTCTTCAATAACAAACATCTTTATATGTGTCTCAAATATCCATCATTATAAAACTTCCGTCCCGAAGGAAAATGTAAAAAGGTGTTTTACTTTTTTTTTTTCTTGACTGCTACGTTTCATGATTCATTTTTTTATTAGAATAAGCCCACACTTTAAGAAACTGAAAAATGTACAGAATATTTCCAGTTGTCGTTTTATCTAGAATATCCCTAATTTATTGAAAGTTCATCTTTGGATAGATAATTCAATTGAAAAAGTAAAATCTGAATATTCATTCACATCTAATGAAAGAAATTTAGATAAAAATAATCATTTATTATTAATAATTACTTCATTCGACTTAATCATTTCTTATATTTTGGTAAAGCAGCCAGAATCTAAATCCATTTTTAAGTTCTTTTGTAAATTAATTTTAAGAAATTTAATAAATATTTTTTTAAAGTTTATATGGGACTCATTATATAGGTTATTAAACTCATTTTGGTGCCACATTTCGATTATCTATATATAGAATTCCAACATATTTGCCCTGAAAAATAAAAGCTATTAAATTAAACATAAGAGGATTTAAATAATATTATAGATTTATTTTTTTTATTTTTAAATCTACTAATTATGTTCTCTTACTAGATAAATATCTATTTAAAACCACAATAATATTCACCGATTTAAAACAATATTTCCTATTTGGAAGAAATATAAAATAAAATAGAGAAATTATTTACGATTGCCGTCGTTATTTTATACGCCCATTTCCTTGGCGCGTTTTCATCTTTTTCTATTTGAAAAAAATATATATATGTAAGATATGTACAATGTTGAGCAATCATAAAATGTTTTCTTATAACGTTTCACACTACCTGAGCGAATAACTAGACGACGAGTCATTTATCTTTTTGAACTTATGTCATTACCACCATAATAATGAAAAATAAATCCTTAACGGTCAAACTTTCTAAACTAACAACAAAATCCGCAAAGTGGCTAAGGTTAGAACTATTTGATGAAGTGCAATGTTAGACGCCGATAGGAAAAAGGGTATTGCCCAGATTAGCCGAAACTGGGTCGACAAAAAAATAGAAGAGGAATGAGACTAATATTTCGTCACTTCAATCTTAAAGAGTCCCCTTATACGTTATTTATAAAGCAATAGCTGAGTTTTTAAAGTTTTATTATCTTCATTTTTTTTTCATTTATTTGCAGTGCAGATCATTAAAATTTGATGTACTTGAAAATAAACTCGTAGTTCATTTTGGGATTTTGATAAAGATTTCGAACATTTTATAAAATGCCGTGAAGGAAGTAATTAAAAAAAACTGCACCACTCACTTTCCTTGGCTATTATTGTTTTCTAATTGCTTTTGTATTCTTTTCTCGCAGGAAGCGCAAAGGATATACACGCCTGCCCCTTTCATTGGACGTCAATTACAGGAAGATGTGGAAGTCGGTAAGTTGTGCGATATTTTATTTATGATATAAACAATTACATGAATATTGTAGACGGAAATACCGAGTCTATTTGTCACTTTTGAATACGTCTATACAACTGCAAATAAGATCATATAAAACAACATTACCCGAGGGACATTATAATTAATATAACTCAGTTATCATTCAATATTATATATTTGAGACTGAAAAAGTACTTTCGTCTCTTTTTTTTGTATAAAAATTCTTCTCCGAGCCTTGGCGGAAAGCATAAAAATTTAATGTGAGATTCTGCTTTTTGAAACAAAATACTGTTCACATAGCCTTATGACCTTTAATAAAGAGATTTCCGCTTTCAGTGTTTTGGACTTTTCAAGCCTCTTAGATTTTAAACAGATATATAAAAAATATAATGGCATTTTAATATTATTTTTGTTTATTTCACAATACTCTTTCCAAATAACGCATTAAACGTTTATATTTCTTACTGACAGACTAATTTATACACATTATGCTAATATTTGATACAGTTATATGAAATTTCAAAATGCTTAGTATAAAAATATTAATGATTATGGACAGTTCAACACAAAATAATATTTAATTTTTTAATGATAAATTCAGAAGTATATGTCAAAAAAAGTAATTTATTTTCATTGTTCAATTAATTAATTTTTTTACGATACAATTGTTTGATATTTTTCCATCGCTGTAACAGCTACAATAAAAGAAAGCATTTATAAATTGCTAATTTATATTTAAAAAATGTATGGAAATAATTATTTTATATCTACCATTTCAAAATAATCTATCAAGCTAATGTGTATGCGAAAAATATGCAGTGTTAAGATATTGAGCAAGCACTCAGCAGGGAGCATTTAAAAACAAATGGAGCCAACGCAACCCTCAAATAAGCACATTATGAAGGTGTGGGTGTCGACTAAGACGGATGAAACTCATGAGCAAACACAGTCGGTCAAGATCCTCCAAATTGTCACGCAATGTCTACGATTCGCGTGCATGCATGTGAAACCTGTCAAGCTAGCTTGCAGTTGTACGATAACTCAAATTTTTACCATTTTTTTTATTATTACAGAAATAGCAAACACAGTGGGAGAGAAGTTTTTGTTGCCGATTTTCTTTGTAAAATATATTTTTATATTCCTCAATGTGCATATTTCAGAACCCTCGGATAAATATTAATATAACCACAGATAAAATCCAGTGGGAGTGACCTTCCTAAACTTTCAAGCATATTCTCTAATGAAAGTGTTATCCGAGTTTTATTGTGTCGTTCCAACCAAAGCAAAAAATGTGGTACATGCGCCAGGCAGAGAACTCCTTGCATGTCCTTCGCGCACAATAATTACGAAATATTAAATTTAGGCGTGAATTTAGTATTTTTACTGAAACTATTGCGTGATCTTAGACGAAATTTTTATAGATTAATCTCTAGCATTCGGCTAATAGTATCCAAAAAACAAATTTCTGATTTAGATTTATTTTTACCAAATGAATAAGACCGAAATTTTACAGAGAACTTCATTTGAAATCAGAAAATCACATAGCAAATCTGGCATATTTAAATCATTGCGTTAAGTTATCACGTTCAAATTTTTCTGAAAGTACAGACCGACAAACGGAAAACCCCTTATTGTATTTGGCTCAAAATTTGAAATATGTTTACAATAAAGATGTTAAATATTTGCGTGCCGAATTTTAAGCATCGAACTCTCTTCGCATTGTAGTCATCGCGTTAACTTATATTCGAAAAGAAGAACAGATAGAAATCTGAATAAATTTTACTCAACATTTGTTTTAAACCTACAAATAGGGTGTTAAGACTATGGTATATCGAATTTCATCAATCCAGCTCAATGTGTTTTAAAGTTATCTTTATCATAAACAGAAAGATAGACATTTTCCAAAGAAATGCTTTCACTGCGACCCAAAAACATGGAAATTGGTCAAATTCTCGAGTTCAAATTTTTTTATTGTTACTGTACTTACTCCAAACTTCATATAAGAGAAAGTAGAAAGCAAGAAATTCTTCCTTAAATTACCTTTTTCCTCAAAAGGTGGTCACATATAGCTGCGACCAAAATGCTCATCGGATATTAAAAAAATGGATATTTTTTCATTGTAGCAAGTGGTTTTTAAATACAAACAATTAAAAAAAGTTAATTTTATATTACTAAGTATTTCAAGTAATTTTGATAATTGAGTAATTTTGAAATCAAGTAATTTTTAATTTTTTTTAAATAATCAAGGTAAAATAATGAAGCCAGAGGCGAAAAACGAAGGTAAACTTATACTTGTCTTTCAGTATTTAATTTATTTTGAAATATGGTGTTTAACAAACTTCTAAACTCATTAATAGTTCTTTGTAGCATTATTTTTTGTTTTAAGGTCTTTTGCAACAGAATTTTTGTTATCTCATATTCATGCAGTCTTGCTAGATGGTTTTATGTATAGAGTAGCATAATGACAAAAGGAAAATTAATCAAGAGTTAATTATCTCAGAAAGCACTTTTTTCTCCTACACAGACAAAATCTAGAAACTTTGGTGATTACTCCAAAATACTTGGAAAGCAGTGACATTTTTTTTTATTCATGGAGTTGTTGATGTGATCTCTGGAATAGTTTTAGAAGGGGCTTGTCATTACTTAGTTTAAAAAAGAAAACAACTTCGGTCAAATTTTCTGACTGCTAAATATTGATGAGAGAAATCAACGTCCAGACTTCAAACAGACATTTATATAAAACTCTTAAAATTTAAACTGATCATTGAAATCAATTGTGTTTCAACTTCCTCTTGACAAGGAAGCAATAGCGTACAATAAGAAATGATTTTATGAAAGAAGAAAATATCCTCTTTGATTTTTTTAATGGACTTTCCAATATGGACGTCAGTAATTGATATAGTTTTGAGATCGTAAAGTCAACAAAGTACTTGATTCTTTCAGTAACAAAAATATTTCTTTTAAAAAAAAACATTCCATTGCTAACCACTGCTAATTTTTAGAATCTGACTAACGTAATTGTGATTGATAACTTTGATTTCTAGAAAAGTTTTATGTAGACAAATTTTTTGCAATGTTTATTATAATGCTTTTACATTCAGAGAAATATTTTTATAAGTAATTTTTTTCTGCCAGATAAAGCTACAATTTATTCTCTATCGTAAAAAGTAACACGTTTTCCAGTTCCACCATTAAACAAATTCCAAGTTTTAGGGGAAATTTATAAAATATTCAGTAAATGTCTAGCAGTTTGCATCTTACATTAAAATTTCTATAAAGATTAATTTTGAAAGGAAATTTAATTGTTTTAAAAAAATTAATTATATGGAATTAATTTCAAAAATTAATTTTGATCTAGCAATTCCAAACTTTAATTTAAAAAATGTATATTCACAACCCATATTTCTTGTTTTATTTTTGTTCATTTCTACATTTTAAAAAATCTTATGTTAAATACTTAAGAGAAATAAAACAACTCGATTAATCTGAAAAACACTTGTTTTAAAACTCTTTGTTCTTTTCCAAGGCATTAAGCAAAGTATCTGTATTAAAGCATTTTTTAAAAATTTAATTTTTTTTTTATTTTTCAAACCCGTGAATTTGCAACAGAACGGCAATCTATTGCTAACGCTCAATTAACATATTAAATAGACAAATATAAATTATGAATTTTGCGTTTACAAATTATGAGATGTTTTGTTAGTAAATCAAATTAGCTAGTCACTAGCTTTTTTTTATTCATTTCATTTTTATTCAATTTAAGGCTCTTTTTTTCAGTCTGAATATGAAACGGAAACTCGTGAAAAATTCGTAAATTTAGTGAAAGGACATTTAAAGTGTAAAACAGTGTTCTTTTTTGAAGGCGCAAAGAATACGCTACAGGAAATGATTTTTTTTCATAAATTTATCTCAAGACAAATTAATAAGCAAATACAAGTTTAAAAAATCAAATTTCTAAGAAACGTTGAATTTCGTTGATTTTACAAGTTTAATTTGTCAATATTTATTCTACTTAAAAAATTTCTTAATTTTATAGAAACCATAATAAGCACTTAAAAATGTATTCAAATATTGTTACAATACCAGTATTAAGTATATACGGAAACAATAAACAGAATTATTGTAAAATGTACTATAAATATTTCTAAAAATTTATTAAACTAGGAAAACATTGCTTAGAAAACCAATTATTACTGAAATATTTACTGTTTTTTAATCTTAAATAGGCTTAAAAATAGTTCTGTACAGTAAAATTTCGTAAAACTTTTCTTAAAAATCTGACTGAAACTTTGAAACCACTTTTCTTAATGAACACCTGCTACTAGTAGACAATTTTGAATCAGTTTTTGGATTGAGAATAAGCTGAGATATTACATTTTTCGTATAGTAATTCAAATGAATCACATGAGGAGCGCAAAGCATTTAAATAGTTTCTGCTACTTACTTGAATAACATACCTATCTTTTGTTAAAAAACATTTCTCATAGTAATTTTTAAAAAAAATCTTAAGCTTGCAGTCAAGATTTCTGAAATGTTGTCAAAACTTCCGATCTTTTTGAAGTTAAGTGTATTTGAATTTAGATGCATATTGTTAATTTTATCAAAATAACTCAGAATATAAATTTAGAGATCTTCCGTGGACACTTTTGACAACCACGGCCGATAGTCAATTTTTTTCAAACCCTTTCCAGATATATAATATTTGATCTTGGCTATAGTTTCGCCTCATTTCGCCTGGTCTGTGATTTCAGGTCCTACTTCCATAACGCAAAGAGATGAAAGATTTATGCATCAGAAAGCAATTATAAAAAGCCCGGGAAAAATTATTATTTGGACATTAGATTCTGTTTATTTATATACTTTTTGATGTTGATATTCTAATATATGAAGTAAAGGTCAACTTAATATGCTCGAAATGTATTAATTTATATTAAAAGTTGTTATGTTATTCTTTTTCAGACGGCTTTAAAATTCCGAAAGGCACAACATGTATGCTGGTCATTTACATGTTACATCGCCACCCGGAATCGTTTCCGGATCCCGAAATTTTCAACCCAGATCGCTTTTTGCCAGAAAATTGTCTGAACAGACATCCTTTCGCTTACTGTCCCTTTTCAGCTGGACCAAGAAGTTGTATTGGTAAGCTTTGTATAAAATATTTTAATATAGCTCAAACTTTAACATATTGCTTAATTATTAACTAGCGAAAATTTCCCCAAAAAAACTCTTTCAACCTCTAACAAAGATGCTATCTCGCTGAGCCCGGAAAAAAATTTGCACCTTGTGTAAGGTTGCGATTCTCTTGTATGGCAATGATGAACAATAGTAACGATGTATTAGTCTCTGGCGCAAACTTAACATTTTATTCAATATATCGTGTCATCCTTGGCAATTTTTTGTCGATTGATTCCTGGCATGCGGATAATAGTACCTGAAAATTGGTTTCGTGTATAAGATGTATTTTCTTCATCTCATAGAAACCAAAATTTGAGACAGAATTATAACTGAACAGAAAATCATATGTAAAATTTGATATATTTAAGTCATTGTGTTTTCGAGTTATCACGGTTGCATGCTACTAAAACTACAGGTCGACAAACAGGTAACCACTGCTTGTATTTGATCAAAATTTAATAGATATCTACTCTATGGATGTTAAATCTGTGCACCAAAGTTTATCCATCTAGTTTTCCTCATTTTTTTAGTTATAGCTTTAAATTATATTAAATAAAACAGGCAGAGAAACTTACCCTGAATGTATTTTGCTTAACATTTAACAGAAATCTATAAATTAGACAATATACCAAATTTCATCTGTCTAACTGAAAAAAAAATTTCGATTATCTTCATCATAAAAGGTCATATGGAATGGGCAGACAGCCAGACATAACTCCAAAAACATATTTTTTGATCTCACGGAAGTCGAAAACGTGGAGATTCGTCAAACTCTCGAGTTCGAATTTTATTGACAATTACAATGCTAATTAAATTAATTATCTGTACTTCGTATTCGAGAAAGTAAAAAAGACACACACACAAAAAAACGTAGAAACAACTCAGTTGATAAAATATTTCGACATGATATGTACAGGCATATCCATTTAGTCAAGAAGTTATCGTTTTAATTATATAATTCTATAAACAGTAATGAGTTGAATTTTCCTTGCTAAAAATTATTAGGAATAATTTAATTTTTTTTAATTTCTAACTTACAAATATTTATAAAATTTATATACTAAAACTTTGGAAAAGTTAAACTTAAATCAAAATTGAACATTTCTCAATTTGCGTATGACCGGAGGGCAGAACTTGTGTATGCAGATTAAAAATAAAGAATACATTGTTAGTTGAGTAAATAGTTTTTAATTATCCATTTTATAATATTTTTGTATTGTCTTTCTCGTGTAAGATTGAACTATTTTATACCATGATAATGGTTTTAAAAGTTAACTTTATCAGATAATTTAACTTATCTAATCTGCGTTTAATAATAAAATTTGAAGCGTCTGTTACGTAAGTATTCGCCAGCGAATTCAATTTTTTTCCCTGCTTGATATTCACATGTTACTTCTTTCATAATATAAATACTTTCAGAATTCAATGCATAAATTTATGATATTCAAAAAACCACTTCGTTTATTGATTCTATTATTTTTTTTTAATTGACATGTGAATAATTCTAGTCGAATATGCTACTGCAAACTCACTTTCTATTTAATCAACTGTTTATTTTATGCTTATATATAAACATATATATGTATATAGATAGATATCTTTTCGTCTTTTTCGAACTGTTTTCATACCTTTAACCAGACTCGCTATTAAAGTCTTTATTTACGCAGACGAGTCCATAAATTTCAGATCCTGCTGCCATCTATTGTTAAATATTCACACTAACTATTTTACTAATCTTCAATTTTTAAACTATATTTTTATTTAACATTTTTACGTGTTGTATCTTTTTTTATAATTGACAGACCAAAATAATAATATATACATCTAAATAATGTAATATTACAGAAATATTTAAATAATTTAAAGAAATTATGGCGATATATTTAAATGTTACTGTATAACAGAAATATAAAAGTTGAAATTATTGCAAATTAAGTGTTCTCTTTTTAAAAACAAACTTTTTAAATTTCAATTATTGATTCAAGGATCGCATAGTAACTTTATTACTAATAGTAGTTACTGTTTTGTACCAATTATAAGTAATAATGCAATCTTAACCTTTCTTAAATTAATGTTTATGATTAATGAAAAAATATTACAAAAGAATCTGAAAAATTCACGTCATCTTATAATTAATAAAATTTTTTAATTCACGTATTAGCAGACTTGTATTCATAGCTCATTTCAATTATTAAAGTAATTGAAAGGACAAAAAGTAAAAATTGAAAAATCAATAAGTAATCAAACTCAATAAGTAAGTCAATCAAAAAGTTAAAAAAAATTAAAGAATCACTGGCAAAAGAAAAAATAATTAATGGCGATTTTCATAAAAATTTCCAAAGGAAGAAGGATTTTCCAAGCAGACTTCTATTCCTTAAGTTAATTATAACTTAAACGCATAAAATAAATATATTTACATAATTTTTACACATTAGTGATAGTGGTAAAATATACCTCAGTAACTCACAGTAATTATAATAATATTAAACGTTTAACATACATATCAATGCATGAATATTCTTTTTCGTGAACTAATTATTTTTTTTATTTTATCTTCAGTGCAACGAGATTTAAATTTAATATTATATGAGACAAGAGGAAATCAGAAATAATTCAACTCTGCAGTTTATAATTAGTTTCCTAATAAATAATAAAAAAAAAAATCGAATGCATTTTTCTGTTAAAATGTATCATTTTCTCATAAAGGTTTTAATTGCGAATTTTTTGATGGGAATGGTTTTTCTGTTATACAATCGCGTTCGCAATCCTTAAAAACCATGATTTATTAAAAAGTTATCTATTCCCCATTGTCAGTTTGTAATTTTTATTCTAATTACCTATTACTTCTGATTATTTTTAATTGAAAACAATTTTTAAGAGCCCTTAAATTAAAAAAAATTATTTGTGCAATTATGTTACTTTGATTATCGAGATAAATTTGCTTTTAATTTCAAAAAATATTTCCAATTACAGTTGTTTAGATACAAACTAATGCAGTTATGGAATTTTTATTGAACGGATTGGAAACTCGTATGCAAACCAATACACTAAATAAAAATCTATCTTCTTTCCTTGAAATTTATTTGCGAAAGCCAATGATATTACACTAATAAATAAAATAATTAAAATTAAAAACTTTTAATTAAATTAAAATTACTTTTTTTATGAATTTCTAAAGCATACAGAAAAAAAAATCAAGCATGCCTTTAGGAAAAATTCTGCTCACAATAGCATATTGATTCCAGATTACAGAGTGAAATGTGTATTTTAATACGGGTAGCTTATCATCCTATTAAATCAAAATGTCATTTATCAAATTAGCCAAAACTTTTTATTGATGTAAACAGTTACATAAGTTAGTTCAGTGTTCGCTCATATAGTTATTATATGTGATAATGTAATTGTTATATGCTGTCAGAGAATTCCACAGTCATTAGATTTTCCATCTTTTATATAAAAATATTGCTGGTTTTGCTACTATTGTTATTAGATACGCGGCAGTTGGATACATTATCAGCGATATGTCAAGTTTCACACATGCATCACGTTTCACTTTTGTGCCATGTTTATATTCGCATTGTTATATTACAATTTTAACAATTTTTTTTTCAGTCTAAGTAAGATATAAATCTGAAAACATTTGTCAAAACCTGGAAGTGGAATTTTTGAAATATTATTATGGTTTCTCTAATTTTGCTTGTAAAATGTAAAAAGATCACAAAACTAAAGTATCATATTCATAATTTGAGTGAATATTGAAAAGCTTGAAATTGCATAGTACTGACTTATAAGATAACAAAAAAATCTAAGTCTAGCAAAATGGAATTTCAAATATTTTCAAATCTCTTCCAGTTTTATTAAATCTCCAAAAATGCAAGTTAAATTAGAAAGTATTTCAGATTATTTAAAATTCCTGTAACACAGGCTGATTTTTTTTTTTTTTTACGAAACAAACATTAATTTAGAGAAAAGTCTGTTTTCATAATCGATTTCGATATTATTTATGTAGTATAGAAATTTCGGACCCCAAGAAGAAATAAAAAATAGTTTTCATTTATTCTTAATTGTTCTCCAAATAGAAGTATGAAATTAGAACATTTAATTTAAATTTAATTTGCCCATTGAAATTGTACAATTATATCAGTGTCACTGTTATGTCAGTATCAGTAAAATGATAAATCCTTACACTCCATCAGTAGAAATTGAATGGAAGAAGGAGCTTCAGCTTGTGACACAATTCAGATTGTGATACAAAAACAAAAGATTAACTACATTCAAGGAAGGGTCTATATTTAAGATAAAACACGAATAAATAAAAAAGTAAAGTAATTTGAAGTGGAATTTCTTCAAGATTTTAAGAACTAAATACATGAAATAATAGTATTAAAAATCTTAAAATATTCCAGCATAAGATTAAATAAGCATAAGAATTTATTTTAGAAACAATTATTCTTTTTGATCTGATTTAGTTTGAATTATGAGCAGTATACTATTGACAAATTATTTCATAGATTTACTCTTTAACAAATAAATTAGATTTAAATCGGATTAAACACGAAATAAAACTGAAGAGGGAAAAAAACTAATGCATTGAGAACAATTATCCAAATTAAAAAACGTCATCAGATTTTGTCATAATCCATAATGACAATACATTGTCATATTTTATGTATTTATATTAATAACTGAGTAAAAAAAAAGAACAATCCTATTGCAAAATTGCAATTTTTGAGTGTCGTTCATTCAATTTGTGCTGACATGCTTGTTGCATTATTCAGGGAATAAAAATTCTGAAAGGCTGCCTTGCAGTATTTATTTATTCTCTAGTTCAGAATTTAATTATATTTTACATATAACTAAGGAAAATATTTGTACATTAATTCATATTATTTATCTTACATTAAACATAAATCTGTTATGTGTTACTTGCATTTAGTATTCATACCTACTAAATAAAGAATTTTAAACTGAAATAGTTATGCTTTATCATTCATTAAACAAAGAGTAACTTCGCAAATTTTTTATCATATGTTTTCATTTAAAACAACTAAATTAAGAGTTGAACTGAGAAACTAAATTAATTAAGTACTCCCATCATTATTTTTTTAAAATAAAATATGTTTACTCATAAAAAATTAGAATTAATCTGTTTTTAACAAATATTTATTACTATAAATAATATACATCGGTCTACGAGTAGCCTGATTCATAGCAACAACAAACCGTCTTTCTAAAAAAGTAAAAGAAAAAATATATTAAAAAAAATCATAGAAATCTAAGCACGTTTCGAGGGAAACTAAAAACTAACATTCTTCAAAACGCCTCAAAAACTGGGTTTGCAAGACCTAATTTAGAGGCGACGTGTAACCGAATGTGACAACACGAGACTGTCAGACTATCCTGGCGATCGATTCTTTGCTGAAAAGCTGTTCGGAGTGCGTGGGCGGCGGAAACTTCCTTCTCAATTCCCAAATGGGCGCCTAGAAAATAACTCCAGGAAGAGACTGCCTCAGGATATACGAGTCGGGATTTCACTCGCATTCCAATACAAAAGAGTAAAAACGAATCTCTCAGTATGTGACTATATGGAAATACAACCAAAAGTGCAACTGAGGAATTTTATATGTTGACAATATTTTCCAAAGAATTTCGATGTAATAGCGTGATTTTTTTTTAATTATTGGTTTCTACAGTATTATGAGGTGTTTTTTTTGTTCAAAGGAAACAAGATATAAATTTAAACTACATATTATTTCAAATACGTTATCATAAATGTTATTAATGTGGTAGTGATAACGTATAATTACAATGATTATAGCTGATTATTCATAACACCACTAAACTTATCGGTGATTATACATAACACCAGTAATTATACATAATCACTAGTATATTTCATTTACCGTATTATGTGCATAATGAAAATACAGGCATAGGGTCTACGATCATTAAGATTAATTTTGCCACAATAGAGGAACAATTTTTATGTATCCCCCTTTTAATAACAACTTAGGTTCATTTGAAGATCACACTTTTTGTTTCACAAAATTTCTAGAAAACCTCTGTACACCAATTTTTAGAAATGGCGATATTGGCACCGTTGTTCGAGATTACTTACTAAGTTTACATATCCAGAAATCGAAAATCTAGGAGTTGAAGAAAATGGGCTTCAAATTGCTTTAGGAATGTTGTCAAGTAGTTATAACTTAGATATGATTACAATAGACCATGTCATCAGAAAAGACAAGATAATAGTATGAAATACAGAAGGAAAAAAAAATTTAAAATAGACTCATATATCATACTCTTTTTTTAATTTATTGTTTTTTTATTCTGTCAGACAAAAAAAAGGAATACCAATAGGAAATATTCATATCATATTCGTTCAAAATCATATCGCGCCTGGGCCATCGGCACTAAAAATGTGCAATATAATGCAGAGTGTAGATTAAAAAATATTCAAAATAATTTTAATGTAATAGAAAACTATAATTAAAAACAATTCAGTATCTAGAGGTTTTTTTCTCTCTTACTATTTTTAAGATCAACAAAATCAAAACAAGGATATGACAATGCAGAGTATAGAATAGAAAAATCAAATAAGCGATTAGATACATTCAACTAACAAACTAAATTGATATTCTTTCTCTTTAAAAGTTATTGTAATGCAAACAAAAAGTTTTGCTCATACTATCTGCAGCGTCACTTACTTTTAAATAAGATGAATATAATAAATATTACCATCTGAACATAAAAGATCTTCCTGATTTATACTTTTTTAAAGATTTCAAAAGAATGAGGCAGTTATTTTTATATAGAATATACAAAAGAAAAATCACTTCTCTTACCGAATATCATTGAATTGTATTGCATATTAGAGAATTCTTTTTTCAATAATGTTTCGTCATTTTTATTTATTTATTTTTTAATTTTATAAAAAATAATTTTTTTTTATCGAAAATGTACATATTTTTGATAAAAATTTAAGATAGATTGCGATTTCAAATCCAATTACCGAACATAAAATGATGTCATTTGAAAATGTTTGTCATTATTTCTCAGATAATTTTCCAATATTATTTTATATGAAAAAAGCTATAATAAATTAAATATTCGTATATTACAATTTAAGTCTCTTTAGGCCTATAAAAGCACGTAAATTTTAAATTTTCACCTAATTAGTCTGGACCTATTAAACTAGATAATTCTAGTTTAATATAATAGATTAAATAATTTCCAATAATCTTGCAAAATTCTTGTAAAATTTAAAATCAATTAAATAATTTAAGTCATATGTGAAATTATTGTAAATGTTTTTGATAACATGCAATCGTCGAAATGCATATACATTTTCCTGTTAAATGGAATCTTATTTTACAAAAATGTATAGAAACAGATTTATTATATGATTCATTTCTAATTTTGTAGGTCAAAAATTTGCAATGCTGGAAGAAAAAGTAATGATTGCAAACGTTTTAAGAAATTTCGGAGTTCGATCCGTGGACCAAAGGGACAAGCTTCACTTGTCAGCCGAGATGGTTCTCAGATCCAGAAATGGAATCCGTCTTGAACTTACTCCCAGGAAATAAATTTATTTGTAATATAGTTAATTTATTTCCAATGAAAAAAAGTGGTTTTTCGACTGTTGTATGATAATTGATATGTATTATTTTCAAAGTAACCGCATAATTAGAATTTAAGCATCCCTATTTAGAACTCTGTAGAGAAAAAAATACAAGTTCTTAAGAAATTCCAGATTTTAGGAGCTGAGAGGATAAATGATTAAAAAAAACTCAAATAGTTGGGAAGACAGCCCTCAGTTTGAACAATGGAATAATGATAGTAAAATTACGGAACAATTATCATGAATGCATTAATTACAAATCATACAACATAATTATATGGAAAGACAAAAAGAAATTTAAAGTAAAAAAATTGCTAAAGATAAGAAACAATTCTAAAATACAGAATTCTAAAGCAGAAAAATAAGAGTTAAAGGTAAAGAATAATTTTAAGCTAAAGAAATCTAAAGCAGAAAAAAGCAAAGAATAAAGAAAGATCAAATCTTAGCTAAAGAATTCTAAAGTAAAAGAAATGTTAATTTTATGGGGAAATTATTTTTATTTTAATTATTTTTTATACATCATTTCTCATGTTTTGGAAGACATATCATCAAGAATGGTTGTTCCTAATTGTGGATATCTTTTTTCCTACAATTCTGTAACTATAAAAGCTCTGTTTCACTTCTAATGTGCTTATTTTCTCATGATTCAGTATTGAATGCAATATTTGTATGTTCGAAGTATAGTTTGCTCACATTTTTGTACACGCAGTTATTTTTCAATGAAGGAATTTGTTACAAAACTTTTCTATATTTTTAAATGTAGAGAGAATTGAATTCTGTGAAAATGTATATCACATTTTATTGTTTTGCTAAAATCTTGCGAATTTAATCGCATTTGTCAGAACTTGAATCTCAAATAATTCAATTTGACCCACTGGCATTAGGAAAAGTGATAATAAAAATCAAAACATCTAATTAAAAATCCATTGTCATTAAAGAATTGAATGAACGGCGTTTGATGAAACTTATTGAAACTCGCATTGCAGAAATTAAATGCATCTAATCGACATAACTTCGGCATGCTGTTCCTGATAGAAGGACTGATCAATGTTATTTAGGGACAGATCCCAAAATTTTGAACGGTGATCAGAAGAGGAGGAAGATATCAAAGATGCTAACCCTTTTCCAGATTACTATGTCATACTATTACTATTATATCCGATGAATAAATTTTTTTATCAAATTTAACAGGCATCAACAACGTCATCAATATGTCAGCAAATAGAGGAAGTCGAAACACATTTGAGTTTTGAACTGGGGTCACTTTTATTTTGAAACCGCGATTTTAATTTCGTATAAGAGTGCATCATCATTCATTTATTTATTTATTGATATATTATATAAATTAAACCATATATGTATGAAATATTAAGTATTATTCTGTTGTTGCTGAACGAAACATTATATGTAATACATTTAGGAGTTATAAATACAGCGTCCAGTAAGAATAATTTGACAGAAGTATTACAAAATTTGGCATGAAAGACTTATCACGGGGAGAGAGAGAATAAATATTCAGCTAACCAAATTTCCTAACTTATAAAGAGTGGGACTTTTAATTAAATTGGATTTAATTAAAAGTCCCACTTAATTAATAATTTAAAGTGGATTGACGTTATTTGTTTCCTACTTTCTGTAGCAAATGGTAAACGAAGTGACAGGGACCCATGCATCCCTGCAGACAAGGTAAACAGAACTTAAAGGCACAAGAGATTGCAAAAGCCGTAACTTTTATAACATGTCTTTATTTTCTTTATAAATGTATCAAATATTTACAAAGAAATTCATATATTCTTTAAAAAAAGTTACAAAACAAGAACAAAGAAAAATCTACCCATCAAACTTTTAATATCCATGTATTAGAAAATTTATCCTTCTATGAAATAAATATTTAAATAAAAAAAATTTAATATATCATGTTTCTAAAACAGACTAAAAATATTAAGTCATTTCTCTTAATCCATACAGTTTCTGATTGTGCATTTTGTGAATTTATGTTATTTAAAAATGCACGTGATTGCTAATTTAAAAGAAAAATTACAATTACAAATTTTCAGAACTAATATATATTCAGCATTAGGCTAGAGGAAATTATTTCAGACTTTTTAGTCCGTTTTAAAAATGTAGATACATTATAATTCTTTTTTACTCAAATAATTATTTTCTGCTTTTTAATCTTGTGTGCCGATGACATTTTGCAATCCATTTTAAACTGATTACTCGATGAGCTACATCCAATGATAAAATTTGTACCGAAAGACAAGAAAACGAGTTCATCTTGCATCGTCTTTTAGTTCTTTTTAAAGTTTGAAGTCTCTATCTTATGAAGAATTTAGTTTAAAATTGATCACAAAATTCGTGCCGAACAAGAAAAATGGAAATACAAGAGAGCGAGTTAATAAAAACGTATTTAAAAAAAACTAATAAAAACACAAACATTACTAAAGCTTGTCATCTGTTGGTTATGAAAATTTCGACTGCTTAAAACTTATTGCAAAATTTGTACCAAAAAGACACAAAAACAGACGGAGAAGAAAGCGACTTTCTATTGCCTTATCATCCAATGTTGAACCATTTTTAAAATTTCAGATCTCTTGCTCATAGGGAAGTTAGATTAAAATAGATTTCAAGCTTTGTACTGGAACAGACAGACAAGAAAACAAGTTAATAAAAGAATGTTAAAAAGAATTGTTTATCTTTATTTGCTTATTAGCCTGTTCATGTAGCTTGGATTGAAATTAAATCTTAATTCGCTATTATTAATTTTACAATTGCATATGATGCTTTTAAATCCTTTTTCTGATTCATATTCTTTTCCTTTTTTACCTCGATGGTAAATGCTATTATTTGTGTCACTACTCGAAATGCCCTTCAATAAAGATTTTATTTCATTCATTACATTTTTCTTCATTGTTTCATTAATTACCTTCAGAAGTAATTATCTTTGGAAATTGAAAATAGGATATATATAAATGTCTCACCGTGCCGGCGCAAGAAGTTCCTGTGAAATGCAGAATCCAAGCTCAAACTTTTTTCCCCGGTTTTACATTATACATATAGTATTCAACAAAAATCTCAAACAAAATAAAATATTTGTTCATTAAATATTTAGATGTACTGAAGAGCTATCTTATAATCTTTATTTTATTTAATGTAAAAAATTTTTGTATCTTTAGGGTTAGGATAATAAAAAATATTACGTTATTATCACTACAATTCAAATTTATTTTATATATTTTCATATAAAAAAGAAAAGACGCCAGTATTATTAATACCCACTTTTAATCCATTGCAAATGATTAAGGAATCCTTTAATTGTGTTTTGCTTTTTGCTTTTATATCTATTGTTAAAAGTGAATGTTTTGTTTGTTCTTATTTTTCGGGCCATTGGGGATCTTGCCAATATTTTGTTATCGTCATTATCATAATGAATTCATTTTCATGCATTTATTTCTCATAACATTATTTTGATTTGCTTTTAAGAGGAATTATTCATGAAAGAAATGGTTATGGTTTTGTCAAAGTTTGTGGGAATAAGGTTTTGGAATTCTAAATATAAACGTATGTTATGTTGTTGTTATATAAACTTTAAATATGTTTAAATATTCACTTAAATCTCATAATATTTATTCATTCATATGGTTAAAATATAATGAATGCAAAAAATAATGGATATTTTAAACTTTTTACATTCATTATTTTTTTTAAATATTTTGCTTTTTCATGTTTACATTTTGTAACTTATCTTATTATTTACAAATAAAATTATTACCAGGCGTAAGAAAATACAACTGCTTTAGAATGCGCAGTAAATTCTGTTTCAATTGTGATTTTGATATAAAATTTGGTTCATTTTCATTTCCACTTTGTAACAAAAAAGTTTACTTCTTGCATTTTTTGTTTAGTTGTGTGTAAATAAACTATATTTTGTTATCTTGTATTTTTTTTTCTGATCGTGTAAAAGCATGATATTTGAACAATCTCCTGACTTTATTGTTGAATACTTATTGACTTATTTATTGTCTATCGTTTATTTTAAATCTCAATGCTATTGGACATTTTATATAACATGTCAAAACCTCAAACTTAACTTATAACATTTCTTTCAAGTTTGTTAGCCCCAGAGACTTCCACCCAGGAAATAAGTGAGAAACATTATTTATCGCAAAATTTATAAGCAAAAAAATACTCGAATTAAACAGCAGATGCAAAATTTGACTCAAAACACGAATCATGTTATTTTTTCCCATACAGAAAATTATTTAAATAGGAAGAATTTCTTTCCATATTAACAGTATTTAAATAACAAGTGAATTCACAGTAATATCATGTTTCTGATGAAATAAGTGCTTAAGTTTTAACGAAATTTATTTTCAACAGGTGAATATAAAAATTAACATGCAATGAATCCGGAGTCTTCATCCCTATTCCTCTATGAGATGGAATTTTAATATTTTTTATTTGCATTTGTCATAGAAACTGAACGATTAAAGTCAGTACCCCATTACAAAAAGGTCAAAGAATACATCCCTTAGAAATTATGTGTATATACTAAATCCTTTTCTATTCTCATCTATTTCTTAATTCATTTTGTTGCAAATCAATGATTTGATAGAAAGATTAGTAATAAGTTACTAGATTAGATTAGTATGATAATATTATTATGATAGTAATAAATGTTTTGTTGTTGTTGTTTGCAAAAGAATATACACTGAAAAACGATAAATATAAATATATTTTGGAAAAAAGCATATATTGAAAAACTACAAATATAAATATATTTTGGAAAAGAATATAAATTGAAAAAATATAAATATGTAATTTTGGTTGTTGTGTTATCGAGTACCTGGAGTACCTAACAAGGTGTGATTTATAATTCAATACACTCTCCCGATATACATGAAAATTAATAAAAGAAAAGAAAAATATAAAAAAATAATAAGTAAGATGAATAAAGAAATCGCTCACACAACTCTATGAAAACTAATTTGTTTGAATATTGCCTTGTTTAGTTTGTTTGAACAATGCTTTACTTTCTCTCATTTAAAATCTTCATTATATTTATACTATTATGCACAGTTTCATGTAAAGACGAGAGTTTTACAGTTATAATAGATATTGAATGTATTCCTGATCTATAACTCCGGACTCAGCGACAAAACTAATGAAAGAAATGGAGGATCCCAAATGTTGAAAACTCACTGCAATATTTCTATTAGAATTCGAGTTTCAGTGTATTCGAAGCCTTGTCAAAGGACCTACAAAAGCAGTGGCTTACAGAAGAGCAGGAATCGAATCAAGAGAAGGGGCAGTTGGATGAAACCCAATTTAGGGTATTTATCTCCAGCTATAGTGCTGCTGTTGTATAGTGCTGCGGTTGTTTGATAATGACTGGCTACTTGTATGTTGTTGATTTCTGCAAGCGCTGTTTTTGAGTACAATTCGTCTATGTTTTGTTACTCTTGGGTTATATTTTCGTGTAGAATAAATCATCCTTAACCGTTTCATAGTCTGTGAGATTTTTCAACTAATTACCTTTAACACCGGAGGGAATTTTCGGTGACAATATTATCATTGAAGATTTACAATATTTTTCAAATTTCTTCAA
This sequence comes from Argiope aurantia, assembly GCA_026543865.1. Classification (NCBI taxonomy): domain Eukaryota; kingdom Metazoa; phylum Arthropoda; class Arachnida; order Araneae; family Araneidae; genus Argiope; species Argiope aurantia. The sequence continues at coordinate 496,309 of JAPMOR010052380.1, read as the reverse complement.
GCTAATGTATCAAATTTTCAGTATTTGGTTTTGCAATAGGAAAAATATTCATGGTGCAATAATCAGTTAGAGAGATTTCGAACTCCCCCCCATATCGAAAAATACATTGATGAAGATTCATAGTGTTATTTGTAGATTGAATATTGTATGTAATGAACACGAACACCATCAGGGACCAACGTAGATATGGAGATGAGAATCTTCTGGTTTGGTGATTGTTTCTCTCTTCCCTGGTGGATATAGTAATGATATGGAAATGAATTAACACCTGCCATCGATGGGACAAAGCTCCTATGAAAAGAACTGTATCGTGGCCACAGTGATATCCATTAGAATTCAACTATGACCCCCCTTTCACTGCTGATACAAGGACAGTTATTCGATATATTTCAATTATTCGTGCTCGGCAGCTGAAATTACAATGTGGCGCTTAAGTAATATGCAGTCATTCCGAAAATACTTATTCCATGAAATAGATGCATGTACAAAAAGTTATAGAAAAAAAGCAACGCTTTTTCAAAATTAGCATTAACATTCTATGTAGTATGCTTTGAAATTTAGAAGGGTTTCTTTAGGTGATTTAGAAGAGTTTTAGTTTTGAATAGGAAATGATCCCACATATACACAAATTATAATATTGAATCTAAAATCGTAAAATGATAGCTGATATGCCATTACATCGGTAATAAAATGTCAGTCTAGTTGATTAAAAATTGATTTTCCTAATGGGATTTCGTTTGGTTTAGTTATATTAACTTCCCGTTTGAAGCAACACTTTGGGCTATTTTGGGACGGACCTCGTCATTTTGAACCGATAACGAGGACGACACATGAGCTTGCACCTCCCTCTCCACACCACACCAGCGGGAGGACGTTTGGTCAGGACGGATTTAACGTGCAACTGACCCCCTTACACGACGGTTCTTCGGTGGAATCGGGTCTCGAACCTGAAACCCACCTGTTCCGAAGCCGGGACCTTACCACCAGGCCACCGCGGCCTTTTCCTAATGGGAAGACTTATTTATGTTTAAAAGAGCATATTCTCAGTCCATCTAACGTAATAACGAGTTTATAAATATTTACTGAACGTTCTTTAAGCACATATTTAATAGCACTACCGCAAAAACTGTAGAATGTAAATAGTAGAGTTTTTTCATTGCGTCCCCCCCCCTTACTCTGTTTCTCTCTTCTCCCTTGTATTTTTTGAAAGTATTTTTAATAATTTATTTTAAGTCTTTAAAAGCCTTTTTTTTTTAAAAAAAAAAGTAGCCTGAAAATTTTTTAGAATCTAATTTATACAAAACCAAAAGAAACCTTGAAAATATTAAAATTATAACCTTTAGGAATGCGTTCACTTATGCAGGTATTTCTTACAACCTCTGACAAATCCAGAGTTTTCAAGAATTGCGAATGAATTATTTATCATAATCAAGTAACAATGTATTTCCTAACTAAACAGATTGAAATGTTATTCTCCCGAGTAAAGTGTAAATAAAGAAAGATCAAGTTCATTTATGAAAAAATTCCTTCCTCAGAATAGGTGCAACTTTTATTTTACTAACTTAAAGACTTACTTTTTTCAAAGATAGGATATTCCAGTTTTTAACACTAGTGGAAGTTTGAATACCTAAATGTAAACGCAAGAATACATTTTCAAAGTATCATTAACTTGTGGCTGACATCGTCATTTTTCCTAGGATATGTTAAGATAAGATCAATTTTAAAATGTTTTTAAGATTGTCCGCAAAAGTATTCAGCGTAGAATCAAGGAATTACGACAACCTGATAATAACTTTCCCAGACATTAACCCATTATATTTATGAATATATTTTATTCTTTCAAATTCTTAGTCTGGTTTGAAAATGCTTTCCTTGAAGAGTTGAAACATGAGAGATTAATATTTTGCATCTGAAAGTGTCGTCAATTTTTCTAACTTAGATGCCATGGATATTTGAAATGCCTGAAGATATGGAATGAAACTCCACGCCTTCTGAATATTACATCAGTATGAAAATAAATTAATTACTAGTATTATAATTTGACACCGATTTCCTGCCTCATAAATCCATATCGTTTTTCTTTAAAAATATGAGAAAGCTCTCAAGGGAATAAAAAATTCTGAATATTACGAGACAATTATTTCAAATATCCAATACTTATTTGATTTTTTCATTTAATACCGAAGTTATAAACTATAAAGTAAAATATTATTTTAAGACATATCTTTTTAAATTTTTAAACATATAAATAAGAAGAAAAAATATGCATATCACCATAATCTAATCTGAGGAGGTTTACTAAGGCAAAAAAAAATGTGTGATTATTCAGGGTCAATCATAAGGTATATGCAAACATAAGGACCATAAAAAAGTATATGGTCATCGTATTTTAAAAAGTTAAATAAAAGTTAATTAAAAATCTTGTTCAATTTTACTAATAGTCAATTTGTTCATCCGTATAAAAAAACTGATGTATAGGTTTTAAAACTTTAAAAGAAAAGAAGAATATTCATATAAGATAGAAGAAACCAATCATTTTTCGAAAGAAAAAAAAATGAGAAGTTTATAAAAGATGGTTTTTTAAGTATGAAGTATTAAGTATGAAGACATTCTATTGGTGATAATTATAATGTGGGCATTCTGTATGAATGTGCCGTACTACCATCAGGCATCGAGGGGTTTATATGGAACATCAAATATGGGAGTTCTTATGAAAGCATTTTCCAAATAAGAAGCAATCTTAAATGAAGTGTTTATATTATAAGAACTAAATATTTTAAATTCATATTATTCAATTATATTGTAAATGAAATTTACACACAAAAATGAAATATTAATGTGATATATACCAAAATAAATAATGGATTATAATATTTAATAGTAAATATCAACATTCAATATTAACCAAAATTAATGCAACGCCCGAATTTTGGGCGTTGTATTTTTGGTCTCAAGGTACTTGAATTAAAATCTCAGGTTTCTCGCTTTCATAGTACCTTGTTGTGTATTAAAAGGGGAATTTACTGAAATTATAAACTACTATCAACATCTAAATATATATTAATTCAGTTCTAATTAAATTCAAACTTATTAAGATATTCAGTGAAAAATATAAACATATTTTAATTTGCTTGTGTGAAAGCAATAATTTAAAGATAAATATGTTATTTCTTATACCAAAAATTAATTTACATTTTATTTTTATATGCATTATTTCTAAACTCTCATATTATTGCCATTTGATAACAATATACAATTACCAACATAAAATCACATTGCAGAATTAGAACATCATTCTGAAGTTCGGATAAAATCGGATAGTTATCGGATAGTTAGTAAATTCGGATAGTTATCATAAACTCAAAAAAGTGAATTCAAGTATTATTAGGTCGATAAAAAATAGCGCACAAATATTTTTATCTATATTTTAAACAATTTTATTTAATTTGAGTTTTTTTACTTTTGTAAAACTTTTACTTAGGGATCTATTCTTCATTCATTTTCTGATACGCACGAATTTTGAATGGCATGCGTGCTTTTGTGTATATCCATTGGCAATATATTACATTTATAAATAAAGAATTTACCTTTCACAGTCATAATTATCAACTACGGTGATTACAATCATCATCAACAATCATCATAATAATAATAAGTTACAGGATTAACGTAATGAAATCTACATTCTATGCTAGGGTATCAATCGGTTTCAAATTCTGAACTAATTCATTACAAAATATTTATAATAAATTAAAATTAGAGACTGAAAACAATAATATAATTAAACTAAATATATTTTCTACTTTTACTGCATAAATAAAAGTGTAATTTTAAATACCTTACTTAACATATTTATAACACCTAAAAGTATATACATTTTTAAAAAAACTTCATTACTTTTATGTAATGTTACCACACATGAAATAAAAGTTACGTTTGAGTAAATAATTATAAAATGACGCATCCATCGTCTTATCAAATTTTACAGCATCTAAAAGCAATATTTCTATTCTGAGAGAAACAAAATCAACGTAACCACCATAAAAACATCAGGATTGAATTGACATATATCAACATCTCGAAAACAGTTGGCAACTAGTCATTTTAGTCTTTCATTTTTCTGCTTACAATGAAAGATAAACTCGCATTATGTTAGAAAAGCTGTTTAAGAATTAATGGAAACCTAATTTTCATCTTTCCTTACAAGTAAACAGAGCATAGATATAACAATTGTTTCATTTCTAATCGTACATGTATGGAAAACCAATTAAAATATTTATCCCTTATTTAAAGCATTGCAAAGAAAGATATATAATTATCTTTAAACCTGAGCATTCCTAAAAGGGAAGCAATTTTGTTTTGTTCATTTCTTTAATTTAGTCATAATGTTGTTTTTCCATGCAGAACTGAATTAGGAATCGAAGACAGCAATTTTAACTTGTTTTGTCGCAACACAATCGTTCAGTTATAAACATTCAATTTTTCCAAATAGAAAAGAATATGTTTATTTCTAATGCAGAAATTACATGAAAGGCTTATTAAGAAAAGCATTTTATTTATCACTTTTAATAATTTATAAAATTTTAAATATTTTTATAATATTTAAAATTTTACTTTAATTTTTTTTAATAATATTATTTTCTTTTTATATAAAAATTAATTATAACAGTATATTGAAAATATTTCTTTTAATGTTTTTTCTAGCATAATATGCATTTATTTTGTATAAAGAAAAGTTTTCAAAATATGTTAAATTATTTATGTAGACATTTATCTCATATGAACTAATTAAACATATTCTAGATCTCTCTAAAATAATAAACTTTTCGTGCTAACTCGTATGTGAAAGTGGAAATTTTAGCAATCCCAGCAATAACGATATGGATACAGAAATATATTCTCTCGTATTTTACTTTTGTTTTTCAAACTTATTTTAAGTACTTGTCTATGAGCTTTTGTAGTGTTTTATTTATTACGAGGGTATCATAGCTTTATATTGGTTTAAATAGGAGCTATTTCTATATTTTACAATATATGCAAATATTGGATGTAGGTGTTTATTACTATGAGGAATGTTCAAATGAAAAGGTACGAAACGTTGTAACAATGTAACCAACTTATATGCCTATGCCGCTATAGGAGAACGCAGCGTGACATCTAAGAATGCGATTGGTGTCTCCGGTGTAGGTCGGAACATGTGCGGACGCCCGCATACGTAGAAGAGAGCAGAGGCTCTTATAAAGAGCGCCGTCCAATTGAGGATACTTGTTGAATTCCTCGAACACATAAGAACCATTAACTCCTATGTGTACTGTGGGACACTCCGAAGACTACGCAGGTTCATCAAGAACAAAAGACCGGGACTACTCACGGAGAGTGTGTGGTTCTGCTCAATGTTAATGCGCACCCACATGTCTCCAGTATCACACACGCGAAACTGGCCAAATTTAAGTGGGAGCAGATCGACCATCCGCCCTACAGCTCGGACATGTCACCCTGCGATTTTTATGTGTTTGTTTCCCTGAAAAAAATATTTGACAGGGAAGCGCTTCAACTCGGACGGCGAATTCAAGAACGCTGTGAAGGACTGTGTCTCGTCAAGGCCACAGGAATTCTGGGAACAAGCAATCCTTCGGCTCGTTAACCAATGGGATCATAGTGATCAAGCTTATGGTGTATATTTTGAATAAATTTTCCTTCATACCCATAGTGTCGTTTAGCACCTTTTCATTGAACAACCCCTGTAGGTTTGATTGCTGGGAGAGATAAAATTTGGAATACCTCAAGCGATTTCAAAAAATCACTATATATACTGTCGACTTCATGTTATACGAGATGCGTTAAAGAGGCTTTATAAAAAAAATCTAAATAAAAGTATATTACTTTTATTTTATTAAGTTGAGTTTTTAATTCATATAAGAGTAATTCGAGTTAGTAGGAAAAGCATGGTAATTATGCTTGTACTGCTATAGTACAAATGAATTTATATTGTTTTATTCGTCAATGAAAAGAATTATTTTTAATTCACCTTTTAAATGGAGTTATGTTACATTCGAATTCTGAGATATTTATGAATTAATATAAAATTCATAAAATTCACATTTAATTGACAACGATACTAATTTTAAAGTTTTGTCCAATTTTCAAGAAAAGAATTTAGTAACTTTGTGGATTCTTGCTTGGATTGTAAAAAATTTATTTTATCTTGCATATTTATTTCAATTTTTTTAATAATGTTGTAAATTTAAATATAACATTATCATTTTTCATTACGTCGATTTTATTTATCCAATAAATACTTAGAACTCATATTTTTAAAAAAAGATATGCTACAAACTAATATAATCGATATAAACTGTAATATTTATAGTATATATTGACTTTCAAATTGCGATCAAAAACTCCCTGAAGTATTTCATTAGATTGTAAAACATTTTGATTTTTTTCAACATGGAGGCAATCTGCATGTGAATTTTATCTGAGTAATAAAGCGGTGGAACTTGATGATTGTTCGAGTCCATAAATTTAAAAGGATGCATCATAATATGTAGAGTGCACTTACGCGGCGTATCGAAATTGATTTGCCCCCTGAAGATAATATGCAAGTAGTACGAACGTTATCTGAAATCGTAAAACTATGCGCTATAAAACTGCACACCCGAAAACTGACTATCAGTTTTAAACATGACTTCAAAAGTTAGGCATTTAAAAGCGCATAAATTTAGATGACAAATTTCGGATGAGGAATATGTAATGTATTTATTTGATGATATAAGAATATGGATTTTTATTTTTAATACATATTTTGGCTACATTTTCAAAAGTAAAATTGCATAAAACTCGAAGCATAGTTAAATATAAATAATTACACCATTGCAAACAATTAATATAAGGCTCGCTTTTTTCTCATTAAAAATGCCGGTTCTTGTGACGAAGTTTTGAAAGAAGTAAATGAAATTCTGAAAGTAAACAAGGTCATCGAAAATTTTTATAAACCATGAGTATTAAAATTTTGCTAAACATACATTATTTCAGATATGCATCAAGTTCATGTAAAATTTAAATTAGCTTTATAAATAATTTTTTGTATGACGGATATTTCTAGAAAATGACTAAAAAATTCATTTCATATCTGTCTTTAAACACTTCATTTTTCAAATATTTGTCTTAAATTTAAATATTTTTCTTGAGAAGTGGTGACTAAAACTTTACCTTTATTAGGAGAGAAAGTGAATAAACAGCGAAAGTGAAATTTTTGATCTAAAGAATTAAAATCTATAATCGTTGCCAAAAGGAAGATTAAAAGAACACTTAAAAAGCTTCTCCGAAGAATCACTTATCAAAATGGAAAAAGTCTGAATAAAAAATGTGCTGATTCTATTATAAATTCATAGAGTAAAGTGTTCTTATATCTAATAAATGAGATGTTACCTCATTTAGTTATGATCACTTATATTGAGAGTAAAACAGTGGAAAAAAAGGCAATAAAGCGAAACTATAATATAGTAAATTTTTCTAAGAATATTGCATTGAATGTACATACGATGTGGGTTTCCTTGCCAAAAGAGTGGACGAAAATACGAAATGGGTAATATATATTAATACCTTTATTAGAAAAAAAAATAATTAGATTTAAAAATTAAACAAAAATTATTTAATATTTAATTGAAGCATTAAAGACAGAGACCATAGAAATATATTATTTTAATTCCTTAAATTGGTTACTGGTTTTATTTTACAGTTCACAAATTCTTGTGAAACGAGTAATTATGATCTAATCTTTGGAACATAAATCTTAATACACATTAATTTGTTGAAATTAATTGCTTTAGAAATGAGATTTTTTTTCCAGTACTGATATAGGAAAATAAAAGTACGCTTTTTGAATTCTAATACTCCTTTACCATCTTAATAAATCATATACTATAATGATGTATAAATAATTTTCGCTTTCTTTAAAGTTGATCTATTCGACGCTAATAAGCGTTAAATAGTTGTAGAACATTTCAGTGAAATAAATTATGCATTAAATGAAAAATGGAACTCCTTTTTCATTTGTTAAGCAGAAGTAAACAAGCAAAACATCAATTATAAACTGTGGCAATTCTGCGGAAGTAAGATTAAACAGAAACAATTCATCATCAAAAAAAAAAAAAAAATGAAAGTATTTACGGGCTGAAATCTGAATAATATACAAGAATGTATTTATTGCAGTCATTTTGGTGTTGGCGTTAATGCGATAAGCTAAAATTTATCATAAATATAAAATGCTTCAGTAGGTTTTGTTTTCCACATGACTGCCTTTTGTTGTAGTGTAACGTATTATAAACTTAATTTATCTATTCATCATGTATTTATGTAATATTTTTTTTATCTAGGATCTAAATAAAGTTTTATTTTAGTAAAGAATAATTGGAGAATGTAAAATCAGTTTGGCGAATCTGAGTAACTGCCAAGCGGATGCCAACAGTGGGAGATGTTTTTTTCTAACATGACATCTAAATCATCATTCTGGTTAGATTTAAAAAAAAAACACTAGACTGGTTTTACTTAATTCTTAAATTTGTAATATACAATTGTAAAAAAGGATTACTCTTGATTATTTTTCAAAGTAATGATAATATGAAGGCCTAAATATACATTCAAAGGCTACTAATGCACCATTTCAGTAACAGATTTCTAACTGGGCAGCTACCTAGGGCTGCTCGTCCAAGAGAAAACCGTAAGCAGGCTAACGTATTATTAGAACATTTATAAATCCCTGCATCTGCTTTAATAAAATTGAGTACAAGTATGGATGCCGAGCTGATGTAAGAAAAAATTCAAATTCAAGATTTTGAAGAATCTCCTGACCTCGAATCAGAAAAGCACAATTTTGGAATGTAGTTAAAAATGTGCTGGGATAGGTGGATGGTCTTTTGCCAAATTTGTAGATTCCTATCAAATTCCATTCAGAGGAAGTCTGCCCGAGTGCACGGGAACGCAGTCACATCAAGGAGCTAAGAATCAAATTGATAAAATTAACATCTAGCATCTTTAACATCTAATGCGCAACTTCACATCAGAGTTTCAGCCAAATCTGTTAATAGGAAGTCACGAATTCACCGTCCGTAGATTTGGCCATTTTCATGCATTTAAAATTGATAACTCAAAGACGTAATGACTTAGATAAATGAAAATTGTTATTAAAATTGTAGATGTGAGTCAAATTCTGGCTCTAATCTATTGCAAAAAAGGTTCGAAGTGCATCCTCTTTTTTTCCGTTATATTACGAGGCACAAAATGCTCTTGTCCCAGAAGAACTTATGCGGGGTGGGACGAAAATACTTATTTGGGAGTATATAAGTAAATTTCGAGGGGAATTCTTGTGCTGTTTATGGATGCTCATGTCATGCTAAATAGGGCTTTTGATGGAAATGAGGCCTCGAAAAGTGAGTACACTGTCCAACTAATCGACTCAACGGCTGTCCCGAATGAGAGTCCATTCAATATTTATAATACATGCTTGATTATAAATGAATATCCCAAATTAAAAGGTTATAAAAAGAAAACAAAGTAAAACCTTGTTTGTTGTGAAATGACAAATAGCAATGGAAAGCTTAAATTTGACATAGTTGTAAGTATTCGTTGTAATGCCCACCAAAAATACGAAAGATATTAAAGCATACGATCATTCATCCAATACTTCTTCGGCATCTTTGATATGACGACTTGAATGTCGGGTGTGCATGTCGGCTGTTCGTAAACATCTGAAAAAAGCGCTGAAACAACACTTGCTGCCTCCCCCCAGTAAAAAAAAATAAAATACTTCCTTATACGCATATCTGCATCCTTTCAAAATCTCACACCAAACGTGGAAAAAATGATGGGATGAGTTATGCGAAAAATGAGGGATCACCATACCTTTCGCATTTCTGGAGGGGCTCATTTTGAACACTCATCACTGAGATGAATTTCAACTTTCAACTGTTATTTTTGATTTCCGATGAACAACAAGACTGTACTTTGTGTTTTTTTTTACTTTTAACAGGCACGCGTAGTTGGGATATTCATTTACAATAATCCTGAAGGCTATTGAAAGAAGAATTCTCTGTCCTATCCGCTGACTACCATATAACATTTAAAATAGATTAAGTCATTGATTGAGTGTATCTTATTCAAAAACTGTAAAAAAATTATAATGGGCAATTGGAATTGATATTGAATAATTCTCTGGGAACAAAAATAAATAACAAGCTTATATCTCTTTGAAGTTATTTTGTTTAGTTCTGGCCATATCCATTGCTTTCATCACTGCAATATCCCTTTTTAATGTAATCTCTGAATGTTATTTAAGGAATCATATTCTGAATTTCAGGTACAACAAGTGATTGTCAGAAAGTGACGTAATAGAAAAGAAAAATCTCAAAATTTGAGCGCCAGTGCATGCATTTTTAATTTAAAATACTCCATTTCATATATGCAATTTGATTCGTGGGGACGAAACATTATGTTTGATTCTGTGTGCCAATAGAACTTATAAATTATTTTTTAAATCCATTTTAAACTTACATTAAAGACAATTTTCTTGAAACTTATTTATTTTCATATTCATAAATGTCGCATGCTGAATTAAATCTTTCTATTAGATCCACTATCCCATTTCAAAACTTCATAAGAGAAATAAAAAAATAATTCAATAGAGTTAACTTAATTTTAGTAAATGATTCCAGATTTTTAAGAAGTAAAAAAAGTATTTTTATATCGTCTTTTAAATATCATTAAATAACATCAATTTTGCTTTATATAAACTATAAAACGATTATAATTTAAAAAAAGATTTTTTCTTCCAAAATTGAATTTTATTTTTCGAAAGCATAATAAAAAAATTATGAAGAAAAGCCAAGATTAATTATGAAATGGGCTAAGCATTTGACCGGAATATTTTTTAACATTAAAATAAAGTGACCTTGCTTTCATTTTGAATAATGGATCAGAAAATAATTAATTCTGTGAAACACAAGTGATATAAATATATCAATTTAATTAAATTTGAACACTATATATTCTTTTAAGATTTTAATACATTCAAAAAAAAAACATTTTTTAAATCAAAAAGTTATTGCTTTTGAATACATAAGATGTTGAATTAAGATAATTATTTTAATCCTTATGGGAAGTGAATGAAAAAATTCTAGTAAACTTAGACGCTTAATTTTTTTAAAGACACTCTGTTACATTATTTGTACACATTAAATGAAAAGATTTAAAACTAGGGTACTGATTCAAAATCCGTTTCATTTGAAAATATAACGTTTCAAAACCTCAGTATCGAAATTCAAAAGACATTTCAAATAACTTTCCAAACAAAAACTAACCAATCGTAAAAATAAGAGGTAGCTGTAATCTGTTGAGAAAAAAAAAAAGAGTTTTTTTAATCAAACTAAATTTTTGTAAGTTATTGCATATAAATTATAGCTTTTTTTCTAGTCGATAAGATAAATATTTATATTGATATTTTTAGCCCCTGACAGATCCAGCGAATGAAGACATTTCGCTAATAGACTGTTTTCTAGGATATGGGGCAGTTAACAACCAACTTTTATATTCATATAAATTTTCCAATATATTGAAAAACACATTAAATAATTACATAGTTTTAATAATCATATTCAGTAACAAACAATTATTATATTACAAAGAAAAATACATCATTAATTATAATTCTTCATTTGATACAAAAATCAAAGAAATTTTAGTGGAAGGACACAAAGTGAAGTTCTGTTGTAGGAACTCCTCAGTTTGGTTCAAAAATGTTTGAAAACCCTTTTAAAAATAGCATTATTCAATTAAAATCATAACTGATCTCTTATAAATGATTCTAACAGCAAACAAAAATATATCAGATGCACAATTCTATTTTTAAAATTTATATCGGCAAATAAACTGTATGAATAATTTGAAAGATAGCATTTATCCTCAAAGAATTTTTTAATATTTATAGCTAAGATAATGCAAATTAAAGGAAGATTTTTTAAAATTATGAATAAATTTATTTTTTACTCTGTTATCTATATCTACCTATATCTATATCTATACTTATAATAAAGCTCAATGTGTGTGTGTGTGTGTGTGTGTGTGTGTGTGTGTTGGCGCTCTACAGACCAGACTATTCAACCTACAGCTACCAAATTTGGCACGTGTATACCTTGGAGGCCGGGAATGTGCACCTGGGGGTTATTTTTTCGAATTTTTAATTAGAATTTTATTTATTTAAAAATTAAGCGAAATTTTGGCGTGTTTCTGCTATAACTTCCGAAAATATTACCGCACAAAAAAGATTTTTACATCAAGTTAAAGATTAAAAAATAATATTTTAAATGCTAAAATGTTTTAACCTTAAAATTAAATTTCTGTTTTTAATGAATTTTTAAATAAATATTTTAACTCTATTTTTCAACAATTTCTTTCGAACAAAATAAAAATAAACGTTTCGCATTCCTGGGAAAAAATTAGTTTTTTTTCAAAGTGTTGCCATCACATTGATTAAAGCACCAATTAAAAATAAATTAAATCTTTTTGGAAATAAAATATGCAAAAATATAATTTTCGACACGTGTCTGCAGGAAATGAAACAAATATGAAATATTATTTTTTCTAAAAAATAAATTCAAGAAAAATTATTTTATGATCTTTTACACTCTCTATATTATTAATCCAATAAATCAGTTTTATTTTAAGGCAAGTTTTGTTTAATATGAACAGGATATCCATTCAAATCAGGGCCACACAGCTAATTTGTAGACCTTTAGTAAGACACAGATCTGTTGCGACATAAATCGTAAATATTTTATTTAAAAGTAGCAAACGATTATTTTAATAATTATAAATTTTATTTTGTAAATAGATGAGAAATTCAGATTGGCAACAGTGATATTTTTGCAACTTTTAATTTGTTGTTTAAAAACGATGCTAGAATTTTGAATGAAAATAAGTTGATGTAAATTTGATAATATTATCTATAACGTAATAAGTTTTAGTTTCATAATAAGTTTGTCTGCATTCTATTTTTGTTGACGCACGAACACAACAGATATACTAAAATGGTTTAAATAGAAAATGATTATATTTTATGTAACTTAAATCTTTAAATGCTCTAATAAATAACGAATTTTTCATTTTACATAAAGCTTCTGCTGTGGAAATCACGAATAACATAATGTTCTTGAAACACTAATATTTTAAATAAAAAGAGTTAATTTCCAATCAACTAAATCCATCACTTAAACTGACTGATTTATGAAAATTTGAATATCACTATTCAATAAAAAAAAGGATACTTTTAGATTTTCCATCGATCGTTTCAAAGAAAATACACCAATCAGCGAGCTGGTTTCTCAAGATTAATTGGCCTAAAATTATGAAAATGTTGAGTTTTTCTAAATTTTTAACATTCAAAACTTCATAAATAAGTCTTAGTTGATCGTGGAAAATAGAAACATTCATTCATTTATTTAAAATTTGGTGTGTCCAGAATATTTCTCAGAATGATACCTTACTGCATTAAATTTAGATTTCATAATTTTTGAAATATATTTATAGGCTGGAACAAAATATTATTATTGATTTAATTTCAATCCTTTTGAAAACAAAACTAAAAACTGAATTTTATGCTAAATCTGAGAAATTTTTGTTGAATTATTCTTTGAGATTTTACATAAATTATCAAAAATATTTTGTAGTTCACATAAGACTTAAATACCGAGATATTCTGTTTGCAATACTCATTCAATAATAATAGTAATAAATAAATAGCAATAAAGATGATAAATAAAATAAAACGCTTGGTTTTATTAAAAATATCTTTATATTAATTGCAATTTCATCATTTTCACTTTAAATTAAAGTTGACGTTTTACCGAAAATGACAACAAATTAGCAAAATATATATAGTAAATTGAACGAAACGATCTAAACAACAGTATAAGTTTGGTATGACTATCAAAATTTTAAGATTAAAATTGTTTTGTTTGAGAATCTATTAAGAGACCAGTTACTTAAAATATTTAATTGAAAATTGTAGCGAGCGGTAATACTGGCGAACCGGCTGGTCGCCAAAGGCGGCTAGTACTTATAATAAAGCTCAATGTGTGTGTGTGTGTGTGTGTGTGTGTGTGTGTGTGTGTGTGTGTGTGTGTGTTGGCGCTCTACAGGCCAGACCATTCAACCTACAGCTTCCAAATTTGGCACGTGTATACCTTGGAGGCCGGGAATGTGCACCTGGGGGTTATTTTTTCGAATTTTTAAATAGAATTTTATTTATTTAAAAATTAAACGAAATTTTGGCGTGTTTCTGCTATAACTTCCGAAAATATTACCACACAAAAAAGATTTTTACATGAAGTTAAAGATCAAGAATTTATCTTTTAAATGATACTAATGTTTTAATCTTAAAATTAAATTTCTGTTTTTAAAGAATTTTTAAATAAATATTTTAACTAGGTTTTTCAATAATTTTTTTCGTAAAAAATAAAAATTAAGATTAAGCACGTTTTGCATTCATGGGAAAAAAACGGCTTTTTTCAAAGTGTTGCCATCACATTGATTAAAGCTCCAATTAAAAATAAATTAAAGCTTTTTCGAATTGAAGTCTGCAAAAATATAATTTTCAGCACGTGTTTGTAGGAAATGAAACATATGAAATATTATTTTTTCTAAAAAATAAATTCAAGAAAAATTATTTGATGATCTTTTATTCTTTCTATACAGGGTGTTTATTTAGTCCCGCGCCCATTTTGATGTTTAATGACTCATAAAATAATGAAGATATAAGCAAACTTATGGCATTTATTGATGGAATAACTCATATATTTTCCTTTTCAGGTTTGAATATTTTTACTTTTGTAAATATCGTCTGCGCGTGTGGTTAATTTCAGATAATTTCATTTTCCAGTCTAAATATCTGTACTTTTCTAAATATCGTCTGCTTATTAATTGCATTTTTCTCTCTTTTGTTTTTGGCAACTATTGAAATGTTATGTTTACTTTTGATATGTTTGTTCTCTGTTTTATTTTTTAATGTGATGTTTCATTCGAGCAGATATTAAGGAGAATGCATACACCACAAGAGAAAGCAGAGATTTTATGGTGGTCATAGAGTTAATTTCCAATCAACTAAATAACTGACTTTTAAGAGTTAATTTCCAATCACTTAAACTGACTGATTTATGAAAATTTGAATATCACTGTAAAAAGGATAAGGATAAGGATCAAAAAAGGATAATTTTAGATTTTCCATCGATCGCTTCAAAGAAAATACGCCAATCAGCGCGCAGGTTTCTCAAGATTAATTGGCCTAAGATTATGAAAATGTTGAGTTTTTCTAAATTTTTAACATTTAAAACTTTATAAATAAGTCTTAGTTGATCGTTCAAAATAAAAACATTCATTCATTTATTTAAAACTAGCCGCCTTTGGCGACCAGTCGGTTCGCCATTATTAACACTCGCTACAATTTTCAATTCAATATTTTAAGTAACTGGTCTCTTAAAGGATTCTCAAACAAAGCATTTTTAATCTTCAAATTTTGATAGTCATCCAAACTTATATTGTTTAGATCGTTTCGTTCAATTTACTCTATATATTTTGCTAATTTGTTGTCATTTCCGGCAAGACTTCAACTTTAAATTAAAGTGGAAATGATGAAATTGCAATTTATATAAAAGATATTTTTAAATAAAATCAAGCGTTTTATTTTATTTATAATCTTTGTTGTTATTTATTTATTATTATTATTATTGAATATGAGTATTGCAAACAGAATCGCTCTGCATATAAGTCTTATGTGAAAAACAAAATATTTTTTCATAATTTATGTAATATCTGAAAGAATAATTCAACAAAAATTTCCCAGATCCAGCATAAAATTCAGTTTTTAGTTTTGCTTTCAAGAGGATTGAAATGAAATCAGTAATAATATTATGTTCCGTCCTATAAATCTATTTCAAAAATTATGAAGTCTAATGCAGTAAGGTATCATATTCTGAGAAATATTCTGGACACACCAAATTTTAAATAAATGAATGAATGTTTCTATTTTCCATGATCAAATAAGACTGATTTACGAAACTTTGAATGTTAAAAATTTAGAAAAACTCAACATTTTCATAATCTTAGGCCAATTAATCTTGAGAAACCTGCGCGATGATTGGCGTATTTTCTTTGAAACGATTGATGGAAAATCTAAAATTATCCTTTTTTTTATTAAATAGTGATATTCAAATTTTCATAAATCAGTCAGTTGAGGTGATTGATTTAGTTGACTGGAAATTAAATCTTTTTATTTAAAATATTAGTGTTTCAAGAACATTTTGTTAATCGTGATTTCCACAGCAGACGCTTTATGTAAAATCAAAATTTCGTTATTTATTAGAGTATTTATTGAATCAAGTTACATAAAATATGATCATTCTCCATTTAGACCATTTTTGCAGATCTGTGTCTTACTAAAGGTTTACAAATTAGCTGTGTGGCCCTGATTTGAATGGATATCCTGTTCATATTAAACAAAACTTGCCTCAAAATCAAACGGATTTATTGGATTAATAATATAGAGAGTGTTAAACATCATAAAATAATTTTTCTTGAATTTATTTTCTAGAAAAAATAATATTTCATATTTGTTTCATTTCCTACAGACACGTGCCGAAAATTATATTTTTGCAGATTTCATTTCCAAAAAGATTTAATTTATTTTTAATTGGAGCTTTAATCAATGTGATGGCAACACTTTGAAAAAAGCTAATTTTTTTCCCATGAATGCGAAACGTGCTCGTGCAGCTTAAATTTTATTTTTATTTTGTACGAAAATAATTGTTGAAAAATATAGTTAAAATATTTATTTAAAAATTCAATAAAAATAGAAATTTAATTTTAAGGTTAAAACATTAGTATCATTTAAAAGATAAATTTTTGATCTTTAACTTCATGTAAAAATCTTTTGTGTGGCAATATTTTCGGAAATTATAGCAGAAACACGCCAAAATTTCGCTTAATTTTTAAATAAATAAAGTTCTAATTAAAAATTGGAAAAAATCACCCCCAGGTGCACATTCCGGGCTCTAAGTTATACACGTGCCAAATTTGGTAGCTGTTGGTTGAATGGTGTGGCCTGTAGAGCGCCAACACACGCACACACACACACTGAGCTTTATTATAAGTATAGATTTGGTGTGTCCAGAATATTTCTCAGAATATGATACCTTACTGCATTAAATTTAGACTTCATAATTTTTGAAATATATTTATAGGCCGGAACAAAATATTATTATTGATTTCATTTCAATCCTTTTGAAATTAAAACTAAAAACTGAATTTTATGCTGAATCTGAGAAATTTTTGTTGAATTATTCTTTGAGATATTACATAAATTATGAAAAATATTTTGTAGTTCACATAAGACTTAAATACCGAGCGATTCTGTTGGCAATACTCACATTCAATAATAATAATAATAAATAAATAACAATAAAGATGATAAATA